>OZ007506.1:19503099-19633099 GCA_963931865.1 Axinella damicornis
GAACACTCTGCAAATCCGTACGTCTCCTCTGGTCCTGTGACGGTGTTATCCATTCTCTGGTCCTGCAGAGCTCGGTACTGCTGCGCAGGAAGTGACTGGGCAAGGCGGTCCGGAACCTCTCGGCCGTTGCTGAAGCTGGCAATATTTTCCGATCGTGCTCCAGCCGTGTGTTCCTTTTTTGTGCTCGGAGCGGTGGTTGATGCGGCGGGGACCCGGAGAGTTTCGCTTTAGGTTCGTTTTTCTCAACAATTTCTGTTCGATCGTGACAGTTTGATGCGGGTTCCAGTCTGAGGCTTTCGATCCTCTCATGCGCAAAGAGAATTTCCAAACTCTTGCTCAGTCTTCGAGGTGTAAGACCTCTAACTTCATTATACCCCTCTGGCGCTTCCATCTTTACAGTTCGAGACTTCCGCTAAGTTCAAAGGTCGGACGGCGGTGTCGGGGAATCCCCCTGGCATGTTGCATGTTCCGGAGTCACTCACCGTGCATGATATGAGTCAACATCACTTCGGATCGATAATGGCGTCCCAGCTGCAGTTGACTCAGTTGGACTACGGCCGCAGCTTCTCTCTGGCGGAGGCTCCAGAGTGCACTATCTGCAGCGAGCGGTACGATGACGTAGATGACGATCTTATCCGCGGAACCTAGCGTGCGGACATTCCTGTGCTCAAGTAAGTAGCTACCACGTTTGCAGGTCTTTTTCATTTAGACCCATAGTTTGTGGGGATGCAGTGGAGTCTGTGGGACCAGTGTTTTTGGCCACTATAGCCAGAGAACTGCATAATAATAATCAGGCAGGCAGTTCTGTTCCGGGTAATTGTGCAACTGTGACCATAGTGAAGCAGAGACCACTACAGAGCTCTAGAGCTAACTTAGAGAGGTTGAATTGTAATATACAGAGCTGAGGAAATCACCCTGCCAATTAATTTATGAGACAGTTATGGCCATCACATGGATTACACAGTGAGATATTAAATGCTGTAGGTGAGGTATAAATATTAAAATGACTGTTAGGACTGTTAGGGCGTTCAAGGGGAGAATCAGATGATTGGGATTGTACAGGTTTGGATTTACCAAATTAAGTGATCTTACACCACAAGTGAGAAGTGCATTTGCTGCTTTGTTTTAAATGCTCCCCATGCAGCTTGGCTGCCTACTCATAGTCTGGTTCAGCCCCCCCACACACACTAGCTAGATCAGCTGGCATGTAGATTAAAGAAGAGAATCAATACAAGGAATCAGTTCAAAGTCAAAAGCTGGCTTCTATATACAGTGGAAACTGGTCCCAATGGGATCCCAGTTTTTTTGGTCACTATAGACAGGTGGTTGCCTAAGCAGGTTGTTTTATACAGGATTAGCACAACAGGACCAGCAGTAGTGACCATCAGGTGACTGCCTTTAACAATGACCACTATACACATGTTCCACTGTATATACATGCTTTGTACTTGGAGTACAGTGTGACTCACAGATCACAGAGTAAAAGGAATTACCGTACATTAAACGTTCATTTCACTCCACAACTTAGCAGCAGAAATTATCTAATGGAAGGAATTCGATTGCATAGGAAACGTTATGGCTATAGTACCTCGAGAAAGGTGGTGCAACTGCCCAAAGAAGACTGACGGAATGGCCTACATAAGGCCGTGTTTGAAAATACTATGGCTATGTTTCTTGCAGGGTGTATTGTGCGATGCATGGCAATGAATGGACAGCAGGTGGAGACGGGGATCTCTATGACTTGCCCCAGCAAGTGTGCACAACAGACCATCGTTGAAGAAGGTAATGTCACAAACCTCCCGAAAAACTTTGCAGTCATGGAGATCATACACGGTACGAGAGAGAGGACTGCATCTCTGACGTCTACAATGCGAGCTCGCTCTCCCTCCGCAAACTCGAGGAATGCTTTACAGATGCCAGTGGGAGATAGCTCTGTGATGGCAGAGGATGCAAGCAACTGCGACGTGTGTGAGACCAGTGCTGCGATAGTGTGTGCCCCAGCTGTGCGGTTTGTCTCTGTCAGTCCTGCTCGGACGACATCCATTCCAGGAAGGGGTACCACGTACATCAACTGGTTCCGTTTGGTGAATTCATGAATTCCCTTGACAACATGTTCTCGGAGTCCCTTAGCCAACGCTCTGGCTCAGACTCTGACTTGCTGGAGGCGCCGAGACATTGCAAGTCCCACTCCAGTGAGTTGGTGGAGTATCTTTGTGAGGTGTGCTATGAGGAGGTGTGCAGGCAGTGCCACGTCAGTGGGGAACACCGGGACCACGAGTGCCGATTACTGACGGACATAGCGATTGAAAAACGGGAGGTGCTTCGCAGAATGATTGATGAGGTGAACCAGTGCCACACAGAGTGGAACAAAGGGTTTGACGACTGTCATGAGATCCGAGAGCACCTGTTCCACCGGCAAAGGGTCATTGAAGCAGGAATAAAGTCCCACTTTCACGCATCCACTCGGCACTGCATGCCAAGGAGGAGTTTCTGCTTGCAGTGGTCAGGAGCGAGATTGAATCCCGTTCAAAACTGCTCAACAGTCAAGCAGAGTAAGTTAGATCAGTGTAGGTCTCTTGCAGGGAGGGAACTTCAATAAGTTGGTATTCAAATTTCCTCCTGCTATAATCCTCCTCCTTTTCCCTTGCCTCCTCTTTCTCCTGTTCCGCCTCCCACTTCCTCTCCACATTCTTCTCCTCCCCTCTTCCTCTTCCTCCTCCTCCTCCTCCTCCCCCTCCTCCTCCTCCTCCCCCTCCTCCCCTCCTCCTCCTCCCCCCTCCTCCTCCCCCTCCTCCCCCCTGCTCCTACTACTCCTCCTCTTCCCCCCTCCTCCTCCTCCTCCCCTCCTCCTCCTCCTCCTCCTCCTCCTCCTCCCCCCTCATCCTCCTCCTCCCTCCTCCTCCTCCTCTTCCCCCTCCTCCTCCCCCTCCTCCTCCCCCTCCTCCTCCCACCTCCTACCCACACTCTTCTCTCTTCCTCAGCCAACTGGCAAAGGTGTGTGTTGTTGCAAAGGACCTGGT
Source organism: Axinella damicornis (assembly GCA_963931865.1). Taxonomy (NCBI): domain Eukaryota; kingdom Metazoa; phylum Porifera; class Demospongiae; order Axinellida; family Axinellidae; genus Axinella; species Axinella damicornis. Next base: position 19,506,120 of record OZ007506.1, read on the forward strand.
GGAGGACTGTGAGGGTCTGCTGGGAGAAAGCGCCTCGGAAGTGGTCCGACACGCTGACCACATCCTCGCACAGGCCCAGCAGTACGTGAGGTCCGAACAAGACACCAACCCTGCCACGAACGACTGCATTGAGGCCAACTTCAGCTGTGAGGATGAGCTGTTACAGCTTGTGAAGCAGCTGGGGCAGCTCCACACAGGTAAGGAAGGGGAGCTTGTAACTAATCCTCCTCCTCCTCCACCTCCTCCTCCTCCTCCTCCTCCTTCTCTTCTACTCTCAAGTAGCTGGTGCATAAGCCTCAAATTCGTTCTTCTTTGTTCGCATTCCCAGGCGCTCTATTCCATTCTCAATGAAGGTATTATGCATTAGAGTGTTCCACTTCTAGATTGCAACACTTAGAACAAGGCAAACTGGTCACAGCCTTGTTTCTTGGTCAATGGGGGGGGGGGGGGGGGGGGGGGGGGTCAGCCACAGAAACAAGGGATTGAAGTGCAGGGGATTGAGTGCTTCACAAAGAGATGTCAACTTCCATGGCGGACACTAGCAATTTTGAAATTGGACTCAGCCTTCATGTTTGAACACAACCCTCACTGTGTTGTCACGGACACTATAGCAATTTTGAAATTGCCTTCATGTTTGAACACAAGCCTCACTCTGTGTTGTACCAGGAAATGAAGTTGGTCTCCTAATTTGGCATAGAATGACACTTGATCTGGTACACAGTGTTGTGCCATATGTCATGCAATGTCATGCCGTGGACTCATCATGCACAACATAGCCTTGAGGACATCCACTGCTGTGTGTGAACGCTTTGTGCTCATTTTTTGACATGCAAGTCAGGTTGCAGGAACAGAAAATTGATATACCGTAGTTGTGCTGTAATCGTAGCAAGTGCAGCATGCTTGAGTGTGAGCAAAGGGTGTACACCTACTGCTGTAAGGATGTACCTTGGCCTGGCATCTCATGCACGGACCGTGGGCCACGTTTAGTGATCATGTGATAGACAGTATGCACTGGCAATGCCCACCCTAGCCTCGTTCCCAGGCCCTTTTCTCCTCCCCGTCTCGGGCCTGGGAACAAGGCTATATAGGCCCACCCTTCAGGCACCACTGATTACACTTTGCAAAAGTTTGAAACTGGTCCCATTCACAGCCCCTTGCTATTCAAGCTGGGAGCGGTGGCCTGTGAACGAGTCCACCCTGCATGACAGCAATCACCCCCAGGGACCTATCCCAACGCAGACTGTACTACAATACAGTAGTATCACCCCTAGTCTCGTTCCCAGACCGTTTATCCAGCGTGTGTATCGCTTCCAGTATAACGCGCGATACTAAAAGTGATCCGTGCTGGGGTTGGTTGGGTCTGGGACCGAGACTATAATTATTACTACCCCAGTATGGCAGCCACTGCACTGCCTACCTGACACACACTGCCGTTGTCAATTAAGTCAATTAAGTCAATTACACCACACAATGTAATTCCAAGAAAGCCAGCAGCCCTCCCACACATGGTCTAGTGATAGTCTAGTAACTGCACAGCTTGTTTGTTGCTTGGAATGGTGTTCATACTGCGCTGCATGAACAGCTGTGGTCGTTATGAATTCTAACGTACATTACACGGCCTAGCAGGATGTGAAACGCTTGAGCAACCATCACTGCTGATTCAGAGGCTGTGAGCATGTGAACAGACTCAGTTGTCGGTGATTTTGAAGGAGGTGAGTTTCTCTTTGCCCACAAGAGTGATTATTATGAGGCATACAGACACACATGCAGCAGGTGTAGAGGTTTGAATACACATCCACAGCTGTCAGTTGATACCATGAGTTGCTACTGTGCACACATTCGTAAAAATTTAAATTCAGTCATGTGAAATCCGCGAAGTCTACACCATGAGTCTTCAACAGCCTGCATTGTGAGTGTGGCTGACAATGTAGGCTGGTGAGGTTTGTGTAGCCTTGTACCCAGGCCTTCTCACCCCAGCATTTGTTGCTTGCAGTACTAAAGCCGGGGAAGCCCTGGTCATTAAATTTGTGCATGCATTGTGAGTGTGGCTGACAATGTATACTGTTGAAGAGACATGGTACTTGCAGTCTAAAGCAAGGGAAGCCCTGATAATTAAATTTGTCGCATGCATTGTGAGTGTGGCTGAAAATGTATACTGTTGAAGAGACGTGGTGCAGACTTCTTGGATTTCACTTGGCTGTTTCCATGGTGGTCTGAAGAAGATCCACTGTCAAAACGTCATAAAACATTTCTATTCAGCTGTGCATAGTGGTCTATATGTAGTTTTAATGTACACGAGTGACAACCACCTCATCTTTGCAGTGCAACTCTTCCGTAAGAACAAACACACACAGCAGCTGGTGAGGTTTGTGTAGCCTCATACCAGGACCTTCTCACCCCAGCATTTGTTGCTCGCAGTACTAATGCGGGAGAAGGCCTGGTAAAACTTGTCACACGTAGTGACATACCTGGTTGTAGGGTGGACATGTACGTAGGAGTGCAGGAATGGATTTATTGCTTGGGGGGGGGGGGGGGGGGGGGGGGGGAGACTTTTATGGGGTAGTAAACTGAAACATGTAAAGCAGATCACATATGTAATGTACGCCTGTTCCAGGGAAGTCTGGGGGCATACAGAAAACGTTTTAAAAAATGTGTGCCCAAGCACTTGAGTTCAAAACCAGTCGATGTTGGGAGGGAGAGAGGGGGGAGTCTGTAGCCTCATTCCATTATTGTTGTCATGCTATAATTATTCTGATAGCTTCGGCCCTTAATTTCTAAATTGTTGATGTGATGAAAAGCTAACACTGAATTTATAGTGCAATTTATAATTGTGTACCTGAGAATTGTATTTGTGGGTGGCAGGCTAGAGTAGGTGGTGTCTGCAATTAGGATTATTTTCTGACAGGCATGCTCTAATCACCATAAGCCATTATTAGTTGGGGTGGTTCTCACATTTTGTGTGGCTTGGGACGCCTGCGTATTGTTCTGTGGGACTACACATATACATCCAATGTCATCCATATCCTAACTACTGGTGATTCTGGTAACTTCTTTGCAGCATATGCTTCAAGAAGGTTGTATGGACAGTAGTGTTGTTGTATTGGACTTACAACCAGTGTAAAAAATTTTCGTTTTTAAAACACGATGTTTCGACTACTCTTTGGCAGTGATGCATCAGCCAATGATGAAAGATTTTCTACACTGGTTATAAGTTCTTCACAGCAAAATAAACTGTGCATGTTAGCCTCTTTCCCAGACCACGCAGGAGGAGGTGCATGGCCTGGGAACGAGGCTGGTGATCACTTTGTAATCCTGTCCAAATTCGTTTGCTCTCCAAAATTTTACTGCATGTGTACTGTGTATATTCCATTCCAATGACCACACTTTTTTTTAAAACTCCACTCCACTGTCCATTATCCACACTCCACTGTCTGCACTTCCATCCAGCTCCCGGCCGGGTCCTGGACTTGCATGTGAAGGCCACTGGCCCCAGTGAGCTCACGCTGTCATGGAAACCACCACAGGGCTCTTCTACCTGCAGAGCAGCACACACCTTCACTGTAGAGTGCTCATCAGGGAACGCACCCTATAGGTATGTTTGTGCCTCGGTCATTTTCCTGCCAACCATTTCTAGTGTTCAGGATTCTGTTAGGGTTCAAAGTTCAAACTAGTCAGACACATACTCCTACCACTGCTGAGCAGCTGAGACCTCTGGGCACAGGAGACAGGCAGTAATGCTGACAGCGTTTGGTGTGGTTTGAATTGTAGTTGCTGTATATTTCTGTTTTTTTTGTAATAATTATTTTGAGACCACTTATTAACTCTCTCTCTCTCTCTCTCTCTCTCTCTTCCCTCCTAGGGTGATCTCCGAGAGCCAGTCGCTGGAGTGTGTTGTGGAGGGGTGTGCTACTGGGGAGGACATCGTGCACCGGTTCAGGGTAGCGGCGGTGAATGACGTGGGCATGGGACCCTACAGCCTACCTGTCGCATTCACACAGAGGAAAGCTTGTACGTAAGCCGAGGGGACATCTCCACACTGCTCAATTTTCAACTTCATACTCAAATTGAAAAAAAAAAGTTTTTCATGTTCTGTCTAAACCCCAGTGGGTGGTGACTGAGGCTGCAATGTCTTGTTATACTCCAAGTCGGGAAAAAATATCGCTCCCATTCAAGAAACAAGTTCCTCCAACACAATATTTTGGGGGGTTTCCATAATTGTGTTTCAGCTTCGTATGTACGCTTCAATCAACATTCTTAGAGCAGATATTAGTACATGTTTCCGTGATGTTGTAGTGGTACTTTGCAGCACTATAACTGCATCACTGTTAGTTTGGTTCACATTCCGTTATGCACGGTCTCATGGTGCTATCGGGAGCGTATAATGACGCAAGTCATCATGCTCTCCAGGTAATAAGTATTTTGCTCCTGATAGAAATATGCAAGTGTAAAAGAGGATGTTGTGGTAAATGTCAGGCTAGCTGTTGCTCATGCATGTTGGCAGCTTAGCCATAGCTTGCGATTGGCCTAAATAAACCCCATAGTCCTTTTGAGCTAGCCTCATTTCCTTCTCACCCCAGCGTTTGTCGCTTGCAGTACTAACAATAGTACTGCAAGTGACAAACGCTGGGGTGAGAAGGCCGGGGAACGAGGCTATTTTGAGCATGAGGCAGCTATAAAGGCCAGGATGCTTGTCTGTGTAGATTTAATGGTCTATCAATTATGGTCACCTATTATTGTCCATGGTGCATGATTCTCCTTATTTGGTAAAAAATCAAACCAATGCCTGCAGAATGTATGAATCTCATTTCCAAATCATTGACCAAGGTTCAGCTGGATATTCATTTAGCACTGGATCTGTATGGATGACTAGCCATTGGCTGAGTGCTATACAGCGATATCCTTTGACCTATGTAGCATCACACAGGATAGAGATTGAGCAACTTTCCCACATGTTGCCTAGGTAACGGGATATAATAATTTTGCCTTGTTTGCTTATATATATGCTAGTATGTTGCCCGCACTACCGTACTGACCGGGGGCAAAGGTGGTGCAACCGGGTGAGCTTGCCCCACAAGAAGCATCAGTGTCGTTATCTGGCTTAGGATATCCATATTTGGGGGTTGTTTTGCTCGTCAGTCTTAGAAGAATAGACAACTAGTATTCTTGCTTCCAACTGGGTGGCTGTACTTAACACTTGCAATGTAGTAGTACATTTCCATTCAAGTGGGTGGGGCTCCCCCTGCAACCATCTCAGCTAGTGCGTCCCAATTTACATTCAAGTGGATGGGGCTCCCCCCTGCAATTTCCGTTCAAGTGGGTAGGGGTCTGCCCTTGCAGTTTCCATTCAAGTGGGTGGGGCTCTGCCCCTGCAATTTCCGTTCAAGTGGGTAGGGGTCTGCCCTTGCAGTTTCCATTCAAGTGGGTGGGGCTCTGCCCCTGCAATTTCCGTTCAAGTGGGTAGGGGTCTGCCCTTGCAGTTTCCATTCAAGTGGGTGGGGCTCTGCCCCTGCAATTTCCGTTCAAGTGGGTAGGGGTCTGCCCTTGCAGTTTCCATTCAAGTGGGTGGGGCTCTGCCCCTGCAATTTCTGTTCAAGTGGGTAGGGGTCTGCCCTTGCAATTTCCATTCAAGTGGGCGGGGCTCTGCCCCTGCAACCTAGGCTCAGCTACATGCATGAAAGCTTGTTATTCAATACTACGACGTTGGAATGTACCTGGTCAGCTGAAACTGATCCCGTTCAAGTGGTGCCTTTGAAACACCCACACAGGCTGCTGTATAAGGCCAGAAGATTTATAGGCAACTGTCATTTCCTTCGAAGTTGTAGTGTTGTAGCTCTGAGATCTTTACATGGAATTTCACTTGCTAATAATCCTACCCTTCTATACACACATACACACACAACCCCCCCCCCCCCCACACACACACACACACATGCACACACAACCCCACACACATGCACACAACCCCACACACATGCACACACACACAAAACCACAACACATACGCACACACATATATACACACACACAAACTACAACACGCACACACACACACGCACACGCACACACACACTCAGCCTTCTTGTGGGATGCCAACCTGAAGCACACCAAGGCTCGCATCAGCAACAATGGCTACACCGTTAGTATTGGGGAGAACGCACTCTGGGTGAGTGTGGGCACCAACACGGTGCTCTCTCACGGGCAGCACTACTGGGAGGTCGTGCTGGACCGCTATGGCTCCCCCTCCATGTCCCGGAAGGTTGTCATCGGCGTCGTCTCCAGCAGCTACCACCACTGGCACAAGTGAGACCTCACCTCCTCCCCCTCCCTTTCCTCCACCCTACCCATCCCACCACCACACCCTCCATTCCTTTCACATACCAATTCTTCCACCCTCTTCCTCCCTCCTCACCCTCCTCCCCCTTCCACCCTCTTCCTCCCTCCTCACCCTCCTCCCCCTTCCACCCTACTCCGCCCTCCTCCACCCTCTCCTCACCCTCTTCCACCCTCCTCACCCTCTTCCACCCTCCTCTGCCCTCCTCTACCCTCCTCACCCTCTTCCATCCTCCTCACTCTCTTCCACCCTCCTCACCCTCTTCCACCCTCCTCACCCCTCCTCACCCTCTTCCACCCTCCTCTGCCCTCCTCTACCCTCCTCACCCTCTACCACCCTCCTCCACTCTCCTCTACCCTCCTCCACCCTCTCCTCACCCCTCCTCCACAAAATTTAAACCCAGCCATCTTGAATACCAAGCAGGTGATCAGTGTTACCAGACACTGTTCTAGAGTTACAAGAACAGCTGCAACGACCTAATCACTGGTACTTCTTGTTCGTCTATTATAGGTCACATGGTGTGATAGGCATCAAGACGTGTCCCATCGGGAACCGATCGTGGGGTCTGGCATGTGGGACTGCCAAGAAGCTTTCCTCCGGGAGCACATTCCTCAACGCCCTGGGGAGAAAGCACGACCTCTTTAAGGAGGGAGACGCAGTGGGTGTGCTGCTTGACCTAAACAAACACATGCTGTCCTTCTACAGAAATGGGGAGCCGCTGGGGCTGCAGTTCGGCGATGTCTATGGTCCCGTGATTCCCGCGATATCGTTCTGTCGGAATAAGATGCTGACATTGCGGTTTCCCCCATTTCCCGAGTATGTAGGACGGAAGACCAGCATTTCAGCCGTTGTGATGACCACACCCCCCTCCCCAAATGAGAACAGAAAACATTCAATATGAGTGACATTCAATATGAGTGACATTCAATATGAGTGACTGACAGGATGACGAAACACGGACTGAATCATGAATCTCTCCCAAACCTCAATACAATGTATTGTGTGTATACTACTTGTATGTATATGTAGCAATCAACCATTCCCCCATTCACCCACTGTCCTTCTCTGGTAGACAGTAGAACTAATACTGTGCAGATCCATTCGCTATTGTTTGTAGAGTGTCCACGAGTGTTCATACAGTGACAGTCTAGTGTTCTACATATCATCACTTGTATTTCGTGTGTGGTTGAAAGTTGAAGCACAGTCACCATCACTTGTTAAATCAGACTCTTTGAACAGGTAAACGTACCAGGATTGCATTTTGGTTGTTAATTCACAATCTCATTTTTTAGTTTACTTCATTAACATACAACCAACCTTGCAGTACGTTTAGTGGAAGTTACACAAAAGTAGCCTCGATCCCACGCCGGTCCCACCCAGCTTTCTGTCACTTGCAGTACAGTTTTGTACTGCAAACGACGAAAATCTGGGTGGGGGCCTTGGAACGAGGCTATAGAATAGTACATACAGTCCAGCTTGATATTGTGACCTCGTGACTACATCTGTAGCTCCCTGCAGCTGGATTATAGAGTTGGCTTGCATGCAGTCTTTTATACTCCGTGTCTGTCAACATTTGCTTCTGTGTTGTAAAGCCATGTATGTCAATCTTCACTTGGCCATCTCGATGTTGGTTTTCATCTCCCTGAGTGCCGTTCTTCCTTGGCTCAGCAATGTTCGTACCACATCCTGAAGCACAACAGCAAGCAGTTGTTGGACTAATGGTAATCATAGAATAACAGTTTCTTGCAAACTACAGTGTGAGTTAACGTTACATTACAGTGATACCCATAGAGCTGTCATTGTCAGAGTTGCTCCGTGTTTGCAAACTTTGCACCATTCGCTTGTACAAACCCATTTGTGGAACCAGCAAACCACTTAACTTTTGAACATGGTGCTAGCAACTAGATACAGCAAATCGTTGTGCTATGGCTAGTGTTTGAGGGAAACAACGAGCAGGTCGAGAACTGCATGATCGCATGCGTGGCATCCCGGGCCCACTGTTCACTAGGGATGGGCAATATATCGATATCATCGTGACCACAATATTGCCCACCCCCACTGTCCACTAATTACCAACACATAATTGCACTCCATGAGGACAACGTGTGCCCACTGAGACTGCCCAAACCCTGACTCCCCATACGAAGGGTCTGGTTCCGAGAGGTTTCGTACATACGCACCTCATCTGCTGTGTGCTTCCACTTCTCAAACTCTCCCCTCACCCACGCCCTTGTCTCTGCTCGCTGCAGCTCATCCCCAATGCCTCTGATGGCACGAAGGAAGTCGCGGTAGAGAGTGAGGGCCTGCTGACGTTGCAGGAACTGAGGAAGATAATTCACAAACTATGAACTATACTATATCTATGATTCATCCCACTTCAGGCTACGTATCAGTGTATGCAGTAGATGAGTGGTGGTAGCATGCTACACATGAAATGCAGTCTGAAATACCTGCTTGAAGGACAAATAAGGTTTTGCAGCCATCCATTCGCAAACTGTGGAACACGACACCCATCACTCAATCACATCAAAAATTATGCTACTTCGTAAAATTAGAATAATCATCTTCGTTGCTATAGCGACAGTGTACGGTATAATCACAGTGATAGTGGACCACTTTGCCGGCTGGGGAGCTTTCTTGGAGACAGAGCGATGGCTACAGCGATTGCGACGATACCAACGTTGAGTAAATCTCCGGAGAAGAAAGTGGAGAAACCGAAGGCTGATGGCTTCACCATCAAGGCTAGGATGAAGAACACAGCGGTGAGTCGGATAATTTTTCTGCTAGTCCACTGGCTAATTATTATTGTGTCCGCGTTACCTGAGGCGGAAAGATTGAGGCCCTGTGGCAGCTAAGCCTCCCTAGCTTGTTTTGTTGTGTCTGTTGCTGTTGTTGTTTCTGTTGTTGTAGTGGTTGTTGTTGTTGCTGCTGTTGTTGTAGTGGTTGTTGTTGTTGTTGCTGTTGTTGTTGTTGTTTTTCTGCTGTTTAACTACTAAACATCAATACATTACAGATGGAATTGTAGAACAGAGCAGTGGTAGATCAAGTCTAGGAATGGCCTCGGCAAGAATACTAGCCATGTTCCCACTAGTGTCAAGGCCACACTCTTCCCTGCCTGTGTGTGAAGGGGTGTGGCCTAGAGACTAGGCTTCACCTGGAAATGAGGCTACAAGAACACCCAACTTTGTTTGATCGAGTGTGTGATCTCTTGAATCCATATCCCTATATTGATGACACTATTTGCTGCTCCAGGTTGCAGGGCCTCCAAAGGCAGGTGCATTCAAAGAGCGTCCAGCAAAGCCAACCTCCTTCAGGAAATTTTATGACAGAGGGGACTTCCCCATTGCCCTGGAGCATGACACCAAAGGAAACAAAATTGCATGGAAGGTGAGTGAAGGGGATGGTGGAATAAATATTGTACGTGTATCCTTGTGAATGTTACTGCAATTGCAGCTTGTTCCTAGGCCCGTGCCGTTTTCAGTTTCATGATGAATGGCATTCTTTGTGAATCCGAAAACGGCACAGGCGAGAATAGATTAGGTGTACTGTTTCGACTTGTATCTACCAGATCTTCAGTCATTGTCGTACTCCTTCCCTCCCTCCCTCCCTCACTTCCTCCCCCCTCCCTCCCTCCCTCCCTCCCCCTCCCTCCCTCCCTCACTTCCTCCCCCCTCCCTCCCTCCCTCCCCCTCCCTCCCTCCCTCCCTCCCTCCCTCCCTCCCTCCCTCCCTCCCCCCTCCCTCCCTCCCCCCTCCCTCCCTTCCTTCCTCCCTCCCTCCCTCCCTCCCTCCCTCCCTCCCTCCCTCCCTCCCTCCCTCCCTCCCTCCCTCCCTCCCTCCCTCCCTCCCTCCCTCCCTCCCTCCCTCCCCCCTCCCTCCAGGTGGAGATTGAAAAGTTGGACTACCACCACTATCTCCCTCTCTTCTTTGACGGTCTCTGTGAGACCAGCCACCCCTACGAGTTCTTTGCTAGGCAGGGCGTACACGACATGCTGGAACACGGGGGGTCTAAGATACTCCCTGTAATTCCACAGCTGATCATCCCCATTAAGAGTAAGTCTCTTTCTTTGTTGACATGTGTGTGTTTCCTAATTTTCCTTTTCCTGGCAGCTGACAATTAAGGTAGGAAGCACGGCATCGGCGAAATCGCGCAATTTTGCTCATGAATAATTAATGAGATGACGTCACTCGCATACGGTTATTTAGAGTTATTCATCTGTTTACGTTTTCCCATGGCGGCAACCGGAATAAACAAGGGGGGCTTCTCTCTTTGATGCGGCTAGCGGCCCTTTCGAGTTTCAAATCGGTACTCTGATGTGGCCGTGCGGTACTTTGAAGATTTGTTTGAACACTCTTTTTTTTTCTTTTTCTTTTTTTTAAGTAAGAAGCTATTCTAGCTTATTGAATGTAGCGATGGGCTATCTGAGTGTGAATAGCTAGGTGGAGTGAGCAGGAATGTTTGTGGGTCTGCCGAAGTGGCCGAAGAACAGCCTGGAAAGTGAACAGCATCCGACAGCTCCCTGGCCAAGGTAATCTAGAGAGTTGACCTTTCGGCATTACAGGCCCCGCCCATTTTCGTGTTAGGGCGAATTTGGTTGGTTTGGTAGCAGGACAGGGCTGGTGAGAGGGAGTAGATGTGTGGCCAAAACTCTGTAACCGAGAGGTGAACGTGGAAAAGCATCCCTATTTTTGCAGGGGGTAGGTTGACCTTTTGAAGAGTGCCCTTGGCTTGAGTCGGTTTTAGGTGGTGTGCGTGGAATTTTTTTTGAAAGCCTAGGGTAGCCAAACCTCTGTTTTTGAGGGTGGCAGTGAGTTTTGGGCTGTAGCCTGCAAGTGAGGAGAGCAGGTGGTAAATCCATCCGTAGTTTTTGGGCCTGTTTTGTGTGTGTATTGATGATGGGGTCAGAGTGTGGGTGGGGCCTTGGAGAGGGTCCAAATTTTCAGTTTCGTAGAGGGCCTTAAAATTGAGTTTTAGGGCATTTTCAAGCAGAGGGAGCAGTTTGATGCAAAGTATTGCTGAAACTTGTGTACGCTTTGATGCTGCCCATTTATCCATCAACTTGGTTTCGGAGATCGCGGTACCCATGTTTCCTACCTTAATGAAGTATCTCACTGCATACAGTGCAATCATAATTATACAAGTTACACAACGTGGAAACAGTTATACCAACGTCATTTCATCACACTTTCCTCATAGCATAATTATGGTTACTGTAGCAACCTGGCACTGCTCTGAGAGCAAATTACCTTCATATCTATGAGGAAGGAAGAATAAATTGTTTGGTAGTTCAGTTGAACTGTCGTGGAAAAGTCATCCATTGGTCGCTGGTTCAGGAGTAACCCTGTCTCTCGTTACTCTTGTTCTTGTGCTCTGACTGGAGGTCTCACGGGCTCTACCTGGCTTTGTGGGAGTGTGGTCAATGCAATGGCATATCTGCTAAGGCAGCACCACAAGTAGTTGGTTGCTGGGTGCCAGTGAGGCATTGCCCGACATGATTGTCAGTACAAATGGCCTTCCCTTCATGGGGATGCAGTAACTCAAAGGTACAGGCCCATGTCCCTGAACTCTCTGCACACACATTAGATGATGGTAGAAATGACTAAGAAACAATCATGTGCATCCTTCGATAGCTCAGTTGGTAGAGCGGTGGACTGTAGTGGGGAAGTTATCCATAGGTCGCTGGTTCAAATCCGGCTCGAAGGAGTCACTTTTTTTCTTAGTATCAAAGCTATTGTTCGTGCTATTAACCATCACGGATGAAATAAGGTAGAGCTGTCTTTGCAGAGCTGCTAGAGCTGAGCTGTCTTGCAGAGCTGGAAGTTGCAGGAGTGAAGGGTAAGGGAGAGAGGGTCTAGCGTATGTCAATTACTCACCATGACTTATGGCAACCTAGCAAACATTTCATTTCAATAGACCACAGAACACACCAGGTCGACCTCCAAGTCTTGCGAATGCAGGAATCTCACACATACTGAACACATGTGCAACTCATTATGGAGGGGTCCGTAAAAATGGGGACCTGGCCCCTGGGTCCCGATATTATTTTTCTGTGAATATGGGTACCCAGGCTCCCCACTTTTACTTGATGCTTATTCATTCTCCCCTCACAGATGCATTGAATACACGGAACAGGAAGGTGATCTGTACGACCTTGAAGGTGCTACAGCATTTGGTAGTGTCAGCAGACATGGTGGGGGAGGCCCTCGTGCCGTACTACCGACAGATCCTACCCATCCTTAACATCTACAAGAACATGAACTGTGAGTTGCATGTGGGAGGAATAGTGTTCATAGTTTTTACCAGGGTAGCCAAGATGGTGCTGCTTAGGATTAATTTTGTGAATCCCATTCAAGTGAAACAGCTGCCCCCCCCCCCCCCCCCCCCCCCCCCCCCCCCCACCACCACCACCACCACCACCACACACACACACACACCAACACACACCTATATCATCAACAATATTATTGTGCAATCTATGCTTCTCTGAACTTGTACTTCAGAGGATAGAGAGGCCTAGATACTGAGGGCCCTGGGCTGTAGTGTCTTGAGCATGCAAGGCGCTACTAGGGGCCCAAGGGTTTCTAAAGTTCATAGATCACATTAATTGGTTGAGGTATCTAGAGTGTAGCCCTCAATTTTAGACGGCTAAAAATTAATGATGGTGGATAAGTAATTATGCTTAGCGAGGAGTTGCTAGCATTTTATAGTGACAATACTCATGAGAGCAAGGTGGTTTCATCTGCGTTTGATATGCCAGAGTTTGAGTCCATCGTTGGCCCCACCGCTATAGTCTCAGGTCAGACTATGCAGGAATAGATCAGATGCAATCAAAATACTGCTACTATGATATAGGTCTCTGTTAAAATACCATAAAATTCAGGTAATTTGAAATTGACCAATCATATTCAGCACAATGGCCAGTTTTGCCGAATGTGTGATTGGTCAATTCATGTTTCAATATCCTGGAATTGACCACTCAAAACACTGCTACTATTGTGCATCACAGACATCCATTCGCTTCCCTCTCACAGTGAACTCGGGCGATGGGATCGACTACAGCCAGCAAAAGCGGGAGAACATTGGTGATCTGATCCAGGAGACGCTGGAGGCCTTTGAGCTCCACGGTGGGGAGGATGCCTTTATCAACATCAAATACATGGTGCCCACCTATGAATCATGCCTGCTAAACTAGTTGTACAGACGTACTGTGTGTGCCATATACCTGTGATGGTTGTTTTCATTTACACACATGCTTGTATCCTGGTGGCAGTTTATCACTTTCACATGCACACATGAACTGTGATTATTGTGACATCTGTACACACATAAACTGTGCACTAGATTCATAAATGCATGATTTTTCTGAACTGTCTCACACAGCTCACATACTGTGTGGAGCTTGTGGAGGGTACTGTATTTATTCCATACTTCAGTGCAGCCACATTCATATGCACATCCTTGAGAACAAACTGCAGAATAAGTAGCTGACAGCTATGCATGCGTGATCATGACAAATTACAATCAGCTAGAAAGCTCTGTTCAGTCATTACAACATAATTTGCATAGTAAGTGATGATTCTGCCCAAGTTATTCATCACTGTTAAACCTAGTGTGGTGGTACCTATGCAGGTTCTTTCTCCCCCCCCCCCCCCCCCCCCCCCCCCCCCCCCCCCCCCCCCCCCCATGTGGGTATGACACTATGTCAGACCAGGTAGTACTTTCAAAGCACAATAATTAACACAAGGTTGACTACTCTTGCCACATACACTCCCATCTGTTGGCGCCTCACTCTGAATGGTCAGACCATACCACAACAGTAAAATGTACACTGAACAGACAACAATAAGAGCTTGAATAAAATATGGATGCTAGGACTGGTGATGTAAAATGAACCAGGAGCTTGACTAGTCCTCTGAGTCACTGCGTGGCCTCCTCCTCTGCTCCGATGTGGAGCTCTCCCGGGTTGACCAGGGAGGCCATGGAGTCTGTTGCTATCTCCACCTCCGCCAGGGGTGCTGTGCTGTCATGGAAGGACTGGGGAGCGGGAGGGAGGAGGGAAGAGGGGGAAGGGAGGAGGAGGAAGGGAGGAGAGAGATCAATGAGAAGCATGAGAGACTCGACTAAGGCCCATCTTGGCACAACTGGTAACATGGATGAACTATTCAGTTTTATGCAAGCTTGAGTACAGCAGCCTATACAGAAAGCGCACCAGGAAAACCACAATTTTTGAGTACTGGGAAAATGCCCCACCCCCTTACATTTTAGGTGGGAGGACCTAGATTCATACATGCAGACTTGAAACACCACCTTATTGTAGCCAAAACGTGAACTCTCTCAAATGCAGCAGGAGAAGAGGGAGATGTGGGAGAGGATGGAGGGGGTAAGTTGAGTTGCAAGATTGCACTGTGCTTATTGCAGTAAATTATTTTAAGTGCTACTCACGTGACCCTCAACGAATCAGACGCCTCAGAATCCATCACATGTGACTGAACATTAAATCGCTTAATCCACACTAAGTCTTTTCAAAAACCAACGGCTGTCTTGGGTCAGTGAGTTGCACTAAGTAGCTTTTAGATACCAGTTTGCAGTGCATTACGGGGTTTAGTGCACTTGGGCAATCTAGTTAAGGTTACGGGATCCCTGCACGCGGATACGCGCACCGTATACTTAATTAAGCGCTATTTCATAGTTTTTTGTCGCCAAAAATAAAGCCGTGTGATCCGACCTGGACTTGGAAGACCGTATTGAAATAGGCACAAACAGTATAGAAAGGGCCGGACGAAGCGTTTTTGTAAATACTGACGACCGTTCCAAAGTTATACGACGCTGTATTCCAAAGAGGGAAGTCAAGATGGCGGTTATTCGCACTCAAGAGTCGTTCTTTCGAGGACTGCTCAGCCTAGCCACAAAACGCTTACGTCCCGCCCTAGAGCTTCCTATGGCGTGTCTCCCAGTAGAATCGAGTTGCTTGCGGTCTTTGCACTGGAGATTTTTGGCGAATAGTTTGCTGGAACTGATTTAACCAGTGTACAACAGCTACAGTGTGAGCTACTGTAATGATGATTAGTCTGCATGTTGACTACCCTCCCTGCTTTGTGTCGAGTAAGTTTGATTTCACTAGCTTCATTTTTGTGGGAGAAAAATGGGCTTGAACAAATTTTCTGGCCACGCCCACCGCGCGGGGATCCCGTAACCTCAACGGTCTTGGACAGATAATGTACTCGCCTTCGGCTCGAGCATTATCTCGCCTGACCGTTAACCCTCGTGCACTAAACCCTGTAATGCACTGCAAACTGGTATTTGAATATTACATAGCGCACTGTTACTTCCACATCTGTGTCAATATACCCTCTGATCGTTCTAACAGAGGTATGGTTTATTCAAGTGTGTGCCCCCTTCTCTCTGAACCAGTTACACACGCACCTGTGAGAGTTGTAGCCTCGTTCCCAGGCCTACCCCGTTTTTTAGGCCTGGTCAACGGAAACCGAAGAACAGAAAAAACGGGATAGGCCTGGGAACGAGGCTATGAGAGTTGTGGGCCTAGTTTGAGGAAGGTGATTGTGGTAAACTTGTTATTTCGTTCTGGTTTATTGCATTTTATATTGTTAGCCGGCTAGCGGACGCCGCAGCGGCCGCCGCTGTTTGTCCTTATAATTTGTGTAGAACACGTGTTCTGTTAGTTCTCTCAGTTTTGTCAGTTGTGTGCTGTGTACACGTTGGCCATTTTTATAGAGACAAATTTTGCACTATTTAAGTTGGTCGTTACTGGCTGGGGGTTTACTAGCCGCGCTTCTCAAGTTACCACAAGTGGCGACGAGTGACGGGATTCGTTTCAGCGCATGATGGCTAGTACCGTTGTCTATGGCCGAATGCAGTCTTTTGTTCCGTCAACGGAATCGATTTCAGCCTACTTGGAGAGGCTCGATTTATACTTTACTGCTAACGGCATCGAAAGTGAGAAACAGGTCCCCGTTTTGTTGACTGTCATCGGACCGGAGAACTACACTCTGCTCCGAGGCCTGGTCGCCCCTGCCGCTCCTAAAGACAAGACCCTCGAAGAACTGAAAGCCAGTCTCACAAACCATTTCGAGCCCAAGACACTCGTGATCGCTGAGCGTTTTCGGTTTTACCGAAGGACTCAAATTGTCGGAGAGAGCGTAGCCGAGTTTGTAGCTGCACTCCGGAAGCTGTCCATACACTGTAAATTTGGAGATTTCCTCGATGAAGCCCTCCGTGATCGTCTGGTCTGTGGTTTGCGAGATGAAACCACTCAAAAGCGCCTACTAGCAGAAGCTGCTCTTGACCTTGCAGGTGCTATCACTATCGCTCAAAGTATCGAGTCAGCCGGTCAGAAGGTGAAGGAAATCAATAATCCAGTTTCTGCCCCAGAAGAGTCTGTGATGCGGATCAAGCCCACTTCCACAAACACTGGAAAATCCTCCTGTCATCGTTGTGGCCGACATCCTGCAGGAATGCCCTGCCGGTTCAAAGACGCTACATGTCATCGATGCGGAAAAGTTGGACATATAGCCCCTGTGTGCCGCAAGAAGGGGAGTCCAAAGAAGCATCCACCTTCACAGACGCAGGAGAAACAAGTATCATCTGAGCCCACAGATCCCCTTGAGGATATTGCTCTCTATAATATTCACAAAACTGACTCAAGTGCTCCGCCCATACATGTCACCATGCAAGTCAACCAGAAGTCCCTGAAGTTTGAAGTGGACACGGGTGCAGCTGTCTCGGTGATTTCAGAAAGCACCCGTAGGTCTGTTTTTCCAGACAGCAGACTCTGGAAGTCAGATATCACACTACGTACCTACACGGGAGAAGCCATGACTGTTCTAGGTGAGCTTCGTGACCTCACTGTGGAGTACCGTGGTCAGTGCGTGAAGGGATTGTCTCTGATGGTTGTCAAGGGGACTGGCTCTACATTGCTAGGCCGGGATTGGTTAAGTCGTGTGAGACTTGACTGGCCAGGGATCAAGGCAATATCTCAGTGTGAGGATGCACTCAAGTCCCTCTTGGATGAGTTCAGTGATGTCTTTGCTCCAGGAGTGGGCACCATCAAGGGTTTCGAAGCCAAACTCCACATTCCCAAGGAAGCCCACCCAAAGTTCTTTAAGCCTCGTACTGTCCCTTTTGCCTTGCGAGAAGCTGTGGAGGAAGAACTGGCTCGGTTGGAGCAGGAAGGTGTCATCAAGAGAGTGAAGAGCAGCGATTGGGCCGCTCCAATTGTTTGTGTCCCAAAGAAGAATGGGAAAGTCCGTATTTGCGGAGATTTCAAGGTGACCGCAAATAGAGTGCTGGAGGTGGACCAGTACCCCTTGCCTCGGCCAGAGGACATTTTTGCCAGATTGGCTGGAGGCAAGAGATTCTCTACCCTTGACCTTTCTCAGGCGTACCATCAGCTGATGCTTGATGAGGAGTCGCGCAAGTTGGTTACCGTCAACACTCATCGTGGGTTGTTTCAATATCAACGATTGCCTTTTGGCATAGCCTCCGCGCCTGCTGTGTTCCAGCAAGTTATGGATACAATCCTCCAAGACATACCTGGCACGATGTGCTATTTGGACGACATCATCGTCACGGGATCGACAGAGGAGGAACATCTCCGTAATCTGCGAGCAGTGTTGGAGCGTCTCCGTCAGCATGGAATTCGCCTGAACCAAGCCAAGTGTGAGTTCATGCAAAGTCAGGTTGAATATTTGGGTCACAAAATTGACGCTGAGGGGATACATGCCACTGATAGTAAATTGGAAGCTATCTTACAGGCCCCGACCCCTAAGAATGTGCACCAATTACGGTCTTTTCTGGGTCTATTGAATTATTACTGCCGATTTATTCCCAATTTGGCCTCAATAATTCACCCCCTCAATGAGTTGTTGCACAAGGACCACAAGTGGAAGTGGTCTAAGCAGTGTGATGAGAGCTTCAGGGTAGCCAAAGAAAAGCTGATCTCACCCAATCTGTTAGTGCACTTTGACCCCAGCCTGCCAGTCAAAGTAGCAGGTGATGCGTCAGCCTACGGCGTGGGTGCTGTAATCTCTCATGTCATGCCTGACAATACTGAAAGGCCTATAGCCTTTGCCTCCCATACCCTTACCAGCAGTGAGCGTAACTACTCCCAGGTAGAAAAGGAGGCCCTTGCCCTAGTCTTTGCTGTGAGGAAATTCCACACATACCTTTACGGGCGCAAATTTGTTTTGGTCACAGACCATAAGCCTTTGACTACAATCTTGGGACCCAAGAAGGGTATTCCTGTGATGGCTGCTGCTCGATTGCAGCGCTGGGCTTTGATTTTGTCAGCATACTCGTACGAGATCGAGTTCCGCCCAACAGACTGTCATGCCAATGCTGATGGCTTATCTCGTCTCCCACTCAGCACAACTCTCACTGACGGTGATTCTAGTGAACCGCATGTTTTTAACATATCACAGATGGAAAGTCTACCTGTGACGAGGACACAGCTCCGTCAGGCAACACGAAATGACCAGGTGTTGTCCCAGGTGTTGCAATACATGCAAAAAGGGTGGCCTGTTCCTATTGATGCAAAATCACCTCTTTATCCTTTCTCCACTCGGAAGTTGGAGTTGACGGTGGAGGAGGGTTGCCTACTGTGGGGGATGCGTGTCATTGTGCCGTCAAAACTCCGAAGTAGACTTCTTCAGGAGCTGCACAGAGACCACCCAGGTATCAGTCGCATGAAACAGGTCGCTCGTAGCTACATCTGGTGGCCTGGACTAGATGGGCAGATTGAAAAGCTTGCCAAATCATGTGAGACATGCCTAGCAGTAAAGCACAAGCCACCTGTAGCACCATTACAGCCGTGGAATTGGCCTGCCCAGCCCTGGAAAAGGGTACATTTAGACTTTGCGGGGCCATTCCAAGGATCAATGTTCCTTGTATGTGTAGATGCACATTCCAAGTGGCCTGAGGTGCACTTGATGTCAAGCACCACCACAACCAAAACTTTGGAAGTGCTCCGAAATGTCTTTTCTGCACATGGGCTACCTGAGCAGCTTGTAACAGATAACGGGCCCCAATTTGTTTCTGATGAGTTTGCTGCTTTTGTCAAGCTGAATGGGATCAAACACATTAGAATTGCTCCCTATCACCCTGCAAGTAATGGGCTCGCGGAGAGGTTCGTGCAATCACTCAAACAATCCTTGAAGGCAACTGTGTCTAGTGGACTACCGTTGAGTCATCGAGTTGCAAACTTCCTGTTAACATATAGAACCACTCCACATGCCACTACAGGTGTGGCCCCTTGCACTTTGTTTCTACGTCGAAGTATTCGCACTCGGTTTGATTTGTTGCGACCTAGCTGCACCAGTCGTGTGACTGAGAAGCAAGCCTTACAGAAAGATTGCCAGGATCGTCACAGTCAGGATAGGTCATGGTATGTTGGTGAGCGGGTGATGGTGAGAAATGTACGTCCAGGCATGGACTGGATTCCTGGTGTGATTATAGAAAGACTGGGACCAGTGACTTATCTGGTGGATGTCAAGAACAGCCAGATTTGGAAGCGCCATGCAGACCAGATCAAGTCTGTGGCTGAGCCGCCATTCCTTGAGGAGGCTGAATCCTCAACAGATGTTCAGGTGGGCAGATCATCCTCTAGTGCAACTACAGCTGCTCCTGAACAGGACGATCAGGATGAGGAAGTTATTGTGCCGCTTATTCCTCCTCCTGTGACTCCACCAGACTCAGTACCTGACCAAGTGCAGTCTCCAGCTCCATTGCCACCAACCTCTTCACCGCCATTACCTCCCATATCTCAACCATGAACTGAACCTCGATATCCTCGCCGAGAGCATCGTCCTCCCGATCGGTTCTGCTGAACATTACCAGGACTATGTATGTGACTAAGTATTTTGTTTTATTATTTTTGTGTGGTTGTGATTAAGTGTGTACTTGCATATTTAGCA
Organism: Axinella damicornis; assembly: GCA_963931865.1. NCBI lineage: Eukaryota > Metazoa > Porifera > Demospongiae > Axinellida > Axinellidae > Axinella > Axinella damicornis. The sequence goes on from OZ007506.1 coordinate 19,526,379, forward strand.
GGGAGGAGTGTGGTAAACTTGTTATTTCGTTCTGGTTTATTGCATTTTATATTGTTAGCCGGCTAGCGGACGCCGCAGCGGCCGCCGCTGTTTGTCCTTATAATTTGTGTAGAACACGTGTTCTGTTAGTTCTCTCAGTTTTGTCAGTTGTGTGCTGTGTACACGTTGGCCATTTTTATAGAGACAAATTTTGCACTATTTAAGTTGGTCGTTACTGGCTGGGGGTTTACTAGCCGCGCTTCTCAAGTTACCACAGTGATCCCCCCACCCCCCATCTGTCAACCTGTCACACACACACACACACACCTGTGAGAGCTGTGGGCCTAGTTTGAGGAAGGTGATCTTCTCCAGGTTGGCCAGGATCTGCTGCAGCTGTTGCTGGTTGTAGAGCAAGGGGGAGTGGAAGGGGATACCTGGAGGCATCCCGTACACCTGCACCCCGAGGCTCTGGAGGTTGTCATAGGGGACACTTCTGTATGTGTACAGAAGAGGGTGGAGGGATAGTGTGTGTGGAGGGATAGTGTGTGTGGAGGGATAGTGTGTGTGGAGAAGAGGGTGGAGGGATAGTGTGTGTGGAGGGATAGTGTGTGTGGAGAAGAAGGTGGAGGGATAGTGTGTGTGGAGTGAATGCTTGCAATTCAACAAACCATGGGCCAATACGATGCAATACATGAATTGTGCTAGTCGCATGCTTTTTTGACCAAACAGATCCAGGATTCAAAATGTGCATGCATAACTAGCCAGCGACTGAAACATCCAACCAGCCCTGCACCCTGCCTCCGTCAGCTCAGTGGTGAACCCGTGGCAATCCCAAGCAGATCGATGCTCACACAACAGGGGTGGCAGAACTAGTCTCGGTGCCGTGCGCGAATAGTCTGGTACCGAGACTATGGCAGAACAGCAACTGCCGGACCAATGTTTTTAGCTGTATCGATTCCTGGTGTGCCAAGTGGGGTATTGTCATCAACCCCAGCAAATCAAAAGCAGTTCACTTCCGTAGTAAGCGCAAGTCTTTGTCGAATTTTGTATTTTAAATTGTATTTAAAATAGGAACTCACATTGTAGATTACTGTCATGAGTAAAAGTAAGGTAGGGCGGGGTAATTCGGGCCACTGGGTAATTCAGGCCACTTCAACTTCAGGTCAACGGTAACTAAAAACGGACAGACTTTAGGCAAACTTCTGGCCATGTATATCCAGGGACTCAACCTGCCTACAACTCACTAGAAGCAAGAATCCAACGGATGCTTCTTTCCTGTTGCAACGTTGAAGTGGCCCGAATTACCCCGCCCTACTTTACCTGGGTTACTGGATAAATGAAAAAGCACTAAAGTGCAAACCTCGCCCTCATATAACGAAGCGTACCCATATTAAAGATCTACTAGTGGAATGCAGGACATTGGACGGCGCGAGCCTGAGCGAAGTGCACGTGCATGCATGGAGCAGTTGCATTCATACAACTCTGACGGGGACCGATTTTGCCATGACAGTCCTACAACGGTATTCTGTACACCGATCACCGGTAGATCCAGAAGGCTGACTAGTAAGAAGGCGCGATTGGGCGCAAATCACTTGCTGAAGCTGCACTGTTGACAACTGCATGCATGACATGTGACATGACATGACTTGTCCTTGTGACTACTATAGTATCTATACGCTGATTGGTCACAGAGAACTACTGTCATGTGACGACTCATTCTGACCACATAATAATATGCACGTCCTTGGCCGGCCTTGGTCACCAATAGTACGCAGACGTCATGTGATTAATGGACGTCATGTGATTAATACATGCGCATGCATAGTAGTACGTACACATATACATACATCCGGGATATAATTACATCCGGGATATAATTTTACTATGATGTTCAGCGGCTGCAAGTAGAGATCACGAAGGGGTCGAAGTAGCGAAGAAATCTCCAACAGCAACTTAGACTTCATAAAGGTGCGTTCGCATTAATAATACTGTTGATTTAAGTTTAATATGGAATGCCAAATGTGACAAAATGCAGTTATTTTTGTCAACTGAATCGCTTCTCGATCTCCTGGACCCCGGGCGCGATTTATGAGATAGAAGTGCATATTTTGTGCAAGCACAATTTCATTAACACAGTTATCCATATGCTGTCTAAACTCTCTCACAAAGTACAGTATAGCCTAGGTAGCAGGTGGATGTGTAGTGAGTCTGAGTTGAACACATCTAGAACTCTTCTTGTATTAAATTGTATTCCTCTACCATCTTTGCCATGCTCATTACTGTGTCCATGGTCACACTTGCACTTTATTTTGAGCATTACTCATACCCAAATGGTTCTGTTATAAGTAGTAACGTATTAAAAGTTTGAACATATGGACCTGTGAGAATTGCAGGACAGGTTGCTTTGGTATAGCTAAGCCCACTTGACATTAGTGCTGCATGATTACTAAGATTCCTCCAGAGAAAGTTATAGTACATAATATTTGTAACTGATTGTTGCAGAATATATGGAGGGAAGTGATCACCACCAAGACAGTACTACTGTTGTCAAGATTCTGCATGAACCTATCCAAGAGACAGGAGAAAGTACCACCGGGTCATCAGCAACCATTGGAACCATCTGCAATGCGAATGGAGTGTTGTTAGAAGATTCCGGTGGACTGGCTGCAAATGGTCAGACTATCACACAAATGTATGCAAGCAACGCAGAAGTTGATGAGCTAGGCATGGATGAGACTTCATCACTATATGCCGAGCCATCTCAAGAAGTTGGGTACAATAAGCCCTTGAGTGCACTCGTGACTGGTGCTGCAGCAGTTGATCCAGAGGTGAAGATGGTGCATGACTTTCTCAAACTAACCTTCATCTTTGCTCTAATGGCCATACTGCTGAAGAGTGAGAAAACGGAGAAAACGTAATGCAAGGACAAACGTTCACCACAAAAAAACAACACATTTTTGTTCGAGAGTGCTCTCCCTCCCTAGATTGTGCTATGTCGAGTGTTCATCCCCTTCCTTTAATTGCTATGTATGTACACGTTTCTGTAGTACATGTTGCAGTGAGAAACACTACACTTGTGTTATGTAGCTGTTTGTACAGAGTAGTTTTGAATTCGCTACAACAGTGTTTCACAACATCCCATTTGATCACACACTGCAAGCGCTCCTTACTGCAACATTAGCATCCTCTATATAGCTCCAGGGCTATATGGAAAGAAACAGTGACCCAGAGGGTGCTGGAAGACCATCCAGTAGTTGGTGGTAAGAGAGCAATAACTAGGAGAATGCAGGGCATTAGGGCATTGTGGGGCTCACCTATTTATTATAGTACTGGCAATGTTGTAGGTGATGTAGGGTTCATGTATCAAGGTGAACAGGAACTAGTGAAAGGTGTATACAATACCCAAGCAATTATACAGAAACAGAACAAACTAACACATAAGTAGTCCACGAGCGGCGCAGCATACATACTTGAGGGAAGTTGGGGGTGGGGCCTACATTCTGTCCAGAGCATGCAAGGGTGCGGCGTTGTACACTACCTGCGTACCTTGAGCCTCAGGTGGATGACGGTGTGCCGTTTCAAGCTCGACTCAGCAGTATGTTTCAAGTTCGCAGCTCATCCTCCACTTTCAGTTTCAAGTTTGTAGAGCCATTACTTCTCGCTCATGGCGTTCTGCAGTTTCAAGTTGGTAGTACATAGTACTATGTTGAGACCAATCATTCATGGCGATCTGCAGTTTCAAGTTTGTAGTTCGTCACTGCAAATGTATCAGGCTCTCCACCCTGGCCCCGTCATGCAATGCTTTGGCGACTGGTCCAGTCCAGCACGAGCACAGCGCAACATTAAGATTTCCACTTGGATATATGGTCATATGCTAAACCAAACACCAAACAGCATAGTCTCGTGCCCAGATGTCCACGCCCAACGGCGGAGAACGTCTGGTGGTTTCAGTTACATTTTTTTGTCACAGAGGCGTGTTACCTTCAAGCAGTCAGCGACATCCCCTAACCCCTGAAACACCAGCTGCTAACGGAAGGGCAGACGGACTTCTTCATTATTCCAGAATTGCCGTAAACCATTGTTTTTCGAAGCTGGAGATGGCTGAAAGGTTCTTAGAAGCTACAAAGGGGTCTCATGAACAACAACAAAGTAAGTTCTCGTTACGAGCTGCTTAAACTGAGCTGTTTTTGACTCCTCAATTGATCATTGATCGGTGATGTAATCATTACACTCCTGGTAGGGGAAAAATTGCGCCGCGTAATTACACTCCTGGTATAGGAAAAATTGTGCCGCGTAATTAATGTAATTAATGTAAATAAAGGGGCAACCGCACTCCTGGTAGCAGCCGATGCAACCGGTTGCAACTCGCTGGTAGCGCAAGCTAGGTATTGCAACTCATAACTGCCAGCACGGTGAGTTATGGCGTCAGTGAACGACAGCGATCACGGCCGTGTGGTCTGAATCTTCATGTGCCTTTCAACGCCCCTAAAAACGCCCCAGGCTCATATCTCCACCACCAAGGTGAGTTTCAACACCAACTTTTTACATTCAGGTCAGTGCATGATAGTGATCACGGCGGTGTAGTCAGAATTTCTGTAGGCCAAGCCTAAGTACTCAAACATTATTCAATATGTTTATTTCTGCTTTGTTGACGAGGGGCAACCGCACTCCTGGTAGCAGCCGCTGCAACCGGTTGCAACTCGCTGGTAGTGCAAGCTAGGTATTGCAACTCACAACTGCCAGCACGGTGAGTAATGGCATGCAAGCGTCAGTGAACGACAGCAGTCACGGCCTTGTGTTCTGTGTGCATTTCCGGTACTGCCACCGTGGCCACGGCGAGACAAAAGCACTCATATCTCCACCACCAAGGTGAGTTTCAACACAGACTTTTTACATTCAGGTCAGTGCATGATAGTGATCACGGCGGTGTAGTCAGAATTTCTGTAGGCCAAGCCTAAGTACTCAAACATTATTTAATATGTTTATTTCTGCTTTGTTGACGAGGGGCAACCGCACTCCTGGTAGCCGTTGCAACCCCGCGGCGCGGTTGCCTCGCCGTAGCGAAGCTAATTATTGCAATTCGTTCTAATTAACGCACATGCCACGTGGCTCAGTCGATCGCGAGCAATGGCGACCAAAAGGAAGACAAGACATTATTACAGCACTCACAACTTAGCCAGCACGGTGAGTTTTGGCATGCAAGCGTCAGTGAACGACAGCGATCACGGCCGTGTGGTCAGAATCTTCGTGTGCCTTTCCTATGAACGGTACTGCCACCGGAAGTCGAAGAGAGCGCTCGAGCAATGGCAGCCACGGCGAGACAAAAGCGCTCATATCTCCACCACCAAGGTGAGTTTCAACACCAACTTTTTACATTCAGGTCAGGGCATGATAGCGATCACGGCGGTGTAGTCACAATTTCTGTAGGCCAAGCCTAAGTACTCGAACATTATATTATATTAATTAATTATTTATTTACGCGGCACAATTTTTCCTATACCAGGAGTGTAACGAGGGGCAACCGCACTCCTGGTAGCAGCCGCTGCAACCGGTTGCAACTCGCTGGTAGCACAAGCTAGGTATTGCAACTCACAACTGCCAGCACGGTGAGTTATGGCGTCAGTGAACGACAGCGATCACGGCCGTGTGGTCTGAATCTTTGTGTGCCTTTCCTAAAAACACCCCAGGCTCATATCTCCACCACCAAGGTGAGTTTCAACACCAACTTTTTACATTCAGGTCAGTGCATGATAGTGATCACAGTGGTGTAGTCAGAATTTCTGTAGGCCAAGCCTAAGTACTCAAACATTATTTAATATGTTTATTTCTGCTTTGTTGACGAGGGGCAACCGCACTCCTGGTAGCCGCGATGCAACCGGTTGCGACTCGCCGTAGCGCAAGCTAAGTATTGTAATGCGTTCCAATTAACGCACATGCCACGTGGCAACCACGATCGCGAGCAATGGCGACAAAAGGAAGATAAGACATTACTACAGCACTCACAACTTAGCCAGCACGGTGAGTTTGGGCATGTAAGCGTCAGTGAACGACAGCTATCACGGCCGTGTGGTCAGAATCTTCGTGTGCCTTTCCTAAGAACGGTACTGCCACCGGAAGTCGAAGAGAGCGCGGGAGCAATGGCGGCCAACGGCGAGACAAAAGCGCTCATATCTCCACCACCAAGGTGAGTTTAGCACCAACTTTCATCATTCAGGTCAGTGCATGATAGCGATCACGGCGGTGTAGTCAGAATCTCTGTAGGCCAATCCTAAGTACTCAAACATTATTTATATTATTTATATTATATTATATTGGATTAATTATTTACGCGGCACTTTATTTCCTATACCAGGAGTGTAACGAGGGGCAACCGCACTCCTGGTAGCCGTTGCAACGCCGCGATTGCCTCGCCGTAGCGCAAGCTAATTATTGCAACTCGTTCCAATTAACGCACATGCCACGTGGCAAACACGCTCCGTCGATCGCGAGCAATGGCGGCCAAAAGGAAGACAAGACATTATTACAGCACTCACAACTTAGCCAGCACGGTGAGTTTCGCTATATAAGCGTCAGTGAACGACAGCGATCGCGGCCGTGTGGTCAGAATCTTCGTGTGCCTTTCCTAAGAACGGTACTGCCACCGGAAGTCGAGAGAGCGCTCGAGCAATGGCGGCCAACGGCGAGACAAAAGCGCTCATATCTCCACCACCAAGGTGAGTTTCAGCACCAACTTTCATCATTCAGGTCAGTGCATGATAGCGATCACGGTGGTGTAGTCAGAATCTCTGTAGGCCAATCCTAAGTACTCAAACATTATTTATATTATATTGGATTATATTATTTACGCGGCACAATTTTTCCTATACCAGGAGTGTAACGAGGGGCAACCGCACTCCTGGTAGCCGCTGCAACGCCGGCTGCGACTCGCCGTAGCGCAAGCAATAGTATCGCAGTTAGTTCCAATTAACGCACATGCCACGTGGCAACCACGCTCAGTCGGTCGCCGCAAGCAATGGCGGCCAAAAGGAAGACAAGACATTATTACAGCACTCACAACTCAGCCAGCACGGTGAGTTTTGGCATGTAACCGTCAGTGAACGACAGCGATCACGGCCGTGTGGTCAGAACCTTTGTGTGCCTTTCCTAAGAACGGTACTGCCACCGGAAGTCGGAGAGAGCGCTCTAGCAATGGCGGCCACGGCGAGACAAAAGCGCTTGTATCTCCACCACCAAGGTGAGTTTCAGCACAATTATTATACGTTTGTCTAACTGCATGATAGCGATCACGACGGTGTAGTCAGAATCTCGGTAGACCTTTCCTGCGAGCTATGAGGTTTGATTATTTACATTAATTAATTAATTAATTACGCGGCACAATTTTTCCTATACCAGGAGTGTAACGAGGGGCAACCGCACTCCTGGTAGCCGTTGCAACCCCGCGATAGCCTCGCCGTAGTACAAACAACTTTGCCAGCACGCTGAGTTATATGGCATGCAAGCGTCAGTGAACGACAGCGATCACGGCTATGTGGTCAGAATCTTCGTGTGCCTTTCCTACTGCCACTGTAGCGACGGCGAGACAAAAGCGCTCATATCTCCACCACTAAGGTGAGTTTCAACACCAACTTTTTACATTCAGGTCAGGGCATGATAGCGATCATGGCGGTGTAGTAAGAATTTCTGTAGGCCAAGCCTAAGTATTCAAACATTATTCAATATGTTTATTTCTGCTTTGTTGACGAGGGGCAACCGCACTCCTGGTAGCCGTTGCAACGCCGGCTGCGACTCGCCGTAGAGCAAGCTAAGTATCGCCGTTAATTCCAATTAACGCACATGCCACGTGGCAACCACGCTCAGTCAACGCTATCAAAGGCGACCAAAGGGAAGACACGAAATCATAACAGCACTTACAACCTTGCAGGCACGGTGAGTTTTGGTATGTAAGTGTCAGTGAACAACAGCGATTACGGCTGTGTGGTCAGAATCTTTGTGGGCCCTTCGTATGACTGTACTGGCAACCAACGTCGAAGAGCGATCGAGCAATGGCGGCCGACGGCACGACAAAAGCGCTTGTATCTCCACCACCAAGGTGAGTTTCAGCACAATTATTATACGTTTGTCTAACTGCACGATAGCCATCACGACGGTGTAGTCAGAATCTCTGTAGACCTTTCCTGCGAGCTATGAGGTTTGATTATTTACATTAATTAGATTATTTATTTACGCGGCACAATTTTTCCCCTACCAGGAGTGTAACGAGGGGCAACCGCACTCCTGGTAGCCGTTGCAACCCCGCGATTGCCTCGCCGTAGCAAAACTTAATTATTGCAATTCGTTCCAATTAACGCACATGCCACGTGGCTCAGTCGATCGCGAGCAATGGCGACCAAAAGGAAGACAAGTCATTATTACAGCACTCACAACTTAGCCAGCACGGTGAGTTATGGCATGCAAGCGTCAGTGAACGACAGCTATCACGGCCGTGTGGTCAGAATCTTCGTGTGCCGTTCCTAAGAACGGTACTGCCACCGGAAGTCGATGGAGCGCTCGAGCAATGGCGGCCAACGGCGAGACAAAAGCGCTCATATCTCCACCACCAAGGTGAGTTTCAGCACCAACTTTCATCATTCAGGTCAGTGCATGATAGCGATCACGGCGGTGTAGTCAGAATCTCTGTAGGCCAATCCTAAGTACTCAAACATTATTTATATTATATTGGATTGGATTATATTACATTACATTACGCGGCACAATTTTTCCTATACCAGGAGTGTAACGAGGGGCAACCGCACTCCTGGTAGCCGCGGTTAAACGGTAGCACAAGCTAAGTGTGACAGTTCGTTCCAATTGTCACACATGACGTGAGTACCATGATAGCTATATATAGGGAAGATGCGCATAGCGCATTGCAACCCCGGTTACGACTCGCCGTAGCGCAAGCTAAGTATCGCAATTCGTTCCAATTAACGCACATGCCACGTGGCAACCACGCTCAGTCGATCGCGAGCAATGGCGACCAAAAGTAAGACAAGACATTATTACAGCGCTCACAACTTAGCCAGCACGGTGAGTTTGGCATGTAAGTGTCAGTGAACGACAGCGATCACGGCCGTGTAGTCAGAATCTTCGTGTGCCTCTCCTAAGAACGGTACTGCCACCGGAAGTCGATGGAGCGCTCGAGCAATGGCGGCGAACGGCGAGACAAAAGCGCTCATATCTCCACCACCAAGGTGAGTTTCAGCACCAACTTTCATCATTCAGGTCAGTGCTCGATAGCGATCACGGCAGTGTAGTCAGAATCTCTGTAGGCCAATCCTAAGTACTCAAACATTATTTATATTATTTATATTATATTATATTGGATTATTTACGCGGCACAATTTTTCCCCTACCAGGAGTGTAACGAGGGGCAACCGCACTCCTGGTAGGCGCCGATGCAACCGGTTGCAACTTGCTGGTACTGAACTTGCTGGTACTGAACTCGTTGGTACTGGTCATAATCTTTGTGGCGATGAGAGCTCAATAGAGCGCTGGCGGCACAAAAGCAGTCACAACTCCAGATGACAATCAGTTGCGATTCGCCGTAGCGCGTAGCGCAAGCAGCAATTCGTTCCAATTAACGCACCCGCCACGTGGCAACTATACACGCTCAGTCGATCGCGAGGCAATGGCGACCAAAGGAAGACAAGACATTGTTTCAGCACTCACAACTTAGCCAGCACGGTGAGTTTTGGCATGCAAGCGTCAGTGAACGACAGCGATCGCGGCTGTGTGGTCAGAATCTTCGTGTGCCTTTCCTAAGAACGGTACTGCCACCGGAAGTCGAAGAGAGCGCTCGAGCAATGGCAGCCACGGCGAGACAAAAGCGCTCATATCTCCACCACCAAGGTGAGTTTCAACACCAACTTTTTACATTCAGGTCAGGGCATGATAGCGATCACGGCGGTGTAGTCAGAATTTCTTAGGCCAAGGCTAAGTACTCAAACATTATATTATGTTATATTAATTAATTATTTACGCGGCACAATTTTTCCTATACCAGGTGTGTAACGAGGGGCAACCGCACTCCTGGTAGCCGCGGTTAAACGGTAGCACAAGCTAAGTGTGACAGTTCGTTCCACGATTTGCCGTCGTAGTGCAAGCTAAGTATTGCAATGCTTTCCAATTAACGCACATGCCACGTGGCAACACGCTCAGTCGATCGCGCGAGCAATGGCGACCAAAAGGAAGACAAGACATTATTACAGCACTCACAACTTAGCCAGCACGGTGAGTTTCGGCATGTAAGCGTCAGTGAACGACAGCGATCACGGCCGTGTGGTCAGAATCTTCGTGTGCCTTTCCTAAGAACGGTACTGCCACCGGAAGTCGATGGAGCGCTCGAGCAATGGCGGCCAACGGCGAGACAAAAGCGCTCATATCTCCTCGACCAAGGTGAGTTTCAGCACCAATTTTATACGTTCAGGTCAGTGCTGTATAGCGATCACGGCAGTGTAGTCAGAATCTTTGTAGGCCAATCCCAAGTACTCGAACATTATATATATTATTTATATTATATTACATTACGCGGCACAATTTTTCCTATACCAGGAGTGTAACGAGGGGCAACCGCACTCCTGGTAGCCGTTGCAACGCCGGCTGCGACTCGCCGTAGCGAAAGCTAAGTATCGCAGTTAGTTCCAATTAACGCACATGCCACGTGGCAACAACGCTCTGTCGATCGCTAGCAATGGCGGCCAAAGGGAAGACACGAAGTTACTACAGCACTTACAACTTTGCCAGCACGGTGAGTTTTGGCATGTAAGCGTCAGTGAACGACAGCGATCACGGCCATGTGGTCAGAATCTTCGTGTGCCTTTGCTAAGAACGGTACTGCCACCGGAAGTCGGAGAGAGCGCTCGAGCAATGGCGGCCACGGCGAGACATAAGCGCTTGTATCTCCACCACCAAGGTGAGTTTCAGCACAATTATTATACGTTTGTCTAACTACATGATAGCCATCAGGACGGTGTAGTCAGAATCTCTGTAGACTATTCCTGCGAGCTATGAGGTTTGATTATTTACATTAATTAATTAATTACGCGGCACAATTTTTCCTATACCAGGAGTGTAATCAAACCTCATAGCTCGCAGGAAAGGTCTACAGAGATTCTGACTACACCGTCGTGATGGCTATCATGCAGTTAGACAAACGTATAATAATTGTGCTGAAACTCAACTTGGTGGTGGAGATACCAGCGCTTTTGTCTCGCCGTGGCCGCCATTGCTCGAGCGCTCTCTCCGACTTCCGGTGGCAGTACCGTTCTTAGCAAAGGCACACAAAGATTCTGACCACATGGCCGTGATCGCTGTCGTTCACTGACGCTTACATGCCAAAAATCATCGTGCTGGCAAAGTTGAAGTGCTGTAATAACTTCGTGCCTTCCCTTTGGCCGCCATTCCTAGCGATCGACAGAGCGTGGTTGCCACGTGGCATGTGCGTTAATTGGAACTAACTGCGAGTCACAGCCTAGCCGGCGTTGCAACGGCTACCATGACCAGGAGTGCGGTTGCCCCTCGTTAATTAATTAATTTTAATTAATTAATTAATTAATGTAAATAATCAAACCTCATAGCTCGCAGGAAAAGTCTACAGAGATTCTGACTTCACCGTCGTGATGGCTATCATGCAGTTAGACAAACGTATAATAATTGTGCTGAAACTCACCTTGGTGGTAGAGATACAAGCGCTTATGTCTCGCCGTGGCTGCCATTGCTCGAGCGCTCTCTCCGACTTCCGGTGGCAGTACCATTCTTAGCAAAGGCACACGAAGATTCTGACCACATGGCCGTGATTGCTGTCGTTCACTGACGCTTACATGCCAAAACTCACCGTGCTGGCAAAGTTGTAAGTGCTGTAGTAACTTCGTGTCTTCCCTTTGGCCGCCATTGCTAGCGATCGACAGAGCGTGGCTGCCACGTGGCATGTGCGTTAATTGGAACTAACTACGATACTTAGCACGAGTCGCAGCCGGCGTTGCAACGGCTACCAGGAGTGCGGTTGCCCCTCGATAAATAGTAGTAAATTATTACACGTGCGATCTCAACTTCCAGATGGGAAAGGTGTTATCCTGGAATTTGTACCTGATGAAAAAATTACATTACTACTTTGAGCAGCTTGATAAGTTGACTGTCCACCCCAATCTGTTTTAAAGTGATCATTAATTCTCAGACAATAATGTTTGGCAACAAGATCTCTATAAAATCACAATACCTCACTGGTAAAGTTCCACCCATGATATTGAAATTTGGAGATATAGCGTAGTTGCTCGTTATTAGGTGTATGCAGCTATATCTCCTCAGGAAGGAAATATGTGCCTATGAGCGAGATGCACTTAATTTCGAATGTCATAGGAAGTACGAATTACTTTCTACTCCATAGGATCAAAAGTGAGTGATACTGTATAGGCCTGGGAATGAGTACCTCTTCAACAGGGCTATGAATTTTATTACGGTTATGGGTATGAATTTTGACGTGGTCCAGAAAACACACCAATTTAGCTTGATTATGCTTGTGCATGTACTATAATGGCTGGCCTGTAATACTTCTCTCGAAAAAGGAAAGAAACAAGGGGAAAAATCCTTAGTCTCATCCCATTCTTAAAGAAAGCCCTATTCAGTCCTGTACATCCTCCAACTTGCTGTTCTCCAGTTCCTGACAAAATCCACTTTTAAGACAACTTCCAGTTCGGATCCCTTCTCTCAGGACAGTAAGGTTGTTGACTAGTCTCAGTACCAGACACCCATGCAACGGTTGTTGACAAGCCAGGAAAAAGAAAAACCTCAAATTCTGATTGTGCTGCGCTGTCCAGAGATGCTGCCAGGATCTGATTCAGTTCATATGCTTGGCCAATATTTGCAAAGTGTATATACATGTAAGAGCACCATTGTAGGGATGGTGCATGAACAAACGTAACAGGTGTATGAATAAACTCAATAGGACTGTGAATCCTGTCAAGTTTACATAGTTGTTGCTTAGCCTCCTACCCATGTGCAATAACAATGAGACAATCAAAATGGGTGTATGTATTGTTCCAGAGTTCCGATGTTCTGACAGCTACACTTTTCACGGGATAAAGAATGTAATTACAACGCAGTAATTGGCAATGGACGAACGTGATTGCCTACCCAAAATCAAGACTGCTGAGCTCAGCACATACGGGAATTTGCCAAGTGTCACCAGGCCCACTTCGCGTTCCGCGTGGACAAGGCTACAGGTGGTATGTTGAGCCACATCTTCACTGTGGTCTCAGGTCCTAGCTGTCCCAGCTACGGACAACTGAGGACATCTCAGGAATGTCTCAGCATTCTGCATTGATTATTCATTGGGGCTGGCTGCAAAATTACGGCCCTGCACCATTTCTTCCTCCCACCTAAAAAACTGCGATACTGTAGATTGGTAGCCAGTCTCCTTGACAAGATCACCAGTGTTACATTGGTCTCAAAACTATTACCTCAGTAGCCCGTCCCACACATATTATGTTAGACTCACTATATTTCAGAGCTAAAGCATTCATGACACTCTTTTGCATGGTCTCGACACTGTTGAGGGCAGACATGAGTCCCGAGAGCCGCTTGGTAGGTGAAGGGGAGACTACTGTCTCTGAGAGTGCCCCTAGGGAGGTCCCAGGAGAATCTGACAGTGTAGAGAAGAAAGCACATGTAAGTGGGTAGTAATACGTGAGCTGCACACAGAACTGCATTATTATTATTTTTTATGAGAAACCACCATGTAGAGTGGCTAACGAGGTAACCGGAATAGCATGAATGCTAATATTAACCAGTACCCCGGGACCAACGGCTTTACATCCCCTCCGAAGGATGCGGTGTGAACTGTATCAGGTAAAAACACCTTCAAGAATACACCTACTCATTTTTAAGGGTAGAGCTGAGTCAACTCCTAGGAGAGAAAGAAAATCTCTCCTATGGCAATGGTGGGATTCGAACCTGCAACCTTTAGATTAGCAGTCGGATGCTTTAACCGCTAGACCACCAGCCACCCCAAAAGCCATCCATCCGTGACTCTAACCACACACACTTATAACAAGCATTCGATCAAGCTGTTGAGGTAATGCTAACCACTCTAGCCGAAATATCGGCCTTGAAATGTTGAAACTGGAGGCTCTACAAGGTGAGAGGACTGTTTTCTAGGTCCATTTATGCTTAAAGCAAGAGAAATGCCCCATCCGACTCCAACCAAGGGGTTTTTACAGCCAATCCCAGACACGAGCATACTCCTCCCTCTGTCCCACTCATTCTGTTCACACAGAACCAATATCCCATGGAAGTGGCATCATGATGATGAGAGAGTCTCATGGAAGGTTTTGCAGTCATTGGTGGTTACAGGGTTAATCAAGATTGTACAGATCTTTCCTTTTCTACACAAAGGGGATTGGATCACAGGACGGCAGGGTACACGGGGGGGGGGGGGGGGGGGGGGGGGGGGGGGGGGGGGGAGGAGGCTAGCATGTAATTGTACCTGATTCCTCACTGAAGACGTAACCAATGAAGGGATTCTCCAGTGGCTTTCCCGACTGCTGCTTCATCTTGTGGTAGTTCTTCCCCTTTGAGGTGGCCAACAGGTGCGTCTGGAGCTCACCCGTGTTCACCATGATCGCATAACCCTCAAACCCTAGCTGCTCCAATATGTCAAACTTGGAGAGGAGAGAGAAGGGAAGGGAGGAAAGTAAATAGAAAGAGAGAAAGACCATAGTACATGTATTTGGTAGATACTGTCCAAAACACCACAAACAGTGTTCCTTCCGATTTGGAAAGCAGTAGATTGATGTGTCGTGGGTGTTCCCAGTCTGGCAGGAATGCAACATGAACACCGCAAGTCCTGTGGCTAACTGTCACAGGGTACATTGAGGTAAACGTCTGGCTATTGGAGTATCCATGCTCTATTGTTGAATTACATACCCACACAACTGAACGCCATATGACCTCAGGGAATACCTTGGAATGGAGCATACATCTGGAAACCGAGTACTGACATCGCCAAATTTCGCAAGTATCGTGGGTGGCATTAGATGGTCCTCAATGACCAATGTACCAGAACAACTACATTGTAGTAGCAAGGTACTGTGACCTATTGTCCTTCTTATAGAATCTTGCTGCCCAACATCACAGTGTCACTCACATGTGAAATATTAACCAGAGTGGGGTGCAGAGAAATTTCAAGCAACCTTTCATTTGACACCATGCTACCTATACAATTTACCTGGGATGAACCCACTCTCTCCTAGGTGCTCTCAGAGTAGCCAAAAATACTAGCCAAGAAAGAAGACTGACAAGTGCAGCGTGTTGTCTCACTCTGCGTTGTCTGAATCTTACCGCCATACCCTGGCTACTTCCCGTGAACATGAGGTAGCTATAGGGCTGGCTTGAGAGTACTTAATATATGTTTGACCACACCCTCAATAATTGTGCTACCACACCTTTGTTTAATTGTTAGCATGATTATTCTGATATGCATGCCGACACAGTTTTGAGCACAGTGCGGTTGGCAAGTGATTTTTGTGTTGTGAATGCAGTATACGTAATACTGAGCTACTCGGAATGATGATACCATAATAATGTATATTTTGAAAACGTGTGGAAGTGGGCTGGCCTGCAAGACTATAGAATAGGCCCATAGGAACGGATAGAATTGATCAGTACAGTGGATACTGACGTGAGTTGTAGCACAATGGCTCCAACTACTATGAAGCAGCTAGCCATAGCATGTTTAAGCTATTGTGTGACTCAACAAGCTCACTTGAGAAGCCTCTAATTAGGATATTAGCTTATCAGTTCAGCCCTACGGCATTGGGCAACCTTTGGATGGAGATTGAAACGAATTTTGATATCAGTACAGCCTTTGTAGCTGTTGTACCTTCTCTTGCATGGAGAGCAGAGTTTTCTCTATGATGGCTTCTGGGTTGAGTTCTTGGGGGAAGGTGGACGGGGAGAGGAGGTGGGGAAGGGGTTTTGGTGGCTGAATACTACCACTCATCTCCTGCCAGGGAGGGAGGAGGAAGGGAGGGAGGAGGGAGGAGGGAGAGAGGGAGGGATGGGGGATCGAGGGAGAAAGGAGGAGAGGGAGGGAGAGGAGAGGGAGGAAGGGGGGAGGGAGGAAGGAGGAGGTAGGAGGTGGGAGGAGGGGAGGGAGAGGGAGGAGGGAGGGGGAGGGAGGGGGAGGGAGGAAGGAGGTAGGGAGAGGGAAGGAGGGGGAAGGTTGCAGGGAGGATTCTATAGCCTAGCTGGGAAGACAAAACCACTCATAACTCCACCACCAAAGTTAGTTTCAGCACCAAACTAAACGCTTCAGTCAGTGCAGGACAGGTTTCCGCTGTTTTCTTTACCTAATTTTCTCATTCCATATCAAGTACTGCATCCTGTACCAGAATGGAAGATCGCATACCTTCACTTTACTTTGTTTACGTAAGATAATATGTTTAATTGGGTAGAAACCAGGCGTGAAAGAAGCAACAAACTGAGTCTGCAGAAGTTCCACCAACAACTAGCTGTCAACAGTTGGTGTTGAGTCATACAACCAGCACTATTTGGAAGTGGTTGGCCAACAACGACATAGCGATGCACTCGTAACATTTGCAGTCCATTCCTAAGTAGTCAAATATTAACATGTGGCACATTTTCCTTCATACCAGGAGTGTAACAGTGAACAAGCAAGTGATGCTTTTCTTAGAAATTTGATTCCCTGCAATATATACATATTGATACCATAAGTAGGAATATTGTGACATCAATACATTAAGATTTTAACGTGTGTGTGTCTGTCTGTGAGTGACGGAAGTGGGATGTTCGTGGGGCGGGACTAGACTATAGTGACGCGCGACCTTCATACTTTAATTTATTTACTGAACGTCAAACTCCGCGAAGAATGTTCGAGAACATTGGGCCTGGGCATGGGCTGGAATCCAGCAAGTGCAATCGGGGAGAAGCAGTCGAATCGGACGTAATCGGGCGAGCAGCAGTTGAAGCGGACGCAATCGGGGAGCAGCAGTTGCAATCGGGGAGTAGCAGCTGAAGCGGACACGATCGGGAGCAGCAGCTGAAGCGGACGCAAGCGGCGAGCAGCAGCTGAAGCGGGCGCAATCGGGGAGCAGCAGCTGGAAGCGGAGGCAAAGGGGGAGCAGCAGTTGAAGCGGATGCCGCAATCGGGCCCAGGAGCAGCAGTTGAAGCGGACACAAGCGGCGAGCAGCAGCTGAAGCGGATGCAATCGGGGAGCAGCTCTGCACAGAGAGCTGTCCGGCGCCGGATTACGCACGGTAGGCGAACGAGGGGGAAGTAGCTGAGCGAGCAAAGCGAGCTCAGCTACTTGTAGTTAATATACTGTTTCAGCTCTAGCCTATACTGTTACTGTCACGTGTCAGCAGACCAGGATGGATGCAGAGCACACGGCCTCAGCCTTCCGCCCCCACTCCTTCCGCCCCCACTCCTTCCTCTCCTCCTCTGACAACCACCGCATTGCGCTCACGGAACTCTGGAAACAAAAAGAACTTGAGCAGTACCAGAGCTGTACTAAATGAGGGAATGTGATTGGTCAGTACCAAGATTCATTGAGTCCATGGCCCATGAACTTCATACAGAATCCATCCCTTAGCCGACCTTGGATGCAAAATTAACAGTAAATGGATATGACGGTAAGTAGCTTTGTAACTTTTTGTTGCGTAGAACGTTCAGGCTACTGAGTCAATGTAATGGTATCTCTTATTTCCAACCTCAAAGAATATAGACAGGGGGTGATTGCCTATGTCAAGAGCACATGATGACGTCATCATCAATGATGATGAGGTCATTATGCACTTTTGTCCGTGTACCTACCACTGCTGATGTCGGGACATGTGCGGACACAGTTAGAGAAGAAGAGATTGTAGCCATTCACTCTCTTGATCTTCTTCGGGGGAGGAGAGGCGACCACGGTCAGCAGAGGAGAAACCTGGGGAGGGAACAAGCAGTTAATGTGTTTACAATAGAAAAACAAACACAAAACTACAACACAGTAAACACAAACAACAACAGCAACAACATCAATAACAGAAACATGTGAATCTATTATTGTTCCTTACCCCAACAATTTCAATCTTTGGTCGTGGGAGGATGCCAGCTTTCCTCTTCCTCTTCACTGCTTCAGATCCAATCCAGTTCTGCAGGAACAGAACTCAGACACTCACACCCTGGGTTACTATTTCAACATGGTGATCTAAGATGGCAACCCATGAATGCCTCGTTCCCAGGCTCCTCCCCAGCTTTTGCCGCATACTGTACAAAAAGCTGGGGAGGAGCCTGGGAACGAGGCTAGAACGAATCTTCATTTTCATCCCAACAACACAAGATCCAGCGTCACAGGATATTAATATCCTGTGACACTGGGTATTGTGTTTACTGGACGGAAGTTCCATGGATATCCACTGAGAAAGGGAGGGGGTACCTAATATTCTGGGGTGGAGGTATCATGTATCCGGGTACATTCAAAATATACCCACACACAGAATCTCCTATGCACCCCCACTCCCAAGACTATTGTTACCTTCCTCACACTCAGGAGCCAACCCTGTAACGTAAGAGTATTGCATATGGAGAGACCAGAGAACAATAATTAATGTACGGGGGTGAATAAACAATTAAGAAGCTGAATTGCTTATGACACCAGGCCAGCACAGTCTGCATGTCCCTTGAAAGCCAAACTGGTTCCCACTTCAGTCCTGCACCTCTCGATGAGCTCCGAATTCCTGTGGTGGGTGGAGGTCATGCCATACTCATCAAAGTATTTCAGCAGGACCTTGCGCTGCTCATTAGAGAACACCACTCCTCCTGTTTGTGTATACGTTTCAGGAGAGATGTGTGTGTAAGGGGACAGGGAGAGGTGTGTGTGTGTAGGGGGACAGGAGGTGGTGTGTAGAAGGACAGGGAAAGGTGTGTAGGGGGACAGGGAGAGGTGTGTGTGTAGGGGGACAGCGTGTGTCAGTGTTGTTTACTTACCATAAACTGAAAGGCCAAGGTGTGTGTGTGTAGGGGACGGGAGAGGTTTGTTTGTAGGGGGACAGGGAGAGGTTTGTTTGTGGTGGACAGGGAGAGGTTTGTTTGTAGGGGGACAGGGAGAGGTGTGTGTGTAGGGGGACAAGGAGAGGTGTGTGTAGGGCCTGGGGGGACACGGAGAGGGTGTGTTTTGTCTCTAATCTTTCCGAGGTCTGGCTCCATGTGTGCATGCATTCAAAGTGGTCACTTTTCGTACAAATGCATTGGTCCTGCAGACCAGACTTCCCACATTCGGGATGCAGGGATTAGTAGTCGCAGGCCAGTCTCTCACACGTATGTGTGGGAGTATCTGGCCTGCGAGACTACATGCAGGACAAGGACCAAAGACTTCAAATCCTAAGCAGCACCGGCTACCCTTGTAAAACTGTGAACTATGAACACTATTCCTCCCACATGCAACTCACAGTTCATGTTCTTGTAGATATTAAGGATGGGTAGGATCTGTCGGTAGTACGGCACGAGGAGGGCCTCCCTCACCATGTCTGCTGACACTACCAAATGCTGTAGCACCTTCAATGTCGTACAGATCACCTTCCTGTTCCGTGTATTCAATGTCCATGGGCTCAAAATATTGAGTCAACCAGGGAATTTTTCAGCTGACCAAAGCCTTTGGGGCAAAATTTGCCATCCTCTAATAAAATGGAAGTAATTTTTTCCTGAGCGCCCTGTTCCCGATGCGCATGCGCCAAGAAGGTGGGCGCCGGGCTGGAATCGAAGCGGTTGCAAAACAAAAACACAACCTGCAGCTAAGGAACGCCATGTAGTAAGTACTGACTCGTCTCTCTCCGTTTGCGCAGTTGCCTATTTTTCACTGTTTGTGATCTATGTACCTGAAGTGTCTCTTCTGATTGGAGGCATAACTTCGGACCATGGCGGAGGCGTGACACTGCAAGGAAGGGGCACTACAGCAGAAAGGAGCTGAGTTATCTTTCCACTTCGTTGGGACTTCCACGTACATTTTTTGCTAATGCTTTTGAAAGCAGCTCAACAACGCAGATGGAATGGAACAGGTTGTTATCAGGGAGATACATCCGTGAAAGTGCACTTCAGTAGTCACGCTGCAGCCACATTTACATCCTTGAGAACAAACTGCAGAATTAGTAGCTGAACAGCAATGTAGTTTATGACCCACATCATGACAAAATAATTATACAACCAGCTAGAAAGCTCTGTTCAGTCATTGTGACGTATACAGTAAGTGATGATTCTGCCAAGACACACATCACTGCTAAATTAAATCGAGGGTGGTGGTACCTACGCAGGCTCTTTCCTCCTGCATGCATTAAGTCTTTACCAACCAATAATTACTGCCATCATGAGCTCCCATAAGAATTCATATGGGGGGCTTTAATACTAGACGTTATACTTTAATACAGGGTTTTTGCTTAAGCAAGCTATTAATTTCTTATAGTTGGTAGAGTTAAGAGTAAAGGAGCATGGGTATCATATGCATGATGCAGCCTCGTCCCCACTTCTCAGGCCATGCATGTGGGGTATGACGCTATGTCAGACCAGGTATCTATTTTCAAAGCACAATAATTAACACAAGACAAATTTGGTTGACTACTCTTGCCACATGCACTCCCATCTGTTGGTGCCTCGCTCTGAATGGTCAGACCATACCACAACAGTAAAATGTACACTGAAAACAGACAATACTAAGAGCTTGAATAAAACATGGTTGGATGCTAGGACTGGTGATGTAAAATGAACCAGGAGCTTGACTAGTCCTCTGAGTCACTGCGTGGTCTCCTCCTCTGCTCCGATGTGGAGCTCTCCCGGGTTGACCAGAGAGGCCATGGAGTCTGTTGCTATCTCCACCTCTGCCAGGGGTGCTGTGCTGTCATGGAAGGACTGGGGAGAGGGAGGGAGGAGGGAAGAGGGGGAAGGGAGGAGGAGGAAGGGAGGAGAGAGATCAATGAGAAGCATGTGAGACTCGACTAAGGCCCATCTTGGCACCACTGGTAACATGGATGAACTATTCAGTTTTATGCAAGCTTGTGTACAGCAGCCTACAGAAAGCACACCCAGAAAATGTTTGAGTGATGGGGAAATGCCCCACCCCCTTACATTCTAGGTGGGAAGACCTAGGTTCACACATGCAGACTTGGAACACCTATATAGCATATTGTAGCCAAAACATAAACTCTCTCAAATGCAGAGGGAGCTAGGGGTTAGGAGAAAATCGAGGGAGATGTGGGAGAGGATGGAGGAAGGGAGAGGGTACATGTACTAGTTGAGTTGCAAGATTGTACTGTGCTTATTGCAGCTGAGGCCATAATTTATTTTTACTTCCACATCTGTGTCAATCTACCCTCTGATTGATCTAACAGAGGTATGGTTTACTCAAGTGTGTGCCTCCTTCTCTCTGAACCTTTCACACATGCACCTGTGAGAGCTGTGGGCCTAGTTTGAGGAAGGTGATCTTCTCCAGGTTGGCCAGGATCTGCTGCAGCTGCTGCTGGTTGTAGAGCAGGGGGGAGTGGAAGGGGATACCCGGAGGCATCCCGTACACCTGCACCCCGAGGCTCTGGAGGTTGTCATAGGGGACCTCTGATCGCCCTGTGGCCACTTCTGTATGTGTCAGGGAGAAGGGGGTGGAGGGATAGAGAAGAGTGTGTTAGGGTGCTTGTATGTTGGTGGCAATTCAACAAACCATGGGCCAATACGCTGCATACATGCGTACCAGCCACATGCTTCATCAACGAAACATCCAGGGTTCAAAGTGCATATAATTATGCACTAAATTACATAGTGTCGTCCTGTAACAGGAATCTAATCTGTCCAGTATGGTGCAAGAGAGTAGTCTGGAGTCTGGAGTCTGGATCCCAGACCGAACCAGGGAGGGAGTAACTCCCTCGCCGGTTGGGTCTGGGATCCAGACTAGCAAGAGAGGAGGAGTTGCATACAAGACTTCTAATCAGTCTGGTTTGAAGCTAGTATGGCCAAGCAGGTGTCTCCATTTCTCTTTACACAATTCCTTATAGCAATCCACAAACAAATATGTTGACAGCCCAGGGTCAATAGGGTGCATTTCCATTTCTGCTACCAGGTATCTGTCGTTGCACATGCCAACGCTCTTGAGCAGAGCAGTCCTGGACTTTTCACTTGGGTCAGAAACTTGCTCGTTATGAGTCGGAGCCAAAATCTGCTTCTCGTAGCTATTTTGTTACATGCACGGAAATCGCATAATTTGATTTCAGAACGGATACTACCGGAAGAAGCAACGGACGAATATACGATCCTCCTGTAAGCTTGTATATGAATGAATGATAATATTATTTGAGTGACACGCATTACAAAATGCTTGGCCTGATTAGGCGTATGAGTCACTAGACTAGTACAATGATTTACAAACTGATTAAATACCATCCAAGGAGTACACGGTTCACGATTCGTGCCTCTCAGAACTAACTCGATCTTGTCAGCTACAGTGCTTCGTTGTTGAGCGAGCACGTGCATCATGACGCAAGTAACTTTCGGTTATTTGCAGAAGCGTTTATTTACTGTACGATGTACGATACATACATACAGACATGGTTTCCATTTTACACGACTATGTGGGGCTCGCTCAGGCTCGCCCCAATTAAGAGTTTACATCTAGCTATTATACCACTATGTTTAGTTGCACAAAGAAATTTGTCGATAAGGGGGAGGGGGGTAAATACAAATAAGATACACAGTCAAAAAAGTGATATCTTAGACCCACTAGAGCAGGGCACTCCATTACGAAATGGAATTCAGTTTCAACAGAATTTAGTGGACACAATTTGCAAGTCCGGAGGTGGTATGGGGTCTTTGGAGCTCGGTAACGACCAGTCTCCAAGCACATGTAGTGGGAGGCAACCCCCTTGGAGGGCAGCGGTGTCCCTTGCAGAGAATATTACACATGTAGCTCTACCTACCCCCTGAGTCAGTACTATAGGCATTTGGATCCAGATACACGCTTTCCAGTTACAATTAGTAAGTTTAGCAATGATTATGGTTTGAAACTCCCTAGCGGATAGGCTTGTTACATAGGCGTAGCAGGCGGTCCGGCAGGTCCGGCAGTCGCTGGACCAATAATTGTCACAAAAATAATTTTCGCTATAGATTTATACTAACTAGCTGCTGCTACATTGCAACTCCTGGCCTGGTCTCCTCAGCTTGCAATACCGTGCGTTG
The DNA here is from genome assembly GCA_963931865.1 of Axinella damicornis. Taxonomy (NCBI): domain Eukaryota; kingdom Metazoa; phylum Porifera; class Demospongiae; order Axinellida; family Axinellidae; genus Axinella; species Axinella damicornis. The sequence goes on from OZ007506.1 coordinate 19,549,603, forward strand.
CCTGAAACCGAACGGCTTGGGAACGAGACCATGATCTGTGTGTACGTACTACGTTTGTGAGCGAAATTCGAGCAAGAAAGAAGCACATAGCGGCCCCGGGCCTGCAATCCTCGTACACCTGGAACTTGCAGTGCAAAGCACGAAGGTGCCACGAGAGCCCATCCTGTTAACTGAAAAATGAAGGCGAAAAAAATAAAAAAATAAAAATAAAAACAAAAATAAACATGCACCTCTATCAAGGGGTGGTCACTCCCATATGCGCAATACTTAGAGCTGCGACTGGGGTCACAATGCGGTCACTGGGTCACAGAGGTTTTTTCTGTGCGGTCACAGGGTCACGAAGGTTTTTCCAAGCGGTCACAGCCTAAATTTTAAGATTTTAGAAATCGCTGCAAACAGAAGAACTTACACAAGTTAGCTAGCCAGTGTTTCAATTATGCAGCAGCGATGGCAGGAGATATATGTAGAGCGCTCCGAGCCATGTACTTCGCGCTAGGTCGTCAAATATAGAGGCTATAGCGCTAGGCTGTACTGTCGTCCGTCGACGTCATGTATATGTCACAGCAGGCATGCACGTGCACGGCATGCACTTTACACGTGATCTTTCGAGGGTAGCTTTACTAACTAACCGTTAAGGTTACGGGATACTCGTGCGCGCGCCGTGTGAAATGTATTGCGAAATGTATACTTAAGCTCGCTAACCAAGAATCTCTGGTACGAACAGCGTGAGCAACTTGATTCTAGAGGTGGGGGTGCGCTGTCACAAGGTGCAGGGCATGACGCCGATACGCTTGCAAAAACGAGCGATTAAGTTCACCAAAAAGCCGTATTTACTGCTTTTCTCAAGCAAGCCAGATCACAGAAAAAGAGTTGCTGAATACAGTATTACTCCACGTCTCACAGTCTCCTTCGCTGAATAACTCCATGGCCGCTTCTGCGCTGCTTTTATCTGCCAGCCTGACAGCTTTTGATTGACAGCCTTCGATTCAGCTGAGTGGTACGGTACGGTACAGTTGAGAGGTCACAGGGTCACGAATAATTTTACAGTGCGGTCACGGGGTCACCAACGATTATGAGGGCCGGTCACGAGGTCACAGTCGAATTTAGGCGGTCACAATTTGTGACCCCGGTCGCAGCTCTAAGTATTGCGCATATGGAAGTGACCACCCCTTGTCTATGCACTGCCTCTGGTAGCATGTAACTTCACCTGAAGCTTACCTGATTGCTATTTATAACACAGTTGTAGTTCCAAAAATGAGTATGAGTTTCGCAGTTGCTTCATGAATATACTTATACCATGTTAAGAAGTTAGTAAGTTTAGCTAGCTAGCCTCTAGCCTCGTTCCCAGGCCCCGCCCAGCTTTTCGTCGCCTTGCATGCAGTACGGAAAAGAGTGGGGAGAGCCTGGTATGTTTCCTCACGTGAGCATTACGTAATCGACAAACAGCCAAAATTTTCCGAACAAAAAAGCGAAGTTTTGCATATTGTTCAACCAACTACACGTTCAATGCTTGGTGTGTATAACAGTCGCCCCCCGCTAGCAAAATATGTGTGGTAAGTTACCTCGTACCTTTGCTCTTCTTGCTGTTCTGAGCCCCAGTTCGCCCACGTTCAATTAAGTCCTTTCTACCCTCGACGTCACGCAAGTGAGGAAACATACATGTACCAGGCCCTCCGTGTTCTTTCATGCAACCGAAAGCGGCGCGCGGGCCTGGGAACGAGGCTATTAGCTAGCCTCAATCCCTGGTAACGAGCTTAAGGTTACGATGTACTATTCGATAAAAAATTTTCCTGGTAACTTTGCTGCTTTATATCTCAGGAACTATAACAGATATTAGTCTGAAACAAGTTGCATTCCAACATTATAACAACTCCTGGAACAGGAAAGTAAAAGGCCCCAGGGTATTTGGACCTAGGCAATACTGCCAATAGACTCACTGTTCAAGCACTTTTGCGTCAAATTACTGAGAGGCAGACTGGAGCCCAACCCTCAAAAATTCTCTGGCACTACGTACTACGCAGTATTTGATAGGTCGTGATGAAGAGATATTCGGTGATCTGTGTATATTTTTAGATATGTACACAAAAACTTACCGGATCATCCAAGAAGAGCGTGCTCTAGGCATGCATAATCTTCGTTTCGTGCCCAAATTTCGTGATTTCTTTTCATGCCGCCCTGCAAAATACACCAGGCTACCCGGTACCCGTACGTAGCCTCGTACCCAGGCTCTTTCCCGCGCGGTAAGAGGAAATGAGCCTGGGTACGAGGCTAGGCCTGTCCATATTATTCGAGAATAATTTTGGGAATAATAGGTACCAACTTGAATAAGAGAATATTCCAGCCTAATAGGGCTTCAAATCCTTACAAAGGTCAAGAAGGTAAGATGTTCTAATAGAAGCCCAGTACTCCTTCACTCAACGTGACAATCCTCTTCATTTGAGGCCTAGGACTATATTGAACCTCGATTATGTTGCAATACAATCGTTGATTGTTTTTTATGTCACTTGACTCACTTTCCCTAATTTTGATGGGAATAATGGGCATCTCTCTGGGAATAATGGGCATCTCTCTGGGAATCTCTTTGGGAATAATAGGAGCATTTGGGGGGAAATTCTGAATAGAATAATAGGCAGAAAAAGTAGAATAATGTGGACAGGCCTATACGAGGCTAACCCGTACGTGCAACAAGTCAAAACACGTGAGAAACAATTTCCCTTCGTAAAATTTGACGCAAAGTATACGGTCTCATTAGTCTGTGGTTAATTGAATTTGTAACACGTTTACATGTACCGCTTCCGCTATGAATAATGTTATCTCATTGTTAATGATTATAGTTTGAAACTCCCTAATACATTAAACATTGATAAGTATATTCATGAAGCAACCGTGAAACCCATACTCATTATTGGAACTATAAGTCAGTGTTATAAATAGCAGTCGGTTCCTATATATTGTAAGGACGACGTGCCCCGGCCCCCGCGACTGCGTCCCCGCGACGTCCTTATCGCCATCGCCGGCGCCATCGTCCCTATTGCCATCGATCTGGTTGACGACGAACAGTGAGCAGCGGTTGCGTGTATCCGGTATCCATTGTATCTAAACTCACAGAGTATTTTGTGGTAAAGTCCTTTACGGTTTATTAGCTATTATGTTGAATTCAGCGATAGCAGCAAATAAGAAATAGGATGTGTCCGGATCAGTCTTAGAAGTTTGTTCAGTGGATAGAGTATGCTATGAGCATCACTGGTAGAAATTGTGTAGGGTATGATTATGCTGAATGTGCTCCTTCATGGGTTCCCTTCAAGTCACGTGATACTTTTGCAGTTTTGCATTCCAAATTTTTTGGACAACCAACCTGAAATCTACGGTATATACAGTGGGTTTGCAAGAAGAGTCTACTACGCAGGAGAGCATGATCCAGCATTATGACATTTCCTGCAACCCTTGCCGTGCCCATTAGACTATTTATCATTGTCCATGCATGGTGCACTGTCACTGTTCTTTGTATTGTATTCCTCCTCCCCTTATTCCGCCCTGGTATGATAACTGACTGTTGCAGCACTTATGGAGGGAAGTGATGCCCACCAAGACAGCGTCGAGATGCTGCATGAATCTATCCAAGAGACAGGAGAAGTTACCACCGAGTCATCAGCAACCATTGGAACCATCAGCAATGCGAATGGAGTATTGTTAGAAGATTCCAGTGGACTGGCTGCAAATGGTCAGACTGTCACACAAATGTATGCAAGCAATGTAGAAGTTGATGAGCTAGGCATGGATGAGACTTCATCGCTATATGCCGAGCCATCTCAAGAAGTTGGGTACAATAAGCCCCTGAGTGCACTCGTGACTGGTGCTGCAGCAGTTGAAGATGGTGTATGACCTTCTCACACTAGCCTTCAGCTTTGCTCTAATGGCAATACTGCTGAAGAGTGACACTTAATGCAAGGACAAACATTCACCACAAAAAAAAAAACATTTTTGTTCAAGAGAGCGCATTTTGTGATCTCTTCACTCACTCCCTCCCTAGATTGTGCTATGTCAAGTGTGTTCACCCCCTACTCTCCCTTCCTTTAATTGCTATGTATGTACACGTTTCTGTAGTACATGTTGCAGTGAGAAACACTACACTTGTGTTATGTAGCTGTTTGTACAGAGTAGTTTTGAATTTGCTACAACAGTGTTGCACAACATCCCATTTGATCACACACTGCAAGCGCTCCTTACTGCAACATTAGCGTCCTCTATATAGCTCCAGGGCTATATGGAAAGAGACAGTGACCCAGAGGGTGCTGGAAGACCATCCAGTAGCTGGTGGTAAGAGAGCAATAACTAGGAGAATGCAGGGCATTAGGGCATTGTGGGGCTCACCTGAAAAAGTCATTTATTATAGTACTGGCATGTTGTAGGTGGTGTAGGGTACATGTAACGAGGTGAACAGGAACTAGTGAAAGGTGTATACAATACCCGAGCTATAATTATACAGAAACAGAACAAACGAATACAGTGCATATAAGACTAGTAGTCCATGAGTGGCGCAGCATACATACTTGAGGGAAGTTGGGGGTGGGGCCTGCATTCTGTCCAGAGCATGCAAGGGTGCAGCGTTGTACACTACCCGCGTACCTTGAGCCTCAGGTGGATGACGGTGTTCCTTTTCAAGCTCGACTCAGCAGTACGTTTCAAGTTCGCAGCTCATCCTCCACTTTCAGTTTCAAGTTTGTTCGTACTCTGCACACCCACGATTGTGGTATGCAGTCGACTTGTCGCTGGTGATGGTGAGAGTCTTGGAGTAGTGGGCTATGGCCGACACGTACTTCTTCTGCAGCATCAGCAGGTTGCCAATATTGCCATAGACATGTGCCTGGCCAGCCACATTGATCCTGCGTTTCTTATATAGCACCTAGCACCGATTGCGCAGAAATATTCTCCACTTGGATACATGGTCATATGCTAAACCAAACAACAAACAGCATAGTCTCGTGCCCAGATGTCCACGCCCACCGGCGGAGAACGTCTGGTGGTTTCAGTTACATTTCTTGTCACAGAGGCGTGTCCAGTGTAGAAGCGCTGATCGCGCTAAGATTATCAGAGAAATTAGAAGATAAGCGCTCATTTCTGTACTACATGTATTTGTTGTGTAGCCCTACCTTCAAGCAGTCAGCGACATCCCCTAACCCCCAAAACACCGGCTGCTAATGGAAGGGCGGACCTTGTGGCGGCCTGGTGCTGAGAAGAGTTGTTGACAAGCCAGGAAAAAGAAAAAGAAAACCTTACTTCATACAAATCCTGATTGTGCTGTGCTGTTCTGAGATGCTGCCAGGATCTGCCTTCAGTTCATATGCTTGGCCAATAATTACACAGTGTACATACAAGTAAGATCACCATTGTAGGGATGGTGCATGAAATGGTGCATGAACAAACGTAACAGGTGTATGAATAAACTTAACAGGACTGAGTCCTAGCTGTTAAGTTTACATAGTTGTTGCTGTAGTTGTAGTTGTAGTCATGGCCGGCGCACACGGTAGGGCAGGTAGGGCAATGGCCCTACCACTTTTTCCAGGATCCTTATATCACTACTTCACACCCTCTGCCCTTAGACAGGGGCGGATCTACTAACTTGCTGCCGCTGGCCTCCTGGCAGCTCGCAATACCGTGCGTTGCCTGAAACCGAACGGCTTGGGAACGAGACCACGATCTAGTATACCCCTCCGTGTACGTACGTATTACGTTCGTGAGCGAAATTTGAGCAAGGAAGAAGCTCATGGCGGCCCTGGGACCTGCAATGATCGTACATCTGGAACTTGCAGTGCAAAGCGCGAAGGTGCCACGAGAGCTCATCCTGAGAAGTGAAAAATGAAGGCGAAAAACATTTTCCGCGCTTCGCGCAGACTGATCAGCACTACGCGCCTATGCACTGCCTCCGGCAGCGTTTAATAGTGTCCCCCCCCCCTTTCATAAATCCTGTATCTGCCCCTGCCCTACCACTTCTAAAGGGAGTGCTCCGGCCCTGGTTGTAGTTGTTACATAGTTGTTGTGTACAGGTGGTGTGTTGAAGTCACATCTCCACTGTGGTCTCAGGTCCTAGCTGTCCACTGAGGACATCCCAGGAAAGTCTCAGCATTCTGTATCGATTATTCATTGGGGCTGGCTATATACTGTACATTGGTAGCCAGTCTCCTCAATAAAATCACTGATGTTAGATTGGTCTCAAAACTATTGCCTCAGTAGCCCACATGGAAAATAGCCTCCCACACATGTTAGACTCACTATATTTGAGAGCAAAAGCATTCATGACACTCTTTTGCATGGTCTCGACGCTGTTGAGGGCAGACATGAGTCCCGAGAGCCGCTTGGTAGGTAAAGGGGAGACTACTGTCACTGAGAGTGCTCCCAGGGAGTTACCAGGAGAATCTGACAGTGTAGAGAAGAAAGCACATGTAAGTGGGTAGTAATAAGTGAGCTGTACACAGGACTGCATTAAGCCATCCTAAGCACATCTGTGACTCTAACCACACATACGTTTTAACAAGCATTCAATCAAGTTGCTCAGGTAATGCTAACCACTACTCTAGCTGAAATATTGGCCTTGAAGATTTGAAATTGGAGGCTCTACAAAGTAAGAGGACTGTTTTTTAGGTCCATTTATGCTTAAAGCATCCGACTCCAACTAAGGGCTTATCACAGCCAAGCCCAGACACGAGCATACTATTTTCACCCTCCCTCTGTCATAATGTTCACACAGAACCTATCTCCCATGGAAGTGACATCATGATGAGAAAGTCTTGGTTTTGCAGTCATTGGTGATTATACAAGATTGTACACAAAGGGGTTTGAATCCGCAGGACGGCCGGGTACACGGGGGGGGGGGGGGGGGGGGGGGGGGGGGGAGGCTAGCATGTCATTGTACCTGATTCCTCACTGAAGACGTAACCGATGAAGGGATTCTCCAGTGGCTTTCCCGACTGCTGCTTCATCTTGTGGTAGTTCTTCCCCTTTGAGGTGGCCAACAGGTGCGTCTGGAGCTCACCCGTGTTCACCATGATCGCATAACCCTCAAACCCTAGCTGCTCCAATATGTCAAACTTGGAGAGAAGGAGGGAGAGAAGGGAAGGGAGGAAAGTAAATAGAGAGAGAGAAAGAGCATAGTACATGTATTTGGTAGATACTGTCCAAACACCACAAATAGTGTTCCTTCCGATTTGGAAAGCAGTAGATTGATGTGTCGTGGTACGCGACAGTGTTCCCAGTCTGGTGGTATTAGCAGGATACGCAACATGAACACCCCAAATCCTGTGGCTAGCTGTCATAGGATACATCGAGGTAAACTTCTGGCTATTTGAGTATCCATGCTGTATTGTTGAATTACGTACCCACACAACTGAACACCATATGACCTCAGGGAATACCTTGGAATGGAGCATACATCTGGAAACCGAGTACTGACATCGCCAAATTTCCCAAGTATCGTAGGTGGCATTTCCTCAATGACCAATGTACCAGAACAACTACATTGTAGTAGCAAGGTACTGTGACCTATTGTCCTTCTTATAGAATCTTGCTGCCCAACATCACAGTGTCACTCACATGTGAAATATTAACCAGAGTGGGGTGCAGAGAAATTTCAAGCAACCTTTCATTTGACACCATGCTACTTATACAATTTACCCCACTCTCTCCTATGTGCTCTCAGAGTAGCCAAAAATACTAGCTAAGAAAGAAGACTGACAAGTGCAGCGTGTTGTCTCACTCTGCGTTGCCTGAATCTTACCGCCATACCCTGGCTACTTCCCGTGAACGCGAGGTAGCCATAGGGCTGGCTTGAGAGTACTTAATAATTATAGTGCGCACATGTTCGACCACACCCTCAATAATTGTGCTACCACACCTTTGTTTAATTGTTAGCATGATTATTCTGATATGCATGCCGACACAGTTTTGAGCACAGTGCGGTTGGCAAGTGATTTTTGTGGTGTGAATGCAGTATACGTAATACTGAGCTACTCGGAATGATGATACCATAATAATATATATTTCGAAAACGTATGGAAGTGGGCTGGCCAGCGAGACTATAGAATAGGCCCATAGGAACGGATAGAATTGATCAGCACAGTGGATACTGACGTGAGTTGTAGCACTATGGCTCCAGCTACTCTGAAGCAGCTAGCCATAGCATGTTTAAGCTATTGTGTGACTCAACAAGCTCACTTGAGAAGCCTCTAATTAGGATATTAGCTTATCAGTTCAGCCCTACGGCATTGGGCAACCTTTGGATGGAGATTGAAACGAATTTTGATATCAGTACAGCCTTTGTAGCTGTTGTACCTTCTCTTGCATGGAGAGCAGAGTTTTCTCTATGATGGCTTCTGGGTTGAGTTCTTGGGGGAAGGTGGACGGGGAGAGGAGGTGGGGAAGGGGTTTTGGTGGCTGAATACTACCACTCATCTCCTGCCAGGGAGGGAGGAGGAAGGGAGGGAGGAGGGAGGAGGGAGAGAGGGAGGGATGGGGGATCGAGGGAGAAAGGAGGAGAGGGAGGGAGAGGAGAGGGAGGAAGGGGGGAGGGAGGAAGGAGGAGGTAGGAGGTGGGAGGAGGGGAGGGAGAGGGAGGAGGGAGGGGGAGGGAGGAAGGAGGTAGGGAGAGGGAAGGAGGGGGAAGGTTGCAGGGAGGATTCTATAGCCTAGCTGGGAAGACAAAACCACTCATAACTCCACCACCAAAGTTAGTTTCAGCACCAAACTAAACGCTTCAGTCAGTGCAGGACAGCGATGCACTCGTAACATTTGCAGTCCATTCCTAAGTAGTCAAATATTACCATTCTTCATGTGGCACATTTTCCTTCATACCAGGAGTGTAACAGCGAACAAGCAAGTGATGCTTTTTCTGATACCCTGCAATACATATTGATACCATAAGTAGGAATATTGTGACATAATTATCATACTGTTTCAGCTCTAGCCTATACAACTGTCACGTGTCAGCAGACCTGGATGGATGCAGAGCACACGGCCTCAGCCTTCCGCCCCCACTCCTTCCTCTCCTCCTCTGACAACCACCGCATTGCGCTCACGGAACTCTGGAAACAAAAAGAACTTGAGCAGTACCAGAGAAAAGCTGTACTAAATGAGGGAATGTGATTGGTCAGTACCAAGATTCATTGAGTCCATGGCCCATGAACTTCATACAGAATCCATCCCTTAGGCCGAGCTTGGATGCAAAATCGACAGTAAATGGATATGACGGTAAGTAGCTTTGTAACTTTTGTTGCGTAGAACGTTCAGGCTGCTGAGTCAATGTAATGGTATCTCTTATTTCCAACCTCAAAGAATATAGACAGGGGGTGATTGCCTGTATGTCAAGAGCACATGATGATGAGGTCATCATGCACTTTTGTCCGTGAACCTACCACTGCTGATGTCAGGACATGTGCGGACACAGTTCGAGAAGAAGAGATTGTAGCCATTCACTCTCTTGATCTTCTTCGGGGGAGGAGAGGCGACCACGGTCAGCTGGGGAGAAACCTGGGGAGGGAACAAGCAGTAAATGTGTATACAATAGAAACACAAAACTACAACACAGTAAACACAAACAGAAACACAAACAACAACAACAACAGAAACATGGGAATCTATTATTGTTCCTTACCCCAGCAATTTCAATCTTTGGTCGTGGGAGGATGCCAGCTTTTCTCTTCCTCTTCACTGCCTCAGATCCAATCCAGTTCTGCAGGACCCAGAACTCAGACACTCACACCTGGGGTTACTATCATCATGGTGATCTAAGATGGCAATCCATGAACGTATCTAGCCTTGTTCCCAGGCTGCTCCCCAGCTTTTTGCCGCATACTGTACAGTATGCAACAAAAAGCTGGGGAGGGGCATGGGAACGAGGCTAGAACGTATCTTCATTTTCATCCCGACAACACAAGATCCAGCGTCACAGGATATTCAATATCCTGTGACACTTTACTGGACAGAAGTTCCATGGATATCCCCTGAGAAAGGGAGGGGGTACCTAATATTCTGGGGGGGGGGGAGGTACAATGTATCCTGTGTGGAGGTACATTCAAAATATACCCCCACACAGAATCTCCTATGCACCCCCACTCCCAAGACTATTGTTACCTTCCTCATACTCAGGAGCCAACCCTGTAACGTAAGAGTATTGCATATGGAGAGACTAGAGAACAATAATTAATGTATGGAGGTGAATAAACAAATAAGAAGCTGAATTTCTTATGACACCAGGCCAGCACAGTCTGCATGCCCCTTGAAAGCCAAACTACAATGTTTTACTTGTCCATATTAGCCACTCGAGATGGCAACTTTGAAACTGGAGTTGCCATCGCACGATACCTTCACCCTCTCCACGGTGGTTCCCACTTCGGTCCTGCACCTCTCGATGAGCTCCGAATTCCTGTGGTGGGTGGAGGTCATGCCATACTCGTCAAAGTATTTCAGCAGGACCTTGCGCTGCTCATTAGAGAACACCACTCCTCCTGTTTGTGTATACGTTTGAGGAGAGATGTGTGTGTAGGGGGACAGCGTGTGTCAGTGTCTATAAACTGACAGGGCAAGGTGTGTGTGTGTGTGTGTGTGTGTGTGTGTGTGAGTGTTGTTTGTAGGGAGACAGGGAGAGGTGTGTGTGTGTGTAGGGGGACAGGGAGAGGTGTGTGTGTAGGGGACAGGGAGAGGTGTGTTTTGCTTCTAATCTTTCCGAGGGTCTGGCTCCATGTGTGCATGCATTCAAAGTGGTCACTTTTCGTACAAATGCATTGGTCCTGCAGACCAGACTTCCCACATTCGGGATGCAGGAGTTAGTAGTCTCGCGGGCCAGTCTCTCACACGTATGTGTGGGAGAGTCTGGCCTGTGAGACTACATGCAGGACAAGGACCAAAGACTTATAAAAATTAAGCATGATGGAAGCCTAGGCATAGTTCCAAAATGGCGGGTCACAGCCAGGAAGACACTCGCTTCGCCCTGAAGTCGGAAGATGGGTTGAGATAGGTGCCTGAGTCAAGACATCTGCCTGAGTACGGCTGGCGGATTGCAGTACTACAGTTTCGTCCATTCGTCCGTAGTTGTTTCACTTGAATGGGATTCACAAAACAAATCCTAAGCAGCACCGGCTACCCTTGTAAAACTATGTACACTTCCTCCCACATGCAACTCACAGTTCATGTTCTTGTAGATATTAAGGATGGGTAGGATCTGTCGGTAGTACGGCACGAGGGCCTCCCCCACCATGTCTGCTGACACTACCAAATGCTGTAGCACCTTCAAGGTCGTGCAGATCACCTTCCTGTTCCGTGTATTCAATGTCCATGGGCTCAAAATATCGAGTCAACCAGGGAATTTTTCATCTGACCAAAGCCTTTAGGGCAAAATTTGCCAACCGCTAATAAAATGGAAGTAATTTTTTCCTGAGCGCCCTGTTCCCAATGCGCATGCGCCAAAAAGGTGGGCAGGGCTGGAATCGATTCAATCGAAGCGGTTGCAAAACAAAAACACAACCTGCAGCTAAGGAACGCCATGTAGTAAGTACTGACTCCTGTCTCTCTCCGTTTGCGCAGTTGCCTATTTTTCATTGTTTGTGTAGTAGTTTGGGATCCATGTACCTGAAGTGTCTCTTCTGATTGGAGGTCATAAGACCATATGCATGGCGGAGGCGCGGACCCAGCACACTGCAAGGAAGGGGCACTACAGCAGAAAGGAGCTGAGTTATCTTTCCACTTCGTTGGGACTTCCACGTACATTTTTTGCTAAGGCTTTTGAAAGCAGCTCAACAACACAGATGGAATGGAACAGGTTGTTATCAGGGAGATCCATCCGTGAAAGTGCACTTCAGTAGTCACGCTGCAGCCAATTTTACATCCTTGAGAAGACACTTCAGAATAATAGTAGCTGAACAGCAATGTAACCCATCATCATGACAAAATAATTATACAACCGGCTAGAAAGCTCCGTTCAGTCATTGTGACGTATACAGTAAGTGATGATTCTGCCAAGACACACATCACTGCTAAACCGAGGGTGGTGGTACCTACGCAGGCTCTTTCCTCCTGCGTGCATTAACTCTTTATATACTAACCAATAATTATACTGCCATCATGAGCTCCCATCATGCAGAATTTATATGGGGGGCTTTAATACTAGACGTTATACTTTAATACAGGGTTTTTGCTTCAAACTGTTAATTTCTTATAGTTGGTAGAATTGAGCATGATGCAGCCTCGTTCCCACTTCTCAGGCCATGTGGGATTTTCAAAGCACAATTAACACAAGGCAAATTTGGTTGACTGCTCTTGCCACATGCACTCCCATCTGCTGGCGCCTCACTCTGAATGGTCAGACCATACCACAACAGTAAAATGCACACTGAAAACAGACAATACTAAGAGCTTGAATAAAACATGGTGGATGCTAGGACTGCAGATGTAAAATGAACCAGGAGCTTGACTAGTCCTCTGGGTCACTGCGTGGTCTCCTCCTCTGCTCCGATGTGGAGCTCTCCCGGGTTGACCAGAGAGGCCATGGAGTCTGTTGCTATCTCCACCTCCGCCAGGGGTGCTGTGCTGTCATGGAAGGACTGGGGAGAGGGAGGGAGGAGGGGGAAGGGAGGAGGAGGAAGGGAGGAGGAGGAAGGGAGGAGGAGGAAGGGAGGAGAGAGATCAACGAGAAGCATGAGAGACTCAACTAAGGCCCATCTTGGCACCACTGGTAACATGGATGAACTATTCAGTTTTATGCAAGCTTGTGTACAGCAGCCTACAGAAAGCGCACCAGGAAAACCACAAGTTTTGAGTACTGGGGAAATGCCCCACCCCCTTACACCCCTTACATTTAGGTGGGAGGACCTACATTCATACATGCAGACTTGAAACACCACCTTATTGTAGCCAAAACGTGAACTCTCTCAAATGCAGCGAGAGAAGAGGGAGATGTGGGAGAGGATGGAGGGGGTAAGTTGAGTTGCAAGATTGTACTGTGCTTATTGCAGCTGAGGCCATAAATTATTTTAAGTGCTACTCACGTGACCCTCAATGAATCAGACGCCTCAGAATCCATCACATGACTGAACAATAAATCGCTTAATCCACACTAAGTCTTTTCAAAAACCAACGGCTGTCTTGGGTCAGTGAGTTGCACTAAGTAGTTTAGATACCAGTTTGCAGTGCATTACGGGGTTTAGTGCACTTGGGCAAGTCTTGGACAGATAATGTACTCGCCTTCGGCTCGTGCATTATCTCGCCCTTGACTGTTAACCCTCGTGCACTAAAACCCGTAATGCACTGCAAACTGGTATTTGAATATTACATAGCGCACTGTTACTTCCACATCTGTGTCAATATGCCCTCTGATTGCTCTAACAGAGGTATGGTTTATTCAAGTGTGTGCCCCCTTCTCTCTGAACCAGTTACACACGCACCTGTGAGAGTTGTAGCCTTGTTCCCAGGCCTACCCCGTTTTTTCTGTTCTTCAGTTTCCGTTGACTTATTGTCAACGGAAACCGAAGAACAGAAAAAACGGGGTAGCCTGGGAACGAGGCTATGAGAGTTGTGGGCCTAGTTTGAGGAAGGTGATCCCCCCACCCCCCATCTGTGAACCTGTCACACACACACACACACACACACACACACACACACACACACACACACACACACACACACACTCACCTGTGAGAGCTGTGGGCCTAGTTTGAGGAAGGTGATCTTCTCCAGGTTTGCCAGGATCTGCTGCAGCTGTTGCTGGTTGTAGAGCAAGGGGGAGTGGAATGGGATACCCGGAGGCATTCCGTACACCTGCACCCCAAGGCTCTGGAGGTTGTCATAGGAGACCTCTGATCGCCCTGTGGCCACTTCTGTATGTGTACAGGGAGAAGAGGGTGGAGGGATAGTGTGTGTGGAGTGAGTGCTTGCAATTCAACAAACTATGGGCCAATACGATGCAATACATGAATTGTGCTAGTCGCATGCTTTTTTGACCAAACAGATCCAGGATTCAAAATGTGCATGCATATAACTAGCCAGCGACTGAAACATCCAACCAGCCCTGCACCCTGCCTCCGTCAGCTCAGTGGTGAACCCGTGGCAATCCCGAGCAGATCGATGCTCACACAACAGGGGTAGCAGAACTAGTCTCGGTGCCGTGCGCGAATAGTCTGGTACCAAGACTATGGCAGAACGGCAACTGCCAGACCAATGTTTTCACAAACCATGGGACTTGATAAACATCAGGCGGCAGCGTCCTCCACCGTAGATACCAGATATATACGTATGGGGATGAGGCTCGAAGGAAAGTCTGCTTATGAGTCTAAAAACAAAGGGTTACGGCAATACTGGAACATCAAATAACGAAGAAGTCCACCGCGTACCACCCTTCTGAGCTGATCTTAGCTCTGGCTGTTAGTAGGCGATGTTTCGGGGGTTCTTAGCGCAATCGGCGCTAGGCGCTAGTGCTATATATGAAACACAGGATCAAGTATAGTCTGAAGAGTGGATCCAAGGAGTTGTAGCCCCCTGGTGCATAGGAAGGTGGGTTGCCCCTTGCCTACATGATATCGATCTCTCCACTGGCCGGCCAGTTCCAGTCTCCACCAGCGATGATGAATGCCCGAGCCATGCCGAGAATTCCATCTGCTTTCACCATCCCCCTCCCACTATCACAGCAGCTGAGAACCATGAGGGCCGGGGAGATGGTCATCTGTTCAATTCTTCTGGGTAGACCAGCACCATCTTCTCATCGGGGGGCTCCCCCCGGCGGCTTGAGCCCACACTCGCAAAGGCAAGAAAACCAGCAGCTGCACTTCCGTGTGTCACAAGATGGACGACCTTTGCATTCGCGATCATGCTCAGCACCAGCATTTTGGTTGCCTGCTCGTGCAGTGTTGGGCTACATTTGAGAATGTGTGCCACCCACTCGGCCTCCTCTGTAGCAAACGGAAGCTTTCCCAAGTTCCAAGTCTCGTCTTTAAACTTGAACTGGGGTATGGTGGGGTTGCTGACAATACAAAACTTTGGACTGTCTCACAACCACTTGTGGGAGCTGCTTCATGATGCCCATGTCAGCAGTGAGGGCATTATGCGGAAACGGAAGTCGTCTCCCAGAAAATCACCACCATTGGTCAAATTGAGCAGAGCCACAATCGGCATGAGGTGTGTGTAGCTGTCAGGAATAACAATGACATCCCTTACTTCATTGGTAGCTTCCGGGTCCCTCACGGCCTTGAAGATCTTCATCAGTGGCTGTGCAAAGAGACTGTCAAGCAGTGTGACAGGTGAGGGTTCACTGTAGCTGATACATTTCAACACTTCTCAATCAGCAGGTCTTGGAGGGAGTAATGAATGTAGTAATCCAGGGACTTCCCTTCAAATTGGTCATCTTCGAGTGCTACATGAAACATGTTGATGGATATGCTGTCTTCGATGGGACTCAGGACCCACACGAGCAACCTTGCCCCTGTGTAGGACAAAAAGACCACATCTAATTCCTCAGCTTTGACTACCTCAATGATCTGGTCGATTGTGAGGGGGGAAGTGAGTGGGTGCCTTTCTTCTGCAGCATGAGCTCACCCAGTGAGCGTGCCCTGCTTTGTTCAGCGTAGCAGAGGGCTTGGTGCCACTGGTCCAGGTTGTAGAGACAGTCTTGCAGACGGTGGAAAGTTCTGGAGTTAGTCTCAAAGAGGGAGACGGAGAGTGTCAGGGTGCCCACCAGTGTCAGTCCCTTTGGAGAACCCTTAATGGTTTGAAACGTTTCCTCGTGGAAGGCAACCACCTTAATCAGGTCCTAGCTTGCATGTCGGTACTGCTTTAGAATAGAATCAGGTAGTACAACCGGCTGATGTTCAAATTCAACATCTCTGAATTCTGGGCCATGAAACTGGAACTGGAACTTCACCTGAGCTACTGTACTTTCACCGCTCGGTCTCTGCACTAAGCTCTTCTTCTCACTCTCGGCTCGTTCGTACTCTGCACACCCACGATTGTGGTACGCAGTAGACCTTGCCGACTTGTCGCTGGTGATGGTGAGAGTCTCGGAGTATAGTGGGCTATTGCCGACACGTACTTCTTCTGCAGCATCACAAGGGGGTGACACTCCCATTGACGCCACAGTCAGAGCTGCGACCGGGGTCAAGAAATCGAAATCTTGACCGTCGTTTTTGCTGCTTGACCACTTGACCGCACTGCAAAATGGCTCTTGACCTTTTGACCGTAATTAAGCCACGCCACACAGTTTGCAGCTACAAAATTGATTATGGGTTTGGCGGTTCTTTATGAATATACTTATGCCAGGCCATGGATATGACTTCGTAATACCTGCCCAAATGTGTGATATGCCCGGCACCCCTGAATTGCATGCTGCACTGCGCAGTGCTCGCTTCGAGAGGTTAGCCTATTATTCACGCCATGCCAATGGACTGCGTCTCTCCAGAACATGCTTGCAAATCACCATGGTGGAATCCAAGTTGTTTTGTTCTTCCATACTACCATCCCCTCAACTTACATCAACATATGGCTTGTAGGCACAAGCTGAAGAAGTGATACTATGGGCCCTACCCTGCAGTTGTTCGTTCACGTCCAGTCCTCTCTCTGGGCCCAGACCTGGGAATGAGGCTGTGTTACCCCACTCCCACCCCCGCCACTGAAGAACAGCACGAAACTATACGCAGGTCAAGAAAATTTGACCAAGTCAGAATTGTATCTTGACCATATGACCGCAGTGAAAATTTGTCCTTGACCGCTTGACCGACAGCGAAAATACCCCTTGACTGTTTCTTGACCCCGGTCGCAGCTCTGACTGTGGCGTCAATGGGAGTGTCACCCCCTTGCATCAGCAGCTAGCCACATTGATCCTGCGTTTCTTATATAGCGCCGGCCGATTGTGCTAAGAAATAATCTCATGCACATACATAACGCAAAAAGGTTCCGTAGTACTAGGGGAATGCAGGACATTGTGGGGCGAGCCTGAGCAAGGTGCTGAATGTGCATGGAGCAGTTGCATGTGCATGTCATCAGAATGTGAGTCTGACGGAGAGCATAGCACAACTTAAGGACACAGATCACACCAGAAGTTATGACACTAAAAATATACTCGTTCATGTACTTCACAGCATTGAAGCAGTCTGGCAGGTAGGTCCAGGAGCGGTCTCTGTCTCTGTTGTTGCCACCAAGGATGACTTCCTCGTTCTCTGCTGATGCCAGAGCCCTGTCATGACTGGTCACAGTGAGTTTAGTGTTACCGTGTGCAGGTCAGTCAACTTCCCATCCTCCGGCGATAGCTGAAGCAGTCTAACAGGCACATCACTGCATGCAGGACATGGCGAGGACTTCAAGTGAAGCGCTCTCCCTGTCTTCATGAAATGCTTTAGCCACTCACCGCCCCACTATATTCTCCATCCTTGCAAGGCCTTGTTGAGGTAGACTGTTCATAGTTGACAGTCTCCGCGACATCATGATACTAGTAGAATGCAGGGCATTGGAGGGTGAGCCTGAGCGAAGTGCATATGTATGCGCGTGCAGGGCATGCAAAGAGCAGTTGCATTCACATGATTATCCGCGCCTGGGTTCGAGGCTAAGGTACGTGTAGGTCAACGCGCTGCCCCTGTCTTTGTCAGTGTCGCCGAGGAGGAAGAACGTTCATGGTACTCTAACACGAGTTCGTCGAACAGCTGGTTCATTGAATTTGGATATTATTGTGCACGTGCAAGTGAAATTCGCTGATTTAAAATTTACGGTGATTGGCGAGCACACGACGAATTCGAGTGCGTTACTATACTGGCCAACAGCAACGTAGACTTCATAAAGGTGCGTTCGCATTAATAATACTGTTGATGATATGGAATGCCAAATGTGACAAAAAGCAGTTATTTTTGTCAACTGAATCGCTTCTCGATCTCCTGGACCCCGGGCGCGATTTAGCTATGAGATCGAAGTGCATATTTTGTGCAAGCACAATTTCATTAACACAGTTATCCATATGCTGTCTAAAATCTCTCACAAAGTACTCTATAGCCTAGGTAGCAGGTGGATATGTAGTGAGTCTGAGTTGTAGAACTCTTCTTGTATTGTATTTTCTCTGCCATCTTCTTCGCCATGCTCATTACACTGTTTTCAATGTGTCCATGGTCACACTTGCACTTTATTTTGAGCATTATAGTAAGTCCACTTGATATTAGGGCTGATTACTAAGATTCCTCCAGAGAAAGTTATAGTACATAATATTATTTTGTATTAAACTGATTGTTGCAGCATATATGGAGGGAAGTGATGACCACCAAGACAGCGTCGAGATGCTGCAGGAATCTATCCAAGAGACAGGAGAAAGTACCACCGGGTCATCAGCAACCATTGGAACCATCTGCAATGCGAATGGAGTGTTGTTAGAAGATTCCAGTGGACTGGCTGCAATTGGTCAGACTGTCACACAAATGCATGCAAGCAACGCAGAAGTTGATGAGCTAGGCATGGATGAGACTCCATCGCTATATGCCGAGCCATCTCAAGAAGTTGGGTACAATAAGCCCCTGAGTGCACTCGTGACTGGTGCTGCAGCAGTTGATCCAGAGGTGAAGATGGTGCATGACTTTCTCAAACTAACCTTCATCTTTGCTCTAATGGCCATACTGCTGAAGAGTGAGAAAACGTAATGCAAGGACAAATGTTCACCACAAAAAAAAAAAACACATTTTTGTTCAAGAGTGCTCTCCCTCCCTAGATTGTGCTATGTCGAGTGTTCACCCCCTACTCTCCCTTCCTTTAATTGCTATGTATGTACACGTTTCTGTAGTACATGTTGCAGTGAGAAACACTACACTTGTGTTATGTAGCTGTTTGTACAGAGTAGTTTTGAATTCACTACAACAGTGTTGCACAACATCCCATTTGATCACACACTGCAAGCGCTCCTTACTGCAACATTAGCATCCTCTATATAGCTCCAGGGCTATATGGAAAGAGACAGTGACCCAGAGGGTGCTGGAAGACCATCCAGTAGTTGGTGGTAAGAGAGGGCATTAGGGCATTGTGGGGCTCCCCTGAAAAAGTCATTTATTATAGTACTGGCAATGTTGTAGGTGATGTAGGGTTCATGTATCGAGGTGAACAGGAACTAGTGAAAGGTGTATACAATACCCAAGCAATTATACAGAAACAGAACAAACTAACACATAAGTAGTCCACGAGTGGCGCAGCATACATACTTGAGGGAAGTTGGGGGGTGGGGCCTGCATTCTGTCCAGAGCATGCAAGGGTGCGGCGTTGTACACTACCTGCGTACCTTGAGCCTCAGGTGGATGACGGTGTGCCGTTTCAAGCTCGACTCAGCAGTACGTTTCAAGTTCGCAGCTCATCCTCCACTTTCAGTTTCAAGTTTGTTTGTACTCTGCACACCCACGATTGTGGTATGCAGTACACCTTGTCGACTCGTCGCTGGTGATGGTGAGAGTCTCGGAGTATAGTGGGCTATGGCCGACACGTACTTCTTCTGCAGCATCAGCAGGTTGCCAATATTGCCATAGACATGTGCCTGGCCAGCCACATTGATCCTGCGTTTCTTATATAGCGCCTAGCGCCGATTGCGCTAAGAAATATTCTCCACTTGGATATATGGTCATATGCTAAACCAAACAACAAACAGCATAGTCTCGTGCCCAGATGTCCACGCCCACCGGCGGAGAACGTCGGGTGGTTTCAGCTACATTTCTTGTCACAGAGGCGTGTCCAGTGTAGAAGCGCTGATTACGCTAAGATTATCAGAAGAAAATCGCTCATTTCTGTACTACATGTATTTGTTGTGTAGCCCTACCTTCAAGCAGTCTGCGTAGTAATTGCATTCTTCATCCCGTGAAAGTGTAGCCGTTTGATAAAACCGCTGTTCTAGCCTTCAAGACTCACCTCTGGTCGCTCCTTGGCAAGGACTTGCTACTTAGCCATCACCAACAGCTACCTTCCGCGTGATTTCGAATGCATCCAAGTAAGGAATGTAATCGATAACGCAATTATGCTGACTGAGCACCTACGGGAATTTTGTCATGTGTCACCAGGCCCTCTTCCGCGTTCCGCGTGAGGGCCTGGGTACGAGGCTATGTAGCCTTGTCCCCCTGCACAGCAACAACTATGTAAACTTAACAGGACTCGTTTATTCATATACCTGTTAGTTTATTCATGCACCATTTCATGTAATTGCAATGGACGAACGTGATTCACCTACCCGAAATCAAGACTGCTGAGCTCAGCACATACGGAACTCGGCAAGTGTCACCAGGCCCACTTCCGCGTTTCGCGTGAGGGCCTGGGTACGAGGCTAAAGGCTACATACAGGTGGTGTGTCACATCTCCACTGTGGTCTCAGGTCCTGGAGGACATCCCAGGAATGTCTCAGCATTCTGTATCAATTATTCATTGGGGCTGGCTGCAAAATTACGGCCCAGCACCATTTCTCCCACCTAAAAACTGATACTGTACATTGGTAGCCAGTCTCCTCAATAAAATCACTGATGTTAGATTGGTCTCAAAACTATTGCCTCAGTAGCCCGCCTGGAAAATAGCCTCCCACACATGTTAGACTCACTATATTTGAGAGCAAAAGCATTCATGACACTCTTTTGCATGGTCTCGACGCTGTTGAGGGCAGACATGAGTCCCGAGAGCCGCTTGGTAGGTGAAGGAGAGACTACTGTCACTGAGAGTGCCCCCAGGGAGGTCCCAGGAGAGTCTGACAGTGTAGAAGAAAGCACATGTAAGTGGGTAGTAATAGGTGAGCTGCACACAGAACTGCATTAAGCCATCCATCTGTGACTCTAACCACACACACTTATTAACAAGCATTCGATCAAGCTGTTGAGGTAATGCTAACCACTCTAGCCGAAATATCAGCCTTGAAATGTTGAAACTGGAGGCTCTACAAGGTGAGAGGACTGTTTTCTAGGTCCATTTATGCTTGAAGCAAGAGAAATGCCCCATCCGACTCCAACCAAGGGGTTTTTACAGCCAAGCCCAGACACGAGCATACTCCTCCCTCTGTCCCACTCATTCTGTTCACACAGAACCTATATCCCATGGAAGTGGCATCATGATGATGAGAGAGTCTCATGGAAGGTTTTGCAGTCATTGGTGGTTACAGGGTTAATCAAGATTGTACAGATCTTTCCTTTTCTACACAAAGGGGATTGGATCCATAGGACGGCAGGGTACACGGGGGGGGGGGGGGGGGGGGGGGGGGGGGGGGGGGAGGAGGCTAGCATGTAATTGTACCTGATTCCTCACTGAAGACGTAACCGATGAAGGGATTCTCCAGTGGCTTTCCCGACTGCTGCTTCATCTTGTGGTAGTTCTTCCCCTTTGAGGTGGCCAACAGGTGCGTCTGGAGCTCACCTGTGTTCACCATGATCGCATAACCCTCAAACCCTAGCTGCTCCAATATGTCAAACTTGGAGAGGAGGGAGAGAAGGGAAGGGAGGAAAGTAAATAGAGAGAGAGAAAGAGCATAGTACATGTATTTGGTAGATACTGTCCAAAACACCACAAACAGTGTTTCTTCCGATTTGGAAAGCAGTAGATTGATGTGTCGTGGTACGCAACAGTGTTCCCAGTCTGGTGGTCTTTGCAGGAATGCAACATGAACACCCCAAATCATGTGGCTAACTGTCACAGGGTACATCGAGGTAAATGTCTGGCTATTTGAGTATCCATGCTGTATTGTTGAGTTACATACCCACACAACTGAATGCCATAATGACCTCAGGGAATACCTTGGAATGGAGCATACCGTATTTCCGCGATCAGAGCCGCACTCGATTAGTGGCCGCCCTCGAATAGTAGCCGCACCTCCAGAAGGGCTGACTGAAATATATGCCGCCCTTGTTTAGTAGCCGCGGCTAGTATTCGAACGGTCGGCGATCGATCGAAGCGCTTTGTCTAGTAGGTGTTGAGGACCAGAAGATAATCCACGGGAATAATCTTAAGTTTGTAACTCTCCAAGCTGAGCACCTTAGTAGAACTGTGCAGTGCAGCCAGGTCACATGTTTATTTTATAGTGCTGAGATGCCACTATTTGTTGTGGTTCTTCCTCTCATGAATCTGAACCCATCCTGTGAATATGGTTGCTGCATGTGTGACCATGCACAGAAAATGTTATTGTATAGCCTACTATTTGTCCACCGTTTATATTGTATGCGCTACTTTCTGAGACAAGATTTCAAGGCTGCAGGTATGAGAATTGCCACAGTTCACAACGCTACGCTACTACCGAACAGTGATACATGTTCCCCGGTAGTTGAGTTCAGCATGCACGGGAGTCTTTGAACTTTAAGTACAAGTCCATTGTGTGGGCGTGGCTTTTGGAGCATAAATTAATTGAACAAAATGTGATTTGCGAAATTTAGACGCGCAAAATATAAGCGCTATCCGGTACGTCAATTATCCCCCAATAGGGGAAGTGCAATAGTGGAAAGAAATTTCATGCCTCAAAATATAGCCATTTTTGCCACAGATAGGAGTCCTTTTCAAAGTGCAAGCCTGGGAAAGAGAGGCTATCACACATAATATTACAGGTCTGAAATACTAACCTAAAAGATAGGGTGGGAAGAGTCAAACACAAATATGGAGTTTCCAGCTGGCAGTCTTCTTACACACTGACGCTACTTAAATTCTTCCAGCTGCCAGTTATGGTCATGTGACTGATTTGCATTTGTACCTTTTAGCCCAGCTCTGCCCCTCCTATGTTAAACTTCGTAGAAACTGATACTAACCTCCATCCTTATACTTTACGTGAGTAGCAAATTCCATACATATTACAGAAAATCAGCCCAGAATTATAAAGCTGGCAACAAATGTAGCATCAATCCCAGGCCTTCTACACCTCAAGTTTTTGAACGCTTACAGCATGCAAAAACGAATGGAGAAGGCCTAGGAAATATTACTATGTGATCTGTGGCACAGATGACGTACAATATAGAGCCATGCATCTGCTGTCTTGCTACGGATCACATGGCAAGATTCCCCAGGCTTCCCCTCTGTTTTTGCATACTGTAGGTGATCGAAAGCCGGAGAAGTAGAATGCTTGGGAACGAGGCTGGACAAATGCTCTTAAGGACAGCTTGCCATGCTACTTGCAGAGTGGTTGAGGAACCACCCACTGGTGCCCAGGCAGTGAAGGAGCAAGCTTACTGTCTAGAGATGAGATTGTATAATTACTGCCAGGTACCATTTATGCCTCCCGCCAGTCTCCTCCAGTCTATGATGAGATCGCTGACTATTCTTCTGGAATAATAGCCTCAGTCGTACATGTACATGTATGCTAGACTCACTGTACTTAAGAGCAAAAGCATTCATGACACTCTTCTGCATGGTCTCGACACTGTTGAGGGCAGACATGAGTCCCGAGAGCCGCTTGGTAGGGGAGGGGGAGACTACTGTCACCGAGAGTGCCCCCAAGGAGGTCCCAGGAGAGTCTGACAGTGTAGGAGAGAGAGAGCATGTGTACGTGAGTGGTTCATCTCACTTTTCAAACTGTAACATCTTTACTCTTGCTACAGTGTGTCAACAGCAAGGCATGTCACATTTTGACTGTATCATGGACACAGTCCGCAACACTGCAACACACCTTTACTGTATGTTACATAGTACTGCAAGCAAGAACTGGAGGAGATAACAGTAGGCGGGACCTCATGTGGAGGCCGGGATCCAGGAAGGGAACCACGGCAAAGGTAGATCTACACGTCTTAAAGCCACCTGAGTCCAGGCTGCTAATGGGGCTGCTGAGGGAGCTCCTAATGGGCTTAGGGAGGCGTGGTTGTCAAGAATTACCTCAAACAAGATGGCACTGATCATTCTTTCAAACAAGAAGGGGGGGGGGGGGGGGGGGGGGGTTGGGGGTTGGGGTACACAGGGGGCGGGAGTTATTATATACCGTACATAATGGAGGGACTGTATCATACCAGATTCCTCACTGAAGACGTAACCAATGAAGGGATTCTCCAGCGGCTTTCCCGACTGCTGCTTCATCTTGTGGTAGTTCTTCCCCTTTGAGGTGGCCAACAGGTGCGTCTGGAGCTCACCCGTGTTCACCATGATCGCATAACCCTCAAACCCTAGCTGCTCCAATATGTCAAACTTAGAGAGAAGGAGGGAGAGGAGAGAAGGGAGGAAAGTGAATAGAGAGAGAGAGCTAGACACACCACAAACAGTGTTCCTTCTGATTTGGAAAGCAGTAGATTGCTGTGTCGTGGCACGTGATAGTGTTCCCAGTCTGGAGGTCTTTGCAGGAATGCAACATGAATTAACACCCCAAGTCCTGTGGCTAACTGTCAGGGTACATTCGAGGTAAACGTCTGGCTATTTGAGTATCCATGCTGTATTGTTGAATTACATATCCACACAACTGAACGTCATAATGACCTCAGGGAATACCTTGGAATGGAGCATACATGTGGTAACCGAGTACTGACATTGTCAAATTTCGCAAGTATCTTGGGTGGCATTATAGGGACAAAAGGTCACAATACCTTGCTACTGGTACATTGGTCATTGAGGACCAATCTAATCTTGCTGCCCAACTTTACAGTCCTAGAGTGTCACTCACATGTGAAATATTAACCAGAGTGGGGTGTAGAGAAATTTCAAGCATTTGACACCATGCTACTTATACAATTTACCTGGGATGAACCCACTCTCTCCTATGTGCCCTCAGAGTAGCCAAAAATACTAGCTAAGAAAGAAGAATGACAAGTGCAGCGTGTTGTCTCACTCTGAGTTGTCTGAATCTTACCGCCATACCCTGCCTACTTTCCGTGAACGCGAGGTAGCCATAGGGCTGGCTTGAGAGTACTTAATAAAGTGTGCACATGTTCGACCACACCCTCAATAATTGTGCTACCACACCTTTGTTTAATTGTTAGGATGATTATTCTGATGTGAATGCATGCCGACATGCTTTTGAGCACAGTGCGGCATTGGGCAACCTTTGGATGGAGATTGAGGCGAATTTTGATATCAGTACAGCCTTTGCAGCTGTTGTACCTTCTCTTGCATGGAGTGCAGAGTCTTCTCGATGATGGCTTCCGGGTTGAGTTCTTGGGGGAAGGTTGATGGGGAGAGGAGGTGGGGAAGGGGCTTTGGTGGTTGAATACTACCACTCATCTCCTGCTGGGGAGGGAGGAGGGAGAGAGGAGGGACGGGGGATCGAGGGAGAAAGGAGGAGAGGGAGGGAAAGGAGAGGGAGGAAGGAGGAGGTAGGAGGTGGGAGGAGGGGAGGGAGAGGTAGGAGGGAGGGGGAGGGAGGAAGGAGGGAAGGAGGGGGAAGGTTGCAGGGAGGATTCTATAGCCTAGCTGGGAAGACAAAACCGCTCATAACTCCACCACCAAAGTTAGTTTCAGCACCAAACTAAACGTTTCAGTCAGTGCAGGACAGCGATGCACTCGTAACATTTGCAGTCCATTCCTAAGTAGTCAAATATTAACATGTGGCACATTTTCCTTCATACCAGGAGTGTAACAGCGAACAAGCAAGTGATGCTTTTCTTAAGAAATTTGATACCCTGCAATACATATTGATACCATAAGTAGGAATATTGTGACGTAATTATTGTAAGTTAATATACTGTTTCAGCTCTAGCCTATACAACTGTCATGTGTCAGCAGACCTGGATGGATGCAGAGCACACGGCCTCAGCCTTCCGCCCCCACTCCTTCCTCTCCTCCTCCGACAGCCCCGCCCACAGCTGGGCAACCACCGCATTGCGCTCACGGAACTCTGGAAACAAAAAGAACTTGAGCAGTACCAGAGAAAAGCTGTACTAAATGTGGGAATGTGATTGGTCAGTACCAAGATTCATTGAGTCCATGGCCCATGAACTTCATACAGAATCCATGCATCCCTTAGGCCGAGCTTGGATGCAAAATCGACAGTAAATGAATATGACGGTAAGTAGAGCTCTTTGTAACTTTTCGTTGCGTAGAACGTTCAGGCTACTGAGTCAATGTAATGGTATTTCTTATTTCCAACCTCAAAGAATATAGACAGGGGGTGATTGCCTATGTCAAGAGCACATGATGAGGTCATCATCAGTGATGATGAGGTCATCATGCACTTTTGTCTGTGAACTTACCACTGCTGATGTCGGGACATGTGCGGACACAGTTCGAGAATAAGAGATTATAGCCATTCACTCTCTTGATCTTCTTCGGGGGAGGAGAGGCGACCACGGTCAGCTGAGGAGAAACCTGGGGAGGGAACAAGCAGTAAATGTGTATACAATAGAAAAACAAACACAAAACGACAACACAGTAAACACAAACAACACTCACACCTGGGGTTACTATTTCATCATGGTGATCTAAGATGGCAACCCATGAACGTATCTAGCCTCGTTCCCAGGCTCCTCCCCAGTTTTTTGCCGCATACTGTACAGTATGCGACAAAAGCTGGGGAGGAGCATGGGAACGAGGCTAGAACGTATCTTCATTTTCATCCCGACAACACAAGATCCAGCGTCACAGGATATTAATATTCTGTGACACTGGGTATTGTGCTTACTGGACAGAAGTTCCATGGATTTCCACTGAGAAAGGGAGGTGAAATAACGGGGGTGAAATAACAATTAAGAAGCTGAATTTCTTATGACACCAGGCCAGCACAGTCTGCATGTCTCTTGAAAGCCAAACTACAATGTTTTACTTGTCCATATTAGCCACTCGAGATGGCAACTTTGAAACTGGAGTTCTAACCACAATGAGGTGCCATCGCACGATACCTTCACCCTCTCCACGGTGGTTCCCACTTCGGTTCTGCACCTCTCGATGAGCTCCGAATTCCTGTGGTGGGTGGAGGTCATTCCATACTCGTCAAAGTATTTCAGCAGGACCTTGCGCTGCTCATTAGAGAACACCACTCCTCCTGTTTGTGTATACGTTTCAGGAGAGATGTGTGTGTAAGGGGACAGGGAGAGGTGTGTGTGTAAGGGGACAGGGAGAGGTGTGTGTGTAAGGGGACAGGGAGAGGTGTGTGTGTAAGGGGACAGGGAGAGGTGTGTGTGTAAGGGGACAGGGAGAGGTGTGTGTGTAAGGGGACAGGGAGAGGTGTGTGTGTAAGGGGACAGGGAGAGGTGTGTGTGTAAGGGGACAGGGAGAGGTGTGTGTGTAAGGGGACAGGGAGGTGTGTGTGTGTAAGGGGACAGGGAGAGGTGCGTGTGTAAGGGAACAGGGAGAGGTGTGTGTGTGTAGGGGGACAGGTGGTGTGTAGGACAGGGGAAGGTGTGTAGGGGGACAGGGAGAGGTGTGTGTGTAGGGGGACAGGGAGAGGTGTGTGTGTAGGGGGACAGGGAGATGTTTGTTTGTAGGGGGACAGGGAGAGGTGTGTGTGTAAGGGGACAGGGAGAGGTGTGTGTGTAAGGGGACAGGGAGAGGTGTGTGTGTAAGGGGACAGGGAGAGGTGTGTGTGTAAGGGGACAGGGAGAGGTGTGTGTGTAAGGGGACAGGGAGAGGTGTGTGTGTAAGGGGACAGGGAGAGGTGTGTGTGTGTAGGGGGACAGGAGGTGGTGTGTAGGACAGGGGAAGGTGTGTAGGGGGACAGGGAGAGGTGTGTGTGTAGGGGGACAGAGAGAGGTGTGTGTGTAGGGGGACAGGGAGATGTTTGTTTGTAGGGGGACAGGGAGAGGCGTGTGTGTAGGGGGACAAGGAGAGGTGTGTGTAGGGCCTGGGGGGACAC
Source organism: Axinella damicornis (assembly GCA_963931865.1). NCBI lineage: Eukaryota > Metazoa > Porifera > Demospongiae > Axinellida > Axinellidae > Axinella > Axinella damicornis. Next base: position 19,577,303 of record OZ007506.1, read on the forward strand.
GGAGAGGGTGTGTTTTGTATCTAATCGTTCCGAGGGTCTGGCTCCATGTGTGCATGCATTCAAAGTGGTCACTTTTCGTACAAATGCATTGATCCTGCAGACCAGACTTCCCACATTCGGGATGCAGGAGTTTGGGCCAGTCTCTCACACGCATGTGTGGGAGAGTCTGGCCTGCGAGACTACATGCAGGACAAGGACCACAGTCTTATAAAAATTAAGCATGATGGAAGCCTAGGCATAGTTCCAAAATGGCGGGTCACAGCCAGGAAGACACTCACTTCACCCTGAGGTCGGAAGATGGGTCGAGATTAGTCTCGTTCCCAGACCCCCCCTCGGAAAAATCGAGAAAGGGTCTGGTAACACGTATGGCAATGCGGTGTCCGCGCGGGCTATATACTCGCGCCAATCAGATGGCAGATATTATATACGTCACGTTCAATCGTGGATGTGCAAACTCATCGGTATATGGTGACCGTCATGGCGTTCAGTTGACAAGGTTTCCCGAGGCAGAATAAGGTACGGAACATTGATACCGAAGCATTGAGGGGCAATTGAAGCTTTCATTTCTGTATTTGTGTGCCTACCAGTCGGCTACGGGAAAAGCTTTCGTTAATACCGTTAGCTTCCCGTCGTAATTCGACTTTTGTACTGTGCAGCTCTCCGCTCTCGGGGTAGTAGCGTAGAACGGCTTGGTACAGTGTCTGACATGTTCAAGCTAGTGCTGTTGTACTGCACATGCAGCTATTTAGTGGCACACAACTCCAATTATCACCTCGAGTGTAAACATTCACACGTGATTGTGTAACTGATTGAATTCCTCTTGGACACTGCATTGCCATACGTGTTACCATAGATAATAAACTAGTTTATTATCTATGGTGGTATACAGATCACCTTCCTTTTCCGTGTATGGGCTCGAGTCAACCAGGAAATTTTTCAGCTGACCAAAGCCTTTGGGGCAAAATTTGCCAACCGCTAATAAAATGGAAGTTATTTTTTTCCTGAGCGCCCTGTTCCCGATGCGCATGCGCCAAGAAGGTGGGCAGGGCTGGAATCGAAGCGGTTGCAAAACAACCTGCAGCTAAGGAATGCCATGTAGTAAATGCTGACTCCTGTCTCTTTCCGTTTGCGCAGTTGCCTATTTTTCATTGTTTGTGTAGTAGTTTGGGATCCATGTACCTGAAGTGTCTCTTCTGATTGGAGGTCATAAGACCATGGCAGAGGTGTGGACCCAGCACACTGCAAGGAAGGGGCACTACAGCAGAAAGGAACTGAGTTATCTTTCCACTTCGTTGTGACTTCCACGTACATTTTTTGCTAAGGCTTTTGAAAGCAGCTCAACAACGCAGATGGAATGGAACAGGTTGTTATCAAGGAGATACATCCGTGAAAGTGCACTTCAGTAGTCACGCTGCGGCCACATTTACATCCTTGAGAACAAACTGCAGAATTAGTAGCTGAACAGCAATGTAGTTTATGACCCATCATCATGACAAAATAATTATACAACCAGCTAGAAAGCTCCGTTCAGTCATTGTGACGTATACAGTAAGTGATGATTCTGCCAAGACACACATCACTGCTAAACCGAGGGTGGTGGTACCTACGCAGGCTCTTTCCTCCTGCATGCATTAGGTCTTTACCAACCAATAATTACTGCCATCATGAGCTCCCATAAGAATTTAATACAGGGTTTTTGCTTCAAGCTGTTAGTTGGTAGCTAGAGTTAAGAGGAAAGGAGCATGGGTATCGTATGCATGACGCAGCCTCGTTCCCACTTCTCAGGCCATGTGGGGTATGACCCCATGTCAGACCAGGTATCTATTTTCAAAGCACAATAATTAACACAAGGCAAATTTGGTTGACTACTCTTGCCACATGCACTCCCATCTGTTGGTGCCTCGCTCTGAATGGTCAGACCATACCACAACAGTAAAATGTACACTGAAAACAGACAATACTAAGAGCTTGAATAAAATATGAATGCTAGGACTGGTGATGTAAAATGAACCAGGAGCTAGTCCTCTGAGTCACTGCGTGGTCTCCTCCTCTGCTCCGATGTGGAGCTCTCCCGGGTTGACCAGAGAGGCCATGGAGTCTGTTGCTATCTCCACCTCCGCCAGGGGTGCTGTGCTGTCATGGAAGGACTGGGGAGAGGGAGGGAGGAGGGAAGAGGGGGAAGGGAGGAGGAGGAAGGGAGGAGAGAGATCAATGAGAAGCATGAGAGACTCGACTAAGGCCCATCTTGGCACCACTGGTAACATGGATGAACTATTCAGTTTTATGCAAGCTTGTGTACAACAGCCTACAGACAGCGCACCAGGAAAACTACAATTTTTGAGTACTGGGGAAATGCCCCACCCCTTACATTTTAGGTGGGAGGACCTATATATTCATACATGCAGACTTGAAACACCACCTCGTTGTAGCCAAAACGTGAACTCTCCCAAATGCAGCGGGAGAAGAGGGAGATGTGGGAGAGGATGGAGGGGGTAAGTTCAGTTGCAAGATTGCACTGTGCTTATTGCAGCTGAGGCCATAAATTATTTTAAGTGCTACTCACGTGACCCTCAACGAATCAGACGCCTCAGAATCCATCACATGACTGAACATTAAATCGCTTAATCCACACTAAGTCTTTTCAAAAACCAACAGCTGTCTTGGGTCAGTGAGTTGGGCCAACGGCTGTCTTGGGTCAGTGAGTTGGGCGGCCAACGGCGGTCTTGGGTCAGTGAGTTGGGCCGTTTTTTTCCTGTTCTTCAGTTTCTGTTGATTTATTGTCAATGGAAACCGAAGAACAGAAACAATGGGGTAGGCCTGGGAACAAGGCTATGAGAGTTGTGGGCCTAGTTTGAGGAAGGTGATCCCACCACCCCCCATCTGTGAACCTGTCACACACACACACACACCTGTGAGAGCTGTGGGCCTAGTTTGAGGAAGGTGATCTTCTCCAGGTTGGCCAGGATCTGCTGCAGCTGTTGCTGGTTGTAGAGCAAGGGGGAGTGGAATGGGATACCCGGAGGCATTCCATACACCTGCACCCCGAGGCTCTGGAGGTTGTCATAGGGGACCTCTGATCGCCCTGTGGCCACTTCTGTATGTGTACAGAAGAGGGTGGAGGGATAGTGTGTGTGGAGTGAGTGCTTGCAATTCAACAAGCCATGGGCCAATACGATGCAATACATGAATTGTGCTAGTCGCATGCTTTTTTGACCAAACAGATCCAGGATTCAAAATGTGCATGCATAACTAGCCAGCGACTGAAACATCCAACCAGCCCTGCACCCTGCCTCCGTCAGCTCAGTGGTGAACCCGTGGCAATCCCGAGCAGATCGATGCTCACACAACAACTGGCAGAACTAGTCTCGGTGCCGTGCACGAATAGTCTGGTACCGAGACTATGGCAGAACAGCAACTGCCGGACCAATGTTTTCACAAACCATGGGACTTGATAAACATCAGGCGGCAGGGTCCTCCACCGTGGATACCAGATACATACGTATGGGGACGAGGCTCGAAGGAAAGTCTGCTGATGAGTCTAAAAACAAAGGGTTACGGCAATACTGGAACATCGAATAACGAAGAAGTCCACCGCGTACCACCCTTCTGAGCTGATCTTAGCTCTGGCTGTTAGCAGGCGATGTTTCGGGGGTTACTCTTAGCGCAATCGGCACTAGGCGCTAGCACTATATAAGAAACGCAGGATCAAGTATAGTCTGAAGAGTGGATCCAAAGGAGTTGTAGCCCCCTGGTGCATAGGAAGGTGGGTTGCCCCTTGCCTCCATGATATCGATCTCTCCACTGGCCGGCCAGTTTCCATAGTACCCCTCCACCAGCGACGACAAGCCATGCCGAGAATTCCATCTGCTTTCACCGTCCCCCTCCCACTATCACAGCACCATCTTCTCATCGGGGGCTTTCCCCGCGGCTTGAGCCCACACTCGCAAAGGCAAGAAAACCAGCAGCTGCACTTCCGTGTGTCGCAAGATGGACGACCTTTGCATTCGCGATCATGCTCAGCACCAGCATTTTGGTTGCCTGCTCGTGCAGTGTCGGACTACATTTGAGAATGTGTGCCACCCACTCGGCCTCCTCTGTAGCAAACGGAAGCTTTCCCAAGTTCCAAGTCTCGTCTTTAAACTTGAACTGGGGTATGGTGGGGTTGCTGACAATACAAAATTTTGGACTGTCTCACAACCACTTGTGGGAGCTGCTTCATGATGCCCATGTCAGCAGTGAGGGCATTATGCGGAAACGGAAGTCGTCTCCCAGAAAATCACCACCATTGGTCAAATTGAGCAGAGCCACAATCGGCATGAGGTGTGTGTAGCTGTCAGGAATAACAATGACATCCCTTACTTCATTGGTAGCTTCCGGGTCCCTCACGGCCTTGAAGATCTTCATCAGTGGCTGTGCAAAGAGACTGTCAAGCAGTGTGACGGGTGAGGGTTCACTGTAGCTGATACATTTCAACACTTCTCAATCAGCAGGTCTTGGAGGGAGTAATGAATGTAGTAATCCAGGGACTTCCCTTCAAATTGGTCATCTTCAAGTGCTACATGAAACATGTTGATGGATATGCTGTCTTCGATGGGACTCAGGACCCACACGAGCAACCTTGCCCCTGTGTAGGACAAAAAGACCACATCTAATTCCTCAGCTTTGACTACCTCAATGATCTGGTCGATTGTGAGGGGGGAAGTGAGTGGGTGCCTTTCTTCTGCAGCATGAGCTCACCCAGTGAGCGTGCCCTGCTTTGTTCAGCGTACCAGAGGGCCTGGTGCCACTGGTCCAGGTTGTAGAGACAGTCTTGCAGACGGTGGAAAGTTCTGGAGTTAGTCTCAAAGAGGGAGACGGAGAGTGTCAGTCCCTTTGGAGAACCCTTAATGGTTTGAAACGTTTCCTCGTGGAAGGCAACCACCTTAATCAGGTCCTAGCTTGCATGTCGGTACTGCTTTAGAATAGAATCAGGTAGTACAACCGGCTGATGTTCGAATTCAACATCTCTGAATTCTGGGCCATGAAACTGGAACTGGAACTTCACCTGAGCTACTGTAATTTCACCGCTCGGTCTCTGCACTAAGCTCTTCTTCTCGCTCTCGGCTCGTTCGTACTCTGCACACCCACGATTGTGGTACGCTGTAGACCTTGCCGACTTGTCGCTGGTGATGGTGAGAGTCTCGGAGTATAGTGGGCTATGGCCAACACGTACTTCTTCTGCAGCATCACAAGGGTGTGACACTCCCATTGACGCCACAGTCAGAGCTGCGACTGGGGTCAAGAAATCGAAATCTTGACCGTCGTTTTTGCTGCTTGACCGCTTTACCGCACTGCAAAATGGCTCTTGACCTTTTGACCGTATTTAAGCCACGCCACACAGTTTGCAGCTACAAAATTGATTATGGGTTTGGCGGTTCTTTATGAATATACTTATGCCAGGCCATGGATATGACTTCGCAATACCTACCCAAATGTGTGATATGCCCGGCACCCCTGAGTTGCATGCTGCACTGCGCAGTGCTCGCTTTGAGAGGTTAGCCTATTATTCACGCCATGCCAATGGACTGCGTCTCTCCAGAACATGCTTGCAAATCACCATGGTGGAATCCAAGTTGTTTTGTTCTTCCATACTACCATCCCCTCAACTTGCATCAACATATGGCTTGTAGGCACAAGCTGAAGAAGTGATACTATGGGCCCTACCCCGCAGTTGTTCGTTCACGTCCAGTCCTCTCTCTGGGCCCAGACCTGGGAATGAGGCTGCGTTACCCCACTCCCACCCCCGCCACTGAAGAACAGCACGAGACTATACGCAGGTCAAGAAAATTTGACCAAGTCAGAATTGTATCTTGACCATATGACCGCAGTGAAAATTTGTCCTTGACCGCTTGACCAACGGCGAAAATACCCCTTGACTGTTTCTTGACCCCGGTCGCAGCTCTGACTGTGGCGTCAATGGGAGTGTCACCCCCTTGCATCAGCAGCTAGCCACATTGATCCTGCGTTTCTTATATAGCGCTGGCCGATTGTGCTAAGAAATAATTGAATAATCTCATGCACATACATAACGCAAAAAGGTTCCGTAGTACTAGGGGAATGCAGGACATTGTGGGGCGAGCCTGAGCAAGTACATGCAGGTGCTGAATGTGCATGGAGCAGTTGCATGTGCATGTCATCAGAATGTGAGTCTGACGGAGAGCATAGCACAACTTAAGGACACAGATCACACCAGAAGTTATGACACTAAAAATATACTCGTTCATACGGTGGCCCTGGAGGTCGCGCTATGTGACGATGTCTATGCGCCAATGTCGATGTGACAGTAGACGATGTCGATGTGACGATAGATGATGACGATGTGACGGTAGACGATGACGATGTGACGGTAGATGATGACGATATGACGTTCACGGTGCACGCGCGAGCGCGATGGATTAAAATTACATCCGGAACTACGCCCGCGCGCCGGCCACGCCCATACTCGAGTATAGTCGTACTAGTGGCCATGTACGCGCGTGCTGACTTCAAGAAGCAGAGAAACTCGGTGAGGTCTTTTAGCTAGGTGTGTAGCTATATGGATTAGCTAGAAGCTGACTAGTAGACTATAGGAAATTATATGTGGCAGATTTTCAACAGCACTTGAAGGTTTAGCTTGTCTCACATCTAGGTGCAGTTCAGTCTGGTGTGTTGCCAGAAAACCATGTTTATCATGAGTGAATGGCTTACAATCTGCACAGTTCAACCGATCCCTCAACTTCCAAGAACTATCGCGAGTTAAAAAGATGGGTAGAGTGAAGGCTGTCAACAAATGATATGCTGTGGAGGTGATAGAAGATGCAGCCGAACATCCGGAAATGAAGACCGGTTTGACGAATTGAGAGAGAAGAATTCGAGGACTGGAAGGATACTGAACACTGTGGGAACTCTAACAGCCTTCCAACTAGTCTCGCAGGCCAGACTCTTCTTCGTCCAAGTAGCGGGTGCAGTCGGGAGTGGGGGAAAAAGATCAGAGCCGGGTGATTTAAGCCAACATTTCGTTACCCAGTGGAATGCAATCAACTGTAACAAATGAAAAAGTAGTCACATGATAGCCATCCAATTATTGCCCACAACTTTCAAATGCGCGACTTGCAAAGCAAGTTGGAGAGGCTCGGATGAACTCATGTGACTGCTGCGGCTCTGCCTACATTCCGGCCGAGAAAACGAAATGTTGGCTTAAGTCACCAGACTCTTTCCCCCCCTCCCTTCTGGCTGCGCCCCTTACTTGGAAATAGAGGCTGGCTTGCTAGACTACCATTCAACCTGCACCAAGAACTTGCTTATCAGAGAAAATCAGGTCTGAAGGGAACCCAGTGATAAGAATTGAGATGCCATTTGATTTTCCTTTTAATGGTGGCCTCAATTGCTGTGGGAATCTTTTACGCAAGTCAAGGGGCCATGACACTTATGGACTGAATCGCTATGCTGACCTGAAGCCTCTGACCGTTGGCATTTGAGGATCCTGAACCCACAAAGAGAAAGTTGCTGTGTGCAGCTACAAACAGTGGAGTACTGGATTCACAAGAGGGAAATCCATTGAAGCTATTACTTCCCAAAAGGGAGGATAGCTACATGTTAGTTTTCAGGTTTGTAAGGATGGAGAAAGTCCAAAGGTTTCTTAGCAGTGTACTTGAACTTGAATAGTGATGCCATGCATTTTCCCTATACACTGCTTGTAAGGAAAAGGTATACTATAGCCTCATTCCCAGTCCCACGCCCAGCTCGAAAAGCTGGGGTGGGACTGGGAATGAGGCTAGGGGAAAGGTGCGAGCAGGTGTTAATTTTGTAGAATGCCCTCAAACTTAATTATGTTTGTGGTGACAATAGCTGTGCTGTGTGCCTCTTGCTTTTGCCCTCACAAGGACGGACCCCCATAATTTTTTCAAATCCCTTTGTGCATCATACATAGGCATGTTAGCTGTGGTTACACACTGCTTCAAATTGTCATTCTCTCACAAAGTGATACTTTCTGGCAACACACCAGACTGAACTGCAGACACTCAACTACGCCCGCGCGCCGGCCACGCCCATACTCGAGTACTCGTGGCCATGTACGCGCGTGCTGACCAAGATGCAGAGAAACTCGGTGAGGTCTTTTAGGTGTGTAGCTATAGGGGTTAGCTAGAAGCTGACAAGTAGACTATAAATTACATGTGGCAGATTTTGTTAACAACAGCACTTGAAGGTTTAGCAACCTAGTATTTCCGGATGTAATTTTAATCCATCGCGCGTGAACGTCACATCGTCATCGTCGCGTCTACTACCGTCACATCGTCATCGTCTATTGTCACATCGACATCGTCTACCATCACATCGACATTGGCGCATAGACATCGTCGCATAGCGCGACCTCCAGGGCCACCTTACGTTCATGTACTTCACAGCATTGAAGCAGTCTGGCAGGTAGGTCCAGGAGCGGTCTCTGTCTCTGTTGTTGCCACCAAGGATTACTTCCTCGTTCTCTGCTGATGCCAGAGCCCTGTCATGACCGGTCACAGTGAATTTAGTGTTACCGTGTGCAGGTCAGTCAACTTCCCATCCTCCGGCGATAGCTGAAGCAGTCTAACAGGCACATCACTGCATGCAGGACATGGCGAGGACTTCAAGTGAAGCGCTCGCCCGGTCTTCATGAAATGCTTTAGCCACTCACCGCCCCACTATATTCTCCATCCTTGCAAGGCCTTGTTGAGGTAGACCGTTCATAGTTGACAGTCTCCGCGACATCATGATACTAGTAGAATGCAGGGCATTTGAGGGTGAGCCTGAGCGAAGTGCATATGTATGCGCGTGCAGGGCATGCAAAGAGCAGTTGCATTCACATGATTATCCGCGCCTGGGTTCGAGGCTAAGGTACGTGTAGGTCAACGCGCTGCCCCTGCCTTTGTCAGTGTCGCCGAGGAGGAAGAACGTTCATGGTACTACTCTAGCCAATGTCCACGATAGTCTCGTGCCCAGACCCTCCCGAAACGCGGAAAGAGGGTCTGGTGTTCTGAGCGACATTTCTTGATTCATGGGGCGCGGCCGGGCGTGGTCGCTCTCGGATTTTCAAGCTCAAATCAGATTGCAGAACGCGAATGACGTAGTCAATCAGCGTAAGTCGAGTCATAGGTACGTACATGTAACTTTAACTTACTGACTTGAACATTAATGACTTGAACATGACTTTACTTACTTACTAGACGAATGCAGAACATTGTGGGGCGAGCCTGAGCGAGTACAGTTGTCGAATGTGCACGGAGCACTTGCATGCGCATGTGTTCCTACATGGAGCAGATGCATGTGCATGACTGTCAGTGCATGTCATCAGAATGTGACGGAGAGCATAGTACAACTTAAGGACACAGATCACACCAGAAGTTATGACACTAAAAGTACACCCGTGCACTTCGCAGCAACTGTGAGTCAGGTTAGCCGAAGCAGTCTGGTAGGTAGGTCCAGGAGAGCTCTCTGTCTTTGTTTGGAGGGTGACTTTCTCATTCTCTGCTGATGCCAGATCTGTGAGTGTCATGACTGGTCACAGTCAGCCAGGGGGTTACGTGTTACCGAGCGCAGGCCAGTCAAGTTCCCATCCTCTGGCAATAGCTGAAGCAGCAGTCTAACACACCGTGATGGTTTAAATATAGCTATGCATGCAGTATTAAAGCCTGCATGCATGCTAGCTAGCTAGCTAGCTAGCTGCTACACACCATGATGTGCTCTGCATACAGGACATGAGATCGCTTGAAGCACTCTCCCCGTCTTCATGAAATGCTTTAGCCCCTCACCGCGCGCTATAGTCTCCATCCTTGTTGAGGTAGACCGTTCAGTTCGTGTCTCAGTCGTTTCGGACGTTGCAATGGTGAGTTCGCTTGTGGTTTGAATTAACGCATGACGCAATGACACGCAAAATACGAGCAGGAAGTGATTTACGGCACGACGTACGATAGATATAAAGAAATAAATAAATAAATAATAATATGGAAAATTCACAGCAAACTCGTCTATGTGGGGCTCGCTCAGGCTCGCCCCAATAACTGACTTGAACTTGAACGATGTTTGCCGCACCAAGGAGGCCAATCATGCAGGTTCTGCAAAGCAGGTGCAAATAACTGGAACAGATGAAAGTGGAGTAGAAGGCCAGCGTCACGTTTATGACCATAAAAGAACACTACCCACGATTGATCTTCACCTACAATGAGGGAGTGTATCACAATCATTGGAGATGTTGAACAGCAAGGCTGCTTGAAGAGTCTGATGGAGGATAGATCTGCTGGAGTTTGGTTACTCCAGGACGGGAGATTCTGAACCGAGGTGTACGTATAGGTGCTGCAGTGGGGACGTGCACTTGACTGAAGTGATCAACCAAAAACTGGCTCTTCAGATGTCTTGAGGTACATGTATCTGAATGCTGGGGGGAAATCCTTACGGATTTGATTATCCGATTTTGTTCCATGGTGGACGTAAATTTTACTGACTTGACCTTACTGACTTGAACTTCACTGACTTTACTTTACTGACCTGACCACTAAGACTCGACTTGAACTTGAACTTAACTGACTGTAGCAAATATGCAGACCAACGGGCAAGCTAACCTTCCGCCCTCCCAGAGTGCAGGGAGCTCTTTCAGTCGGAAGCTTGAGTATTTTCGTCCTGGCAATAGTTGCCAGATCGAGATCATAATTTCCCCCCCTCACCAACTTAACGCAGAAAGCATCAAAATCATTTCTTTCGTGTCACTTGTTTGAAGGAGACTTCTCAGCTGATCCCCACGCGCTGAATCCTTCTCCGTGACTTTCCGAACCGCCTCACGGACCATTACTTGTTCAGTTCTCATAGCCATTGTCAGGCATGGCGTGGCATTTTTTCGGGGTTAAATACATTATTCCGTCACATGACCGAAACGCGCATAGTTTTCAATAATGAGTGGGCCCGGGCGTTTCCAATCCCTACGTTGTAGTATATCTATGATGTAACAGTGCAGTGTAGCTAGTATGGACTGTATGTCAGTGAAATGGATACGACAGGCCTACCGAAGAGCAAGCTGAGGCAGTAAGCCAAATCGATTATCTTGCCGGCTAGTTTTGGGAAATCTCTTTGTTTAGTGACACTTCCACTCATCTTTGACAACCTCAGATAGAATTCTGTACAAGCGCAGGGCAACTGTACGTTGTTGTTGGCCCTTTGGTGTCACTCGTGAAGGACCAAATGCGCTGCTACAGTAAGCTTATAAGAATAGTGATAGGTGCGCTTTCATTGGAGAGGACATACAGAATGCAGGTAATTACATTCCTTACGCCGTATAGCCCCGCCCCATGCGCCAATATCGCTCAGAACACCGGTCACCAGACCCTCTTTCTGCGTTTCGGGAGGGTCTGGGAACGAGACTATGTCCACGAGTTGTCGAACAGAGGGTTCATGAATTTGGATATTATTGTGCAAGTGAAAATTGCTGATTTAAAATTTACGGTAACACACTGTAGTCGATGTCGCGTCGATGTCAGAGCTGCGCCACAACGAGTTCGAGTGCGTGCCAACAGCAACTTAGACTTCATAAAGGTGCGTTCGCATTAATAATACTGTTGATGATATGGAATGCCAAATGTGACACATTGGAATGCCAAATGTGACGCTTCTCGATCTCCTGGACCCCGGGCGCGATTTAGCTATGAGATCGAAGTGCATATTTTGTGCAAGCACAATTTCATTAACACAGTTATCCATATGCTGTCTAAACTCTCTCACAAAGTACTCTATAGCCTAGGTAGCAGGTGGATATGTAGTGAGTCTGAGTTGTAGAACTCTTCTTGTATTGTATTTTCTCTGCCATCTTCTTCGCCATGCTCATTACACTGTTTTCAATGTGTCCATGGTCACACTTGCACTTTATTTTGAGCATTATAGTAAGTCCACTTGATATTAGGGCTGATTACTAAGATTCCTCCAGAGAAAGTTATAGTACATATTATTATTTTGTATTAAACTGATTGTTGCAGCATATATGGAGGGAAGTGATGACCACCAAGACAGCATCGAGATGCTGCAGGAATCTATCCAAGAGACAGGAGAAAGTACCACCGGGTCATCAGCAACCATTGGAACCATCTGCAATGCGAATGGAGTGTTGTTAGAAGATTCCAGTGGACTGGCTGCAAATGGTCAGACTGTCACACAAATGCATGCAAGCAATGCAGAAGTTGATAAGCTAGGCATGGATGAGACTCCATCGCTATATGCCGAGCCATCTCAAGAAGTTGGGTACAATAAGCCCCTGAGTGCACTCGTGACTGGTGCTGCAGCAGTTGATCCAGAGGTGAAGATGGTGCATGACTTTCTCAAACTAACCTTCATCTTTGCTCTAATGGCCATACTGCTGAAGAGTGAGAAAACGTAATGCAAGGACAAACGTTCACCACAAAAAACAACACAGTTTTGTTCAAGAGTGCTCTCCCTCCCTAGATTGTGCTATGTCAAGTGTTCACCCCCTACTCTCCCTTCCTTTAATTGCTATGTATGTACACGTTTCTGTAGTACATGTTGCAGTGAGAAACACTACACTTGTGTTATGTAGCTGTTTGTACAGAGTAGTTTTGAATTCGCTACAACAGTGTTGCACAACATCCCATTTGATCACATACTGCAAGCGCTCCTCGCTGCAACATTAGCATCCTCTATATAGTTCCAGGGCTATATGGAATGAGACAGGGTGCTGGAAGACCATCCAGTTGTTGGTGGTAAGAGAGCAATAACTAGGAGAATGCAGGGCATTAGGGCATTGTGGGGCTCACCTGAAAAAGTCATTTATTATAGTATTGACAATGTTGTAGGTGATGTAGGGTTCATGTATCAAGGTGAACAGGAACTAGTGAAAGGTGTATACAATACCCAAGCAATTATACAGAAACAGAACAAACTAACACATAAGTAGTCCACGAGCGGCGCAGCATACATACTTGAGGGAAGTTGGGGGTGGGGGCTGCATCCTGTCCAGAGCATATGCAAGGGTGCAGCGTTGTACACTACCCGCGTACCTTGAGCCTCAGGTGGACGACGGTGTTCCTTTTCAAGCTCGACTCGTGCAGTACGTTTCAAGTTCTCAGCTCATCCTCCACTTAGTCTGCAGTTTCAAGTTTGTAGAGCCATTATTTCTTGTTCATGGCGTTCTGCAGTTTCAAGTTGGTAGTACATAGTTAGACTATGTTGAGACCAATCGTTCACGGCGATCTGCAGTTTCAAGTTTGTAGTTCATCAGTGCAAATGTATCAGGCTCTCCACCCTGACCCCGCCATGCAGTGCTTTGGCGACTGGTCCAGTCCAGCACGCGCACAGCGCAACATTACGATTTCCGCTTGGAAATATGGTCATATGCTAAACCAAACACCAAACAGCATAGTCTTGTGCCCAGACGTCTACGCCCAACGGCAGAGAACGTCGGGTGGTTTCAGTTACATTTTTTGTCACAGAGGCGTGTCCAGTGTAGAAGCGCTGATTGCGCTAAGATTATCAGAAGATAAATGCTCCTTTCTGTACTACATGTATTCGTCGTGTAGCCCTACCTTCAAGCAGTCAGCGACATCCCCTATTGCCGTAACCATTGTTTTTCGAAGTTGGAGATGGCTGAAAGGTTCTTAGAAGCTACAAAGGGGTCTCATCAACAACAACAAAGTAAGTTCTCGTTACGAGCTGCTTAAACTGAGCTGTTTTTGATTCCTCGATTGATCATTGATCGGTGATGTAATCAATAAAATAATAGTAGCAAATTATTACGCGTGCGCTCTTAGATTTCATTGGCCATCTCAACTTCCAGATGGGAAAGCCGTGTTATCCTGGAATTTGTACCCGATGAAAAAATTACGTTACTACTCTGAGCAGCTTGATAAGTTGACAAAGTGTGCCTGTCCACCCCAATCTGTTTTAAAGTGATCATCAATTCTCAGACAATAATGTTGGGCAACAAGATCTCTATAAAATTACAATACCTCACTGGTAAAGTTCCACCCATGATATTGAAATTTGGAGATATAGCGTAGTTGCTCGTTATTAGGTGTGTGCGGCTATATCTCCTCAGGAAGGAAATATGTGCCTATGAGCGAGATGCACTTAATTACCCCGTGCGCATGCGCAGCAGGGGGTAGAGTGATTGGTTTGTCCATCAGTCTGTCTGTCTGTCCATACAGTTACAGTTAAAGTTACAGCAATGAAGGCCTTAGTTCACAATACAATCGTCAGAATTCAGAAATCACTAGCGTCTACATAACTCACACACCTGAATCCACTCGAGAGGCACAGAAAAGCGAGCGAAACTCCAAAATTCTAATTTATACAACTTAACCACACCCTCTTTCTAACATTACTGCCACAACTTACGGTATCTCATATCATAATAAATATCGTTCGGATCGTGCATGCTGCTACCTGCATGCACTCCGTACTTATAGCTAGTATAGCTCATCGTGCATGCTGCTAGCGCTGTAGCCTACCTGTATCATGTCTGAAGTATGAGGCTTAGAACTAATAAAACGCCTTCTTTCAAGGCCAGACAGACGGCAGAACGGAAAGAGAGGCTACGCAAAGATGCCAAACGAAAGTGCACTGAACGCCAAACAGAGTCTCCACACAGAAGAGAGAAGTAGCAAGAACTCTTGACAGTAATGCACGGGGTACGTGCTCTAATGAGCACCTCTAGTTTCGAATGTCATACGAAGTACGAATTACTCCATAGGATCAAAAGTGAGTGTGACTACTGTATAGGCCTGGGAATGAGTGCTATGAATTTTACAGTTATGGGTATGAATTTTGACGTGGTCCAGAAAACATACGGACAACTGAGGACATCCCAGGAATGTCTCAGCATTCTGCATCGATTATTCATTGGGGCTGGCTGCAAAATTAAATTACGGCCCAGCACCATTTCTCCCACCTAAAAAACTGTGATACTGTAGATTGGTAGCCAGTCTCCTCGATAAGATCACTATGTTAAACAGTGTTACATTGTCTCAAAACTATTACCTCAGTAGCCCGTCCCACACATATTGTTAGACTCACTATATTTCAGAGCAAAAGCATTCATGACACTCTTCTGCATGGTCTCGACACTGTTGAGGGCAGACATGAGTCCCGAGAGCCGCTTGGTAGGGGAGGGGGAGACTACTGTCACTGAGAGTGCCCCCAGGGAGGTCCCAGGAGAATCTGACAGCGTAGAGAAGAAAGCACATGTAAGTGGGTAGTAATAGGTGAGCTGCACACAGACTGCATTAAACCATCCATCTGTGACTCTAACCACACACTTATTAACAAGCATTCCATCAAGCTGTTGAGGTAATGCTAACCACTCTAGCCCAAATATCGGCCTTGAAATGTTGAAACTGGAGGCTCTACAAGGTGAGAGGACTGTTTTCTAGGTCCATTTATGCTTAAAGCAAGAGAAATGCCCCATCCGACTCCAACCAAGGGGTTTTACAGCCAAGCCCAGACATGAGCATACTCCTCCCTCTGTCCCACTCATTCTGTTCACACAGAACCTGTTACCTATATCCCATGGAAGTGACATGATGATGATGAGAAAGTATCATGGAAGGTTTTGCAGTCATTGGTGGTTACAGGGTTAACCACGATTGTACAGATCTTTGCTTTTCTACACAAAGGGGATTGGATCCATAGGACGGCAGGGTACACGGGGGGGGGGGGGGGGGGGGGGGGGGAGGAGGCTAGCATGTAATTGTACCTGATTCCTCACTGAAGACGTAACCAATGAAGGGATTCTCCAGTGGCTTTCCGGACTGCTGCTTCATCTTGTGGTAGTTCTTCCCCTTTGAGGTGGCCAACAGGTGCGTCTGGAGCTCACCCGTGTTCACCATGATCGCATAACCCTCAAACCCTAGCTGCTCCAATATGTCAAACTTGGAGAGGAGGGAGAGAAGGGAAGGGAGGAAAGCAAATAGAGAGAGAGAAAGACCATAGTACATGTATTTGGTAGATACTGTCCAAAACACCACAAACAGTGTTCCTTCCGATTTGGAAAGCAGTAGATTGATGTGTCGTGGTACGTGATAGTGTTCCCAGTCTGGTGGTATTAGCAGGAATGCAACATGAACACCCCAAGTCCTGTCAGGGTACATTGAGGTAAACTTCTGAGTATCCATGCTGTATTGTTGAACTACATACCCACACAACTGAACGTCATAATGACCTCAGGGAATACCTTGGAACGGAGCATACATCTGGAAACCGAGTGCTGACATCGCCAAATTTCGTAAGTATTGTGGGTGGCATTAGATGGTCCTCAATGACCAATGTACCAGAAACAACTAGTAGCAAGGTACTGTGACCTATTGTCCTTCTTATAAAATCTTGCTGCCCAACATCACAGTGTCACTCACATGTAAAATATTAACCAGAGTGGGGTGCAGAGAAATTTCAAGCAACCTTTCATTTGACACCATGCTACATATACAATTTACCTGGGATGAACCCACTCTCTCCTAGGTGCTCTCAGAGTACTAGCCAAAAATACTAGCTAAGAAAGAAGAATGACAAGTGCGCGTGTTGTCTCACTCTGCGTTGTCTGAATCTTACCGCCATACCCTGCCTACTTTCCGTGAACGCGAGGTAGCCATAGGGCTGGCTTCAGAGTACTTAATATAGTGTGCACATGTTCGACCACACCCTCAGTGCTACCACACCTTTGTTTAATTGTTAGGATGATTGAGGGGCAACCGCACTCCTGGTAGCCGCGATGCAACCGGTTGCAACTCGCTGGTCGCGCAAGCTACGCGTTGAGCTCATTCCAATTAACGCACATGACACGTGAGGACCACGTTCGGTCGATTGAATCGGCAATGGCCTAATGGCGTCCAAAGGGAAGACAAGAAAGTATTACAGCTCTCACAACTTCGCCAGCACGGTGTGTTTCGGCATGTGAGTGTCAGTGAACGACAGTGATTACGGCTGTGTGGTCAGGATCTTTGTGGGGCCTTCGTAAGACTGTACTGGCAATCAACGTCGAAGAGAGCAATCGAGCAATGGCGTCCGACGGCACAACAAAAGCGCTTGTATCTCCACCACCAAGGTGAGTTTCAGCACCAAAATTGTACGGTTGGGACAGTGCAGGATAGCGATCATGAGGGTGTAGTCAGAATCTTCGTACGCCATTCCTATCACTCGAATGAGTTATTTACATTAATTACGCGGCACAATTTTTCCTATACCAGGAGTGTAATATTCTGATACTGGTGTGAGTGCATGCCGATACGGTTTTGAGCACAGTGCGGTTGGCAAGTGATTTTTGCGTTGTGAATGCAGTATACGTAATACTGAGCTACTCGGAATGATGATACCATAAATCGAAAACGTATGGAAGTGGGCTGGCCAGCGAGACTATAGAATAGGCCCATAGGAACGGACTGCTGGACCAATGTTTTGACAAACCATGGTATACTGACTTGCCAACATCAGGCGGCACTGAGCGTCCTCCTCTGTGGATACATACTGGGGACCAGGCTCGAGGGAAAGTCTGTTTACGAGTCCAGTTGCATTGCAGCAAAACTTGAAGTGTCTGGAGGACACATTATCCAGGCGCTTGTTGAGTACGATGGTTAACTTTGCGAACAACAAACTGGTTACGTGCTAACTACCACGTGCGATTTAGAAAGGGATGGAGCCAGGAAGTGAAAAAGCAGCAGCGAAAACTCGTAGCCAGTAGGCGCGGGCTACCAGCGCAGCGTACATTTCCTTTCCACATCGAGAGTGAGACGGTCACGGATTGCACGGAAACCAGAGAGCAGTGGCAGTGCAGTGCAAAGCACGAAGGTGCTACGAGAGCCCATCCAGGCAACTGAAAAATGAAAAATTTTTTTCGCACTTTGTGCAGAAGACAGATCGGTGCTACGCGCCTCTACACACTGCCTTCGACAGTGAACATTTTGCCCTACCAATCCCAAATTCCTTCCGCCGGCTCTGGCTACTCTGAAGCAGCTAGCAATAGCATGTTTAACCCTTTAAGCCCCATTGACGTCTATAGGCGTCATTTAGACCCTATGCACTTGTAGGGCTTCTCGCCAGTCCAAAAAGAGACCAAAAAGTCTTCAGAGGGCCTAGGGACGACTTTAAGGCACGAACTCATAAATTTGGTCAGATTTCGGCGTGCCTCCCCCACTAAACGTACAAGCGGGGGGGTTTCGAAGGGGGGGCAGCAGCCCCCCCTTCGGCCTGTTGTGGGCGTTTTTTTGATTTTAATGAGATTCATTGACCCGAGAATTTTTGATTCTAATGATATTCATAGACCCCACCCAGGGCCTCAAGAAAACCTGCAAATTGGTGGTGTAAGGTGTGCCATCAGTCAGATCTGGCCCAAGTTTAGGGAAATGCTGGGCGAAAATCCGGCTGACATCCACCTTTGACCTCCGATTGCTGGCCTTGTGGGGGGTCATGAATATCATTAACGGTATTGCCAGAGGGGTCTCTCCATGTGTGCGGGCCCCACCAAGTTTGGCCGCTGAGGAGCGAATGCTGTGGGAGAGGAGTACCTACGAAAGTGGTGTGCGCTGAATGCATGAAAATGTGTTGTCTTGGTGGGAAGAATTCGGTGGTTAAAGGGTTAAGCTATTGTGTGACTCAACAAGCTCACTTGAGAAGCCTCTAATTAGGATACCGGTATTAGCTTATCAGTTCAGCCCTACGGCATTGGGCAACATTTGGATGGAGATTGAGGCGAATTTTAGATATCAGTACAGCCTTTGTAGCTGTTGTACCTTCTCTTGCATGGAGAGCAGAGTTTTCTCGATGATGGCTTCTGGGTTGAGTTCTTGGGGGAAGGTTGATGGGGAGAGGAGGTGGGGAAGGGGCTTTGGTGGTTGAATACTACCACTCATCTCCTGCAGGGGAGGGAGGAGGGAGGGAGGGAGGAGGGAGAGAGGGAGGGACGGGGATCGAGGGAGAAAGGAGGAGAGGGAGGGAGAGGAGAGGGAGGGAGGAAGGGAGGGAGGGAGGAAGGGAGGGAGAGGGAGGAAGGGAGGGAGGGAGGGAGGGAGGAAGGAGGAGGTAGGAGGTGGGAGGAGGGGAGGGAGAGGGGGAGGGAGGGGGAGGGAGGAAGGAGGTAGGGAGAGGGAAGGAGGGGGAAGGTTGCAGGGAGGATTCTATAGCCTAGCTGGGAAGACAAAACCGCTCATAACTCCACCACCAAAGTTAGTTTCAGCACCAAACTAAACACTTCAGTCAGTGCAGGACAGCGATGCACTCGTAACATTTGCAGTCCGTTCCTAAGTAGTCAAATATTACTATTCTTCATGTGGCACATTTTCCTTCATACCAGGAGTGTAACAGCGAACAAGCAAGTGATGCTTTTCTTAGAAATTTGATACCCTGCAATACATATTGATACCATAAGTAGGAATATTGTGACATAATTATCGTAAGTTAATATACTGTTTCAGCTCTAGCCTATACAACTGTCACGTGTCAGCAGACCTGGATGGATGCAGAGCACACGGCCTCAGCCTTCCGCCCCCACTCCTTCCTCTCCTCTTCTGACAGCCCCGCCCACCGCTGGGCAACCACTGCATTGCGCTCACGGAACTCTGGAAACAAAAAGAACTTGAGCAGTACCACATGCACTTAGAGAAAAGCTGTACTAAATGAGGGAATGTCATTGGTCAGTACCAAGATTCATTGAGTCCATGGCCCATGAACTTCATACAGTGCACAATATAATTTTAAAAGCTGGTCTGACATAATGTCACATGATCTGACACTGACAAATTGCCAGGTGGGAAGCTAGGCTTATGATCTTTCAGTGTGGAGTGGTAATCTGAGGGAATGAATGTAGGTATGCATGTGTGTGAAGCGTTCAATTGTCTGAAATGTTCATTATTGTGGCCCAACAGCGACTGTGAAACTGTATGTAGCACTACAAAAGTGATTATGGGTTTTGGTTAGGCTGCTTCATGAATAATATTATACTTACACAGACTGTGAATCAGAGAACGCGGTAGCGTTCTCTATTTAGGGATGGCTAAGGAAATTTCAAAATACCATACTGATGCACCAGCATGAAAACGGCCAAAGAAGCTACTACCCCCCAAACCAAGCATGCAGACAGAATGATACTGCCTAGCAGTTCACAAAAACACTCGCAAACGTACCTGAGAGTACGCGGGAGTCGAGTAATAAGTCGCCGTAAAATTCCGATTTCGTCATCTTCTTTCTTTCTTTCTTTCTTTCTTTCTTCTTCTTCTTCTTTCTCATTGACTAGCATAGCTGGACAACAAAAGCATTTCCTGAGCTAGTTCACTCACAGAACAACATTCGTCGTAGTAGCTCCTTTCGGCCCTTTTGACTACATACTGGCAAGAACGGCACTGCTGGCTAGCTACGATTCCGTGAATTGCTAGCACGAAGCCATTTTGATGCAACCAGAGGTCACGCGTGCCAAATGCGCATGCGCAGTTCACATGCAAACGCACGTTGCATTCTTTTTTACAGCATTTTGGGCGCTTGGTGATCAGCTGAATCCTTGTGAATCCATCATCTGGTGCCTCACTACCGCTGCGAGGAATTTCTACCAACCGGTTCTTGCCAAGATCTATCGTGACTATGCCATCATGGAGGCGTGGCTTTCTTTTCATGACGTACCTACAGTGCGGAACATGTATATACCACCAATACTGTGAGTGAGGTTAGAGTTTTGGTAGTGGAAATAGAATGAAGCATCAAAGCCTGCTCAGTGCCCAGCAGAAGGTTCACATCCATCAAGGCAATTAATAAAATGACATCATGAAAGTTACGCATTCCATGCGCTCAAAAAACCTCACAAACTAGAAACAAAAAATTTTCTTACAAAAATTACAAATGATTTAGTGATGGCCACCCTGATCGACTCCCGAAAAAGCAGACAAACAAGGAATGCCATTAACCAGCCTCAGTCCCATCCCATCCCTAAATTCTACATTTTTCAATGGGATGGGACTGAGGCTGGTTAATGGCATTCCTTGTTTGTCTGCTTTTTCGGGAGTCGATCAGGGTGGCCATCACTAAATCATTTGTAATTTTTGTAAGAAAATTTTTTGTTTCTAGTACATAGTACATAGTAAGAACTATGAATACCTACATGTAATCACACTATGTTCACTGTGTGGCTTCCCACTGCGCATTCAATTGACAGGCCAATTTGTCAGCGCAGAACAGTCAGTGGACGGCCATATCAGCGCTTCGCCCGGAATATGGCCGATGGCCGACTGTTATATTGTGCTCTGTCATACAGAATCCATCCCTTAGGCCGAGCTTGGATGCAAAATCGACAGTAAATGGACATGACAGCAAATAGCTTTGTAACTTTTTGTTGCGTAGAACGTTCAGGCTGCTGAGTCAATGTATTATTTCCAACCTCAAAGAATATAGACAGGGGGTGATTGCCTATGTCAAGAGCACATGATGAGGTCATCATCAGTGATGATGAGGTCATCATGCACTTTTGTCCGTGAACCTACCACTGCTGATGTCGGGACATGTGCGGACACAGTTAGAGAAGAAGAGATTGTAGCCATTCACTCTCTTGATCTTCTTTGGGGGAGGAGAGGCAACCACGGTCAGCTGAGGAGAAACCTGGGGAGGGAACAAGCAGTAAATGTGTTTAGAATAGAAAAAACAAACACAAAACTACAACACAGTAAACACAAACACAAACAACAACAACAACAACAACATCAATAACAGAAACATGTGAATCTATTATTGTTCCTTACCCCAGCAATTTCAATCTTTGGTCGTGGGAGGATGCCAGCTTTCCTCTTCCTCTTCACTGCCTCAGATCCAATCCAGTTCTGCAGGAAACAGAACTCAGACACTCACACCCAGGGCTACTATTTCATCACGGTGATCTAAGATGGCAACCCATGAACGTATCTAGCCTCGTTCCCAGTCTCTTCCCAAGCTTTTTGCCGCATACTGTACAGTATGTGACAAAAGCTGGGGAGGAGCCTGGGAATGAGGCTAGAACGAACCTTCATTTATTTTCATCCCGACAACACAAGATCCAGCGTCATAGGATATTCAATATCCTGTGACACTGGGTATTGTGTTTACTGGACAGAAGTTCCATGGATTTCCACTGAGAAAGGGAGGGGGTACCTAATATTCTGGGGGGGGGGGGAGGTACAATGTATCCAGTGTGGAGGTACATTCAAACTATACCCACACACAGAATCTCCTATGCACCCCCACTCCCAAGACTATTGTTACCTTCCTCATACTCAGAAGCCAACCCTGTAACGTAAGAGCATTGCATATGGAGAGACTAGAGAACAATCATTAATGTATGGAGGTGAATAAACAATTAAGAAGCTGAATTTCTTATGACACCAGGCCAGCACAGTCTGCATGCCCCTTGAAAGCCAAACTACAATGTTTTACTTGTCCATATTAGCCACTCGAGATGGCAACTTTGAAACTGGAGTTCTAACCACAATGAGCTGCCATCGCACGATACCTTCACCCTCTCCACGGTGGTTCCCACTTCGGTTCTGCACCTCTCGATGAGCTCCGAATTCCTGTGGTGGGTGGAGGTCATGCCATACTCGTCAAAGTATTTCAGCAGGACCTTGCGCTGCTCATTAGAGAACACCACTCCTCCTGTTTGTGTATACGTTTGAGGAGAGATGTGTGTGTAAGGGGACAGGGAGAGAGGTGTGTGTGTAGGGGGACAGGAGATGTGTGTGTGTAGGGGGACAGGGAGAGGTGTGTGTGTAGGGGGACAGGAGGTGTGTGTGTGTAGGGGGACAGGGAGAGGTGTGTGTGTAGGGGGACAGGAGGTGTGTGTGTGTAGGGGGACAGGGAGAGGTGTGTGTGTAGGGGGACAGTGTGTGTCAGTGTTGTTTACTTACTATAAACTGACAGGGCAAGGTGTGTGTGTGTGTGTAGGAGATGGGAGAGGTTTGTTTGTAGGGGGACAGGGAGAGGTTTGTTTGTAGGGAGACAGGGAGAGGTGTGGGGACAGGGAGAGGTTTGTTTGTCAGGGGACAGGGAGAGGTGTGTGTGTAGGGGGACAAGGAGAGGTGTGTGTGTAGGGGGACAGGGAGAGGTGCGTGCAGGGGGACAGGGAGAGGTGTGTGTGTGTAGGGGACAGGGAGAGGTGTGTGTGTAGGGGGACAGGGAGAGGTGTGTGTGTAGGGACACAGGGAAAGGTGTGTTTGTTTCTAATCGTTCCGAGGGTCTGGCTCCATGTGTGCATGCATTCAAAGTGGTCACTTTTCATACAAACACATTGGTCCTGCAGACCAGGGCTTAGTAGTCTCGCAGGCCAGTCTCTCACACGTATGTGTGGGAGAGTCTGGCCTGTGAGACTACATGCAGGACAAGGACCACAGTACAGTCTTAAGCATGGATGGAAGAGTTTTAAGGCCTAGGCATAGTTCCAAAATGGCGGGTCACAGCCAGGAAGACACTCACTTCGCCCTGAGGTAGGAAGATGGGACGAGATAGGTGCCCGAGTCAAGACATCTGCCTGAGTACGGCTGGCGGATTGCAGTACTGCAGTTTCGTCCATGGACTCAAAATATCGAGTCAACCAGGGAATTTTTCAGCTGACCAAAGCCTTTGGGACAAAATTTGCCAACCGCTAATAAAATGGAAGTAATTTTTTTCCTGAGCGCCCTGTTCCCGATGCGCATGCGCCAAGAAGGTGGGCAGGGCTGGAATCGAAGCGGTTGCAAAACAAAAACACAACCTGCAGCTAAGGAGCGCCATGTAGTAAGTACTGACTCCTGTCTCTCTCCGTTTGCGCAGTTGCCTATTTTTCACTGTTTGTGTAGTAGTTTGGGATCCATGTACCTGAAGTGTCTCTTCTGATTGGAGGTCATAAGACCATGGCAGAGGCGTGGACCCAGCACACTGCAAGGAAGGGACACTACAGCAGAAAGGAGCTGAGTTATCTTTCCACTTCATTGGGACTTCCACGTGCATTTTTTGCTAAGGCTTTTGAAAGCAGCTCAACGATGCAGATGGAATGGAACAGGTTGTTATCAGGGAGATCCATTCGTGAAAGTGCTCTGACACAGCTGCTTGATTCAAAAGTACTGGATTCCAAACTTGAGAAAGTATTCAACATGTATCCTGCAAAGTACAATATAAAACTTATAAAGAAAGCACTGTCGTTAATCCGGCACAGGAAGCTGACGTTTTCTGAGATCTCTGATGCCAGAGTTACATTTGAGATGCATGTATGTGATGATGGGAGTGGTATACTTGCTGATCTGCAGGCTGTAATGCAGAGCTTGAAGTTCCTGGAACGGGTCATATCACCACTGAGATTGGAAGCTGAAATACAGAAGTTTCAGCTGCATTCAGAAGTCCCAACTCGGTTTCAAATGTACGAATTTTTAGACCTGGTGGCTATGTGTGAGAAACGTGAGGCGGTGGAGACACAGATGACATTATCGTCACCACATTTGGGGAACATTGATGTGTGTGAGAGTGACATAGACCTCAGTCTGCCTGACTTTGAGGAGATTCTGATGACTTCAGACCAGAAAATGCACAAGTATCTTGACAGCAAGTACAGAGCTTCACTGTACAGAGAAGTCGAACCTACACCAGTAGTTTTGGACACTGAGCACATAGTTTCATCAGGTCCAAGACGATCATTGGTTTCAGTGGCTCACAAACAATCTCATGCCCTCACCCCATTCGTGGAGCATTCCCAATCCCAGTTGCACAGAGCTAGGAGTGGCTATATGGTCCTCTCTCCTCATTACCACCGTGATCATGAGCACAACTCACCAGACAGCCTGCTGTTGCGGTCACCCACAAGACTACCTCCTGATAAGCGCATGGATCCCCTGCACTCCTCATACACGCACGTCAAGAAGTCACTCAGATTTCATTTCAATAGGGTGCCTCGGGCTCAAATGAATAAGCCCGCACTGCTTCTTCCTCAAGCTTCATCTCAGAGCGACATAGAATGGCAACAAACATGTAACGGCTCTGATAGAACAGATAAACGAATCATGCTGTTGACCTCTGCTATTGATGACGTGTGTGTAGGCTCGGTGGTGAAAGCCAGGAGTGCTCTCAAGTCTTCCCTGGCCAGCCTCCCACAGCTGCAGCAGCTAGAGGACCAGGAGGCCAGGTGTGCTTCTCCCTCTGAGCCCTCCAGAGTGACACTTGAAAGTTTTACTCCTGCAAGCTCAGTTAGGTCCCACACTCCTGACGAGGTAGCCAAAACGGGACAGACACACAAACTGCACTTTGAGCCAGTCGTTAGTGAGGGTGAGGTGAAGCTTCAACAAGGATTGATTGACGAACTAGAATGGAATTCACTGCGAAGGAGAGCAGCGAGTGTTATAAAGTTAAAACCGGCACTTCAGAAGAGATCATGATTAGTACATATTATTAGGAGTCACTATAATTTATATGCAGTGCTTGCGTAAATTAATTGACGACATCATGACTTCATATTAATTCTTGTACAGGAGCTGTGTCATCCATGACATCATGCATTCATGCTTCAATCATTGTAGCCCTTATCATTGTTGTTATGTTTGACAGACAATGTTGTACAATTATTGTCAATCATAATGTCTGTACATGTACGTAAGTGATATATAGGGTGCTGTTCAATGGGAAGTAGTATACAACAGAGGAAGAAAACTGTCCAGAGAATTAGGATGCCTGTTCATCACCCTCTGTGGCTGCTTTCTCTTCTCCCTTCTCTTCGGTTTCTTGGCTCTCAGCTGGCTTAGACTCCTTCACCCCTTCCTCCTCCTCTTTGTCCGGTGTCTTCTCTACTGCCGTCCCTTCATCAGGTTTGGTTTCACTCTCCTGGGGCCCAGTTCCTGGCTGTGAGGTATCTCCTCCTTCTGCGTCCTCTACTGCAACCACATCACCGTCTTTCTTCCCCTCCGTCTCATCTTCAACTTTGCTCTCACCCTTCGCCTTCTTCCCACCCGTCACCTGTTCCTCTTGCTGGACCGTTTCAGATGGTTCCCCTTGCTGGACAGTTTCAGATGGTTCCTCTTGCTGGATCGTTTCAGATGGTTTCTCTTGCTGGACCGTTTCAGATGGTTCCTCTTGCTGGACCATTTCAGATGGTTCCTCTTGCTGGACCGTTTCAGATGGTTCCTCTTGAGACAGTGTCTGAGATTGAGGCTGCTTGTCTGTTTCAGAATCGGGTTCAGTTTTGTCCTCGCTCACAGAGGGTTGAGTGGTTTCTTGCTGTGGGGTGGGTTCGGCCTCAGTGGTGGGGGGCTCTGACGGGACGACAGGCTCAGGAATAGGAATGCCGAGTTGCCTCATCACCACCTCACGGATGATCGCTACAGAAACAAGGATGAGATCACAGTGATAGTCGATAAGCTCGAATCACTGAATTATCAACTCACAATCAAGGATGGTGCGTGCCAGTAACTTCTTGTCCAATGCCTTTTCTGCCTCATCCAGAAGCCACGGCATGAACACAGTCTCCACCTCTGCAGAGACGAGGAGAGAATGCAATTGGAGCACAGAGAAAGGTTAACGTTGGGTATACAAAGTGGAAGTCTGCATGGCTTGAATGTTAGGGTTGTGGGTGCCCCCATATACATCATGCAATAACAGTATACATTCATGCAGCCCTTTTCAATTCTTATACTGTCTAGCACAGGTTGGTGATGGACTCTGAATATACATATTCAGACCCACCTACTTCTTGCAAGACAAGAGGTGTGGCTACAGTAATACTTTGGCCCCTCCCACACAAATGTATCAATTCTGAGCACATTCGTCAATATGTGCTCTTGACATGATTGCCGAGATCAAGACCAATAAACGAACAAGGTATTCACCACACATCTCCCACTAGAGGCCAAAGTGCAATGGAAAAATGGCCGACTGCTTCTTCAAGATAAAACAGGAACGTATATGGATAAGAAAAATAATGTGTGCTTCATTATGTGCTAATCAGATTTTACTTCTGGTTGATGAGTACCCTCAGGAGTGCATAATGAGGTAGAGAGCGCTCCTGGTACCCTAAACCTTAATCTGGCAGATAATAATTCAGGCATGCAGTTGGGGTCAGGATTACTGCAAGCAACAGAACAATGAGCATACCTCTCTCCACAGGATCATAGAAGAATCCACTCTCGTGGAGGGAGCTGAACACGGATGGTACCAGATCACCCAGGTAGCTCTGGGCAAAGGCCCTTGCAGCAATCTTCTCGGCCGTTTCCTTCTCTTTCAGCAAGGCCTCTCGCTGCTGCTGCATGCGTCGTTCCTGCAGGGGTGAGAGGAGTATGATGTACGAGAGTTAGGAGTTCATCAAGAGTGTGTCATTATGTCAAGAGTGTGTCATTATGTGCAGGTATGATTGAAGGGGCCCAGACCTTCTCCTCTCTGCGCCTCCTCTCCTGCTCCTCCAGTCTCTGGGTCTCCACCACCTCTGCATTGCGGTTCTCCTCAAACTGCCTCTGTGGGCAGGAAGATACCAGGGAAGATGATAATTACCGGCAGGAGCGATACTGTGTCCACAGTCTTTATAAAATCATCAAATATTTGCCCACAGCTGATGGACACAAACCTGCTTTCCTGAAATCTTGCAACAAAATCACTACTTTAAGGGCTCCGATAGTCAACATGCAGTTAACACTTGCACAGAAACAGGAGGTTCCTGCATCAGTTGTCATTACACCCACTGCAACAACTAATTCCAGGACAAAAAACCAGATTATATCACCTGCATTGAATGTATTGTCTGATAGGCCTGAAGTGGCCTGCTGCCTTTGCTGGTGTGACAGTATCTATCTATCTATCTATCTATCTATCTATCTATCTATCTACCAATCTACCTATCTACCTATCTATCTATCTATCTATCTATCTACCAATCTATTTACCTATCTATCTATCCATCTATCTATCTATCTATCTACCTATCAATCAATCAATCTATCTATCTATCTATCTACCTACCCATCCATCTATATTCTATCTATCTATCTATCTATCTATCTACCAATCTATCTATCTATCTATCTATCTATCTATCTACCAATCTATCTACCTATCTATCTATCCATCTATCTATCTACCTATCAATCAATCAATCTATCTATCTATCTATCTATCCAACTACCTATCTATCTATCTATCCATCCATCTATATTCTATCTATCTATCTATCTATCTATCTATCTATATCTATCTAACTATCTTTCCATCCATACATCTTCTATCATTAATTATTCATCATGCAATATTTCGCAGGGAATTATTCCAGAAGAATGTTAGTGATACTAACAAGGTACGCATCTGTACAGCAATGTGTGGATAGCCATTCTCAGGTTTGGGAAGAGGCTGACCTGCTGTGCTCTGAGGTTTGCCAACTCCTCCTCCTCCATCACCTCCAACAGAGCCTGCTCCACCGTCTTCCCCACCAGAACCTCAAGGATGGGACGCACCTCAAGATCAAAGTCAAACAGCTGCATGAGCAGGAAGATATGGAGGTGCATGTGTGGACAAAAGAGTGAAGCAGTGACCATCTTGTTGAACTTTACATTCCGAGACAAACTCTGTGAATGTGTGAGGTATTAAGGGCAGGTACATGTATTGTGTGTATGCTGGTGTGAGTACATAAATTGTGTGCATAAATTTAATGTCCAATGAATATCATTGTAGCCTCGTTCCCAGGTCCACGCCTAGCTTTTGTTGCTTGCAGTATGAAGCGACAAAAGCTGGGCGTGGAGGCCTGGGAATGAGTTATATCATTGTTCATCAACACTTTAACCTCCTGATGCACAAACAGTCTGATGTTCTACACAGGTTCAACTTTCACCCTAGTCTCAGTATCAGACCCTCCCGCGTGCGAGGGTCTGGTACCGAGGCTACTTTCACCCATACGGCCGTACTCACCTCTCCTTCCTCAATCTGCGTGGCGACATCTACTCCCGTCTTTGCTGGGACAAACAGAGGGGTGGGCGGACGATCCAGGAATGCATCTGTCTGCGTCTGTACCTCAGCCTCCTCCACTCTATCGGTGATCTCCTCCAAGTAGAGCTCTGTCTGTACCTCCATGTGCTTCCGTCCCTCCACAGCCTCAGGAGAGTGTGGCCTAAAGTGTTCCCTAGCACGCTTCCTGGCAATGGCCCTCCGGCGAGACTCCTGCTGCCGCTGTAGTTCAAGAGGGTCAGGCTGCGAGGACTGCAGGGAGAGAGGGAGCAGAATGATACAAAAGGGTGTGGTTACTCATACATAGGATCCGGATCATTAAATTCAAGGGGGTGACATTTATCGGCACATACTGTAGTACATACGTACAAGCCACTAGTACTTACAGCAGGCAGGGTGTGCAGAGCATAGGTGTTTCCCCTGACAATACGCCTGTCGTACATGATGTTTCCATAGCTCCTGCAGATATCGTATCATACATGACCCATGCACACGTAAATATAATGAGTCAGTATAGGCATGAGTGCCACAGGCATCAGTAATGCAGGAGGTTTTCTTGCAGGTCTTGGGACCCAATAAGAGGGTTCTGACAAGCTACAGCAGATTTAGTGATCTTGCACACTACAGCAGGTTTCAGTGATCTTACATCATCCATTGCTAATATTAACTGTGCGAGGCAATCAGTCAAACAGTTATGTGGTTATGACTGGTTGGTGCTCTTGTACCGCAGTAGAAGAGGAATCTCATTACTAGGTTATGCCTATGACTATTCAGAGAAGTGTCTGGGGGCTAAAGGATGACTTTCTGGATTGTGTGGAAAGTGACTGCATGTGACTTTGCTGCTTGCAGACACGATATTAAAGGCATCTGTGTCATGCGTGGCACTTTAGTACTTATTTTTAAATCATGCTTGATGCATACTGGAGCAATCAAATGGAAAGTAGATGCTAGAATGACTCTGGGTACTACCCTTATCAGGCCAAGTGTGGGGCCATTCTCTGATGGCTGTCTTTTTCCCAACAGCTGTTGACAATTTTTCTGTGGTACCGCAGGTAGGTTGACCCTCATCCTACTGGCCTACAGAATTGCCAACCTTGTCTGGTAAAAAAGGCAGCCAGCTATCGGGAAAAACACTGCAGTCAGAATAGCCCAGTCATACAATGGTACATGGTCAGTCTACCGATGGACCAAGTACCACGCTTGGTCCATCAAATACACTTGATCTCGGCCCTGCAGTAGGCCGTGCCCTATACGTGCAAATTATACTGCATTCACTATACTGGGGAACAGACCCATCTATTAACTCTTACTGGTCCCTGTATTTCTTCCCCTGTGGGACGGCTCTGGGCTGTGAGGAGTAGGTATACGTCCCGCTCCCCTCTGCTTTCGATTGCATCATCGATGTGGCCATCTTCAAGCTCGGAGTCTGCAGATCTGAGTCAGTCAATCAAGACAAAAACAAACCAGCCCACGTTCCCCATAGCAACCGCGATGGCAACCAATGCCGCGCATGCGTACGGAGGTGTTTCTTCATTAGAAGCCCACCAGTCCTTCCCTTCAGGAGTTCAAGAGATCACGACTCGTCGACTGTCGACTCTGAGACTATTTTGCAACCCACCCGGAGTTTATCTTTCTTCTTCTTGGTTTGGATAAGAATGGTGAGTTCACAAGGCCCTGAACAGGGAGCGCTAGTCCGGGCTAGGACTAATGTATAACGATAGACTAGGCAGTGGATAGACTGCCATATATATCCATGAGATGTTTGCCAGGAACATTGCATGTCTGTGATGATGAAGACCATGGTTGGGGTTGGTGGTGGTGGGGGAACTGGATTAGTAATTTGTAGTCTTCTGTCAAGTAAAGAAATTCTAATACTGAAGACCAACTACATGGTAGAAATTATGCTGAGAGCATAGAGTATATTATTACCTATGCTGAGAAATTGAACAATATCAATTGGGGGTTTGAGTTCAACATCTCCTGGATACCAGCCAGATGATCACTAAACCACTGGTCGATGGCAGAGAGCAACACACAAGCGCTACAAATGGCAGCATTTTGTGGAGGCTACAGCTAAATTCTAGTCTAGCGGGCTAGCCCCTCGAATTTTCCCCAGCACGGATCAACTCATGTGACCGCATGGGGAAAAGGAGGGTCTAGAAACTTTGGACCACTTTGCTTGGGCTCTACTCGAAATCGGGTAGAGCCAATCAGATTGCAGCTCTCATGTAGTGATTTTTCAAATCGCTCGGTACAAGCGTTGAGGACTGTCTGAAGTTGCCTGCGTTTGCTGCTCTCCTGCACAACGACCAACTACAAGAGCCAATGAAGTTAGCGGGTCGGAATCGACTGACTGCAGTCACACTAATTGGAATATTATGGCGTAAACGGACGTGATGTAAGCTTAATTGCATTCTTTCGTACTGAGTAAAGGGGTCCAAAGTTTCTTGACCTTCCTTCTCCGCATGCGCATACTGAAAGCGATCGCTCGCTGGAGAAAGCGAAGGGCTAGCTTGTTAGACTAAGCTAAATTCCAACTGATTTCAATGGTGTATTGGGGATGGTCGTGATGGAAGTCCTCATCCAACCAGATAGCCCAATCGTGACTAAAGGAGGGAGTGCAAATTGCTCAATTGTTCATTCAATTGGAGTTAATGGAACAAGAAATTTGATATTAAAATGCAATCACTGACTGTTTGCTTAACCATAAATATAGGGCTTTAGTCATGATTGGGCTCTCAAGACTTTGCTCATAACCGAACCCTATGAGGTCCAGACCTTGAGAGAGAAATACATCTGATGCCTCATCACAATGCTGCTGCTATAATTACGTAGCTAGTGTTCTGCTCCTCTGCTGAGGGCCCAGTTGACTTAGTGGTAAGTGTTCAGAAGGTCTTGGGCTTGAATCTCAGCTGGTCCTGGAACCACAGCATTACTAACTGCTGGGGTACTACAAACCAGGTACTAGTGTCAGCTTCCTGTACAACTAGCACATTGTACTATGACCCTGTGTCAAACTACATTTGTTCCCAGGCCTCCACTCGGTAACATACATACGAGTAACTGTGTGGGCAACTCAAGATACATTGTGTTCTGTTTCTGTAGGCGCTGCTGCTGAGATCCAGTAGCTGATCATTGGAGACTCCTCTCTACCTTTTCTGTTTGTGTTCCCTTCTGCCGTGAGTCATGGGGTACGAAGCCAACAGGTTTCTGGAGGAGGTGGACGAGGAACTGCTCTGCACGATCTGTGGACAGGTTCTGGAAGCCCCTGTCCAGATCCGTCAGTGCGAGCACTGCTTCTGTAGCTCGTGCATCAATGAGTGGTTAAAACATCAACAGGTTTGTCCAGTTGATCGAAATCCGGTATCCCCTATGGACGACTTGATACAGCCTCCGAGGATTCTTCGCAATCTCCTCTCGCGCCTCAAAATTACCTGTGAGAATAAGGAATTTGGTTGCATTGCTGTGGTGAGGCTGGACTGCCTGCAGTCCCACCTGGATACTTGTGAGTACAATCCAAAGAGACCGGTTGCATGTGACAAGGGGTGTGGTCTTATTGTACCGTTGGACGAAGTGCCGCAGCACAACTGTGTACGTGAGCTGCATAGGCTTCTTAGGGTGAAGTCGGACAACGTTGATGAGCTAAGTAGCAAAGTGGATCGACTTGAGCTACAACTGAGCGAACAGCATCAAGAGATTCTGGTGCTGAAAGAGCTGGTTCGTAGCATGCGTACATCCGGTATGTGTGCTGGACTTGGCAACCCGGATGAGACGGAGAAAGCTATTCAGACAGTAAGGTGGCTCTCAACGTTGAAACCTGCTCGGGTAAAGCGCTGGGGAGGGATGATCTCCACCCCGGATGCTGTGCTGCAAGCGATCATCAAGCGTGCCCTCGGTGACAGTGGATGTCCCTCACACCTTCTGAATGAACTGATGGCGAATGCGCATGAGAGACGATGGCCCTTAGGGTTGAGCACACTCGAAACCAGGCAGCTAAATCGGAGGCGATATGAGCAGTACGTCACAAAACGTGTGCCTGGAAAGCAGGCGATTGTGATCATGGCATCTGAGAATGAACACATGGGGGAATCAATGATAGTGTCACCTGGATTGGTTATGATATTTGCTCACGGAGTCGAGTAGAAATTATTCTGAAATCAGTGCCGCATTGCACAAAAAGGATTTTAACTCTTCTTCTGTAAATACTAATTTAATTTGCACACTTTGTGGTGTACCTGTTTTTTAATGTCGTAGTGTTAATGTTGTCCCGTATTTTGCTGGTTGTACACACTTGGGGATTGTTACAGAGTGGTTGGTCCGGCAGGAAGTAGGGTGATGGGTTAGGGTATATTAGGGGTAAGACCGGTTCTAAATGTGCCTGTGTTTCCGGTACCTATACCTAAATATGACTGTACTTTCTGCAGGACCAATATCCATGTCGATCTATTTATGCGAAATTAATACGGAATTTTGAAATGAGTGGACTTCGAAATTTCACGTTCAAGCCCGAAGTGGAACAGTGTGTGCTAAGTAAACATCCTGGTTAATGGTGGTATCAGGTGCTCTCCCTCCTCCCCCCCCATGCTGTGATGCAGTTACGTTACGTTAGTCCATCAGCTGTATTGTTGAACTTTTGTGGCGAGGACGGACTAAACCACCTGGAAATTATTTGTGGACGCCACTAGTACTGTAGGTTAGATATACAATACACTGCATGCTGAATTGACTTGTGAACACATGATGATGTATCTGTGAAAGCTTGCAAAGGTGAAGCGTATGGAAACGTCAACGTGACTCTCTTGCTTTACAAGGGGACAGGATAACTGAATTGACGTGTCCGTTGGCTATATATAGGGAGTATCGGGTTACGCGCCAAGGGATATCTTTGGGGCTCGAGTGATCTGCCATGGATGAAGACATGGTGTTCACGAAGCGATTTGTTGACTGCGTAAGGAAACCCCAAGAGCAGAGAACAGAGCCGGTGAGCCTGTGTGTGTGCGTGGGCCTTGCTCACAGAGGAGGCCTAGGGAAACGGGGAGTAGGTAGGTAGAGATATCTACTGCAGTGATGGCAGTCAGGTTACACAGGCAGTGATATGATATCTACCTGGGGTCAGGAGTGTATAGGTTCTGAGCCCTACCCCTGCCAGGAAAAGCTCAATAAGGTAAAGTTAGACTTCAGGAGTTAAGGTTCTGATTCTGGCTGGTAGTGATTGAGACTGCCCTTTCTATGACTTGTGTACACTGCACAGCTAATAGATCATACATAGAGCTATTGGTTAGGTACAGCCGCGGTTGCTCCAACTAATAGTGAATTAGGGAAAAGGCTGTCTGGAACCCCACATGTTAACTGTGGGGCAGCCGAGCTGAATCACTCCAAAAAGTGACTCTGTAGTTCTGAACAGCATAATTTGTTTGAGTCTTTCTGATACCCTCTTTGTACCTATGCACTGCAGATTGACTTAAATGTAGCAAATTATGCCTGAACAGTTCCCTCTTGGCTACTGTGTTTTTGAAGGGTGGTGGTGTGTCAGCCATTGAGCTTGTGAATGCGGAGAAGGCTTTGTGGTGTGTAATTACAATGAAGCCACTGCTGACAATGGATCACATTGGCGCCTGTACAAGTCTATACCTACATAGATGTGGGGTGTAAGTTCGTAGACACTGACAGCAGCACTTATGAAGACTGCAGTGACCTGCAGATTATCCTTAGCTCTGTTGCATGATGAGCACTGTCTGTTTCCTAACGTGGGTACCTTTCTGTGTCCTAACGTGCGCACAGAACTATTCACTGAACATTCTGCTGCGGAAGTACAAGTCCTGGGAACTGTTATTTCGCTGATAAAGGCCCTATAAATCACTGGCCATCAAGACGTATCCGTACAAAACACGTGCTGGGGTCTGGTAGTGTTCTACTTAGGGGGTATTCACAGTTCACAAAAGATAGGAAGCGTCAACAAGACAGTTACTTGGATACCAAGCTTGGAGCATTTGTAGCACTGTTTGGTTTGCTCTTCAGTAAACAATGTTTGGTTTTTATTGGGGGGTGGTTATGGTAATGAATTAAATTGGTTTTAATTGTGGGTGGATTATTGTGATGTGAAAGCAGTTCTCTGCAGTGAACTAGTGACTGCTGTTCTAGATATCCAATGCCCCTGTTCCCCGACCCCCTACCTCCTTTGTCCGCTCCTTTGTCCCTTTCCTGATTACTCCAGTTTCACCTTCCTCCCTCATTCCTCCCCCTTGCTCCCCCCCCCTTTCCTCTACCCACATTTGCAGCCTATAGTAACCTCCATTGTTATATAACTAGCAGGGCCCGCCCTATGGACGGTATCCTATCTGCCATGACCGGAACCTGAAATATTAAAAGGGTCTATAGTCCGTAAAATATGACTGTATATTGTCAGCTTGTGAATGAATGGAGTGATAGCTGTATCACCATTAGTGATAAAATTGACCAAGCTAGTATTCATAGCAATGGTGATGGCCGCAGAGAGTTTCAGCACATACAGACTGACACATAGCACGGGGCTGTTACAGTACAGATAATACACAGTGTGTTGTTTATTGCGAATTGCTTGTTTGTTAGCAAGTTGTTTCTGTCTTAGTTTGCCTGCTGACATGCTGACACCGGCTGGAGTTAACCTTGTTTCCCTGTAGTCACAGGATATTGTACACAGCTGAATTGTGAGCAGGGGGGTGTGGCGTAGCGTGGCATAGCGTGGCATCTGTTTGGAGTTAATGTAGACTTAATATACTGTGGTAGTATCATGACAATAGTTGTGTTGTGTGAAGTGAATGGTCTAGGGCAGTGACCCTGGGAAACGTTGATGTATATCTCAGGATACTCAATGTATGTATATCTCAGGATTCTCAACGTTTATCTCAGGATACTCAGTGAATATATCCCATATTCTGATGAAGATCTACCATCATTACAGGCGTGCATTGATTTTAAATGGGCAATATGTACATGCGTGCAATATAGTTATGTGTAGATACTGGGGCATGTTTTAGAGTGTAAAGGCCAACTTTGAAGTCTCATTTTCCCACCCATCCACCCTTGCTTCTCATTTGCAGTACATGCCCTATGTAATGTACTAGTTAATGCCCCAGCCAAATTGCTACTGTCAATAGCCATGGTGTTTTCTCGTAATGTGGGTATGTCAAAAATGAGCATTACATCACAGAAGTAGTGGTAACTGTAGTATGGTAGGGCGGACCAGTTTTCAGAGTGATGCCTGATGTCTTGCTTTACTCTCACCTCGTGGATACTCTTGGATACTTCAGTAAACTCACTATTCAGAGTGATGCCTCACGTCTTGCTTTACTCTCACCTCGTGGATACTCTTGGATACTTCAGTAAACTCACTATTCAGAGTGATGCCTCATGTCTTGCTTTACTCTCACCTCGTGGATACTCTTGGATACTTCAGTAAACTCACTATTCAGAGTGATGCCTCATGTCTTGCTTTACTCTCACCTCGTGGATGCTTCAGCATACTTGGATTGCGTCTACCAGTTTGTGCTTACGGCTTACCCCATCTCGTACGTATGACTCGCTCCTATTAGCATGCATGTATGTGATGTCATGTACTGCCTGTGACGTAATCGCATTGGGAAAACAATGGCGATTATCTGGAATGTTCTAATGCTCAAACTCTGCAGCCACATTATACGATAGAGTCAGTAAAATCGCTATGACAATGGTATGGTCTGGATCTCTCCATGTCCTCCACTGAGCCCAGGAATCAATTGTGTTGCATGGGACTATCGTTTTCCCCCTACCAGGAGCATAGGGGAAAAGGATGTTATGATGTCTTTGTAGACTATTCCAGCCAACTGATCCCGGAAAGCCGAGAGAGCCAGCCAAATTGTTGCCATCCAGCCGTGGTATTTCTCTGGCATATTGGACCCTACACAGTTCACATGAAGTGTATGCATTAGTAGGAGGATGTTATGATGTCCTTAATTAATTGGTATGCAGGAGCCAGTCGTTGGGGTTCACATTTCTGACTATCTCTGACTTTGGTACATCATTGCGCAATTTAATTATGGAGACAAACTCTGCGAGGTAGCACTAACGCAACTCTCTCGTACTTGTCGACAACGTGGTAACTAGTTCTAGTCTTGACACTCTTGTAACGGGAATCATGGGATTCATTCGAGTCAAAATTTGCTCCCCTTTAGCCTTCTGCCTATGAGTAGTGTGGCTACTTAGGAAGTCAGTTCTAATTAGTGCCTACCATTCACCATATATTACACTCTCTTCAGTTACTGCATAGTAACAGAGATGGAGAGAGTTCTTTTGTCTGTTCGTGCCATCATTGCAGAGCTTGTGCTGGCTAATGTTCAGCATGCATACGTGTCGTGTCAGCTTCAGCCTGACTCACTGTTCAATTCCTGTGTTGTGCATGTGTGTGTGTGCTTTATGTGTGATATCCTCTGGCCTCAGGTTGTGCAGTGGTCAGTCACATTGTAGTGTAAGTCATGTGCTTACAATGTCCTGCATATGCACTCTCTCAAGCTCGCCTCACAATGCCCTGCAGTCTGCTAGTTAATATGTGTACAACAAAGGGCAGAGACCACCTACCGTAGTCGCACGTTATTAGGCGCATCTCACTTATAGGCGCATATTCGCTGTTAGGCGCTGGTTCAACTCTCGTCCCAGGTACTCGCTGTTAAGCGCTGCAGGCTTCTTCCAGAAACTCTGCCATTTTCGATCATACGGAGTGGAAAACAGCTATACATGTAATTCGAATTGAAGCGCACTTCCTATTCGAGGAATGTCATTATTATTATATTAGTTATTAGGCACATCTCGCTTTTAGGCGCATATTTCCTTCCTGTGGAGTTATAGGTGGATGCGCCTAATAACGTGCGACTACAGTACGTCTTCAATGGCTACAGCGATCGGGCCTACCACAATGCAGCAAAAGTGCTTTCATCGGGAGGGAGAGGAGGGGGGGGGGGGGGGGGGGGGGGGGTATTCATTTGCATCATCAGAGGTGTGGTATATTACATGTGTATGCAACAGTGAGCTGGCCTATCTTGTCATCCCTATTGCTGACGCTGTTCACAGGTGCTACTCATTCAGAAGTTTTCACTTCCATTCCTGGATAAGATCATTCAGTTATGTTCATGCACCAGTTCACTGGTGCATTTGGCAGTGTTCTGTAGTCCAGATCAGCTGAATGAACGCCAACATGGAGTAGAGTACTGAACGAGTACTGAAATTGAACATGGAGAAGCTACGAGCCTTGATATTCCCTGGATGAAGAAGCCCATTTTTTTTCATGAACAATCACCAAACCACATGTCCATTGACCCAGGCCAAGATGTTGCCCCATATTACCATTACTCCCCCCTTCAGAGAAGTTGGTCTTCCCCTTCTATAGTGTCAGTTTGTTGATTGGCAAGTGAAATATTGCTTTTGAAATTGTCATGGGGTTAGTTGCAAAAACATTGCCATTTCCAGGGAATTGTTGGATTGGCATAGGAAATGGCATGTTGGTTGCATAAACATGGACATGTCCTGGAATACTCATAGTTTTTGTAATCATGATAAATAATCATTTGCAGCACAGTACAATGAGTGGAGCATATTGTGGAATACTCATGATGTCATAGTTTAAGTTCATGATGATGATGTGAAACAGAGTCCCCAAGTGGGTCTTTGAGCATATCCTGGAATACTTGATGATGTCATAGTTTGTATAGTATGATGTGATGCAATGATCATTTGCAGCACAGTACACAATGAGTGGAGCATGTTGCTTTATGTCCTGGGATACTCCATGATGTCATAGTGTCAGTGAAAGTGGCTGACATGTCTCCATGATGTCTAGCCTCGTTCCCAGGCGCTCGGTAATTACCGAGCGCCTGGGAACGAGGCTACATGATGTCATAGTGTCAGTGGACGATAATGTGATTATCCAGCTCACAGTATAGGATACTGCATAGTGCTCTAACTTGTGCTCATCAACGGCTAGACAACATACTTAAGTGATTATAACCCCATCTACAGTACCCAGTACAGGTGATTTGGATGTTTAACCCCCCTCCCCCCAAACAATGATGAGAATTCTCACTGTCTTTTGTTTTAGTCGTGATCTTGAGCCAGCCCAGCCGTACCTTGTATGTAGGAGGAACAAGGATATTATAATACAGCTGCAGACTACTAAAATGTTATTCCAATGACACCTGTCTGTCTTAGTTTTGACAGCGCAGCTCATTTCCTCAATACCTTCAGTGAATCCTGTCTGTGAGTTTCTGTAGCTCATTGCCTTACTCTCTAACAACACTGCTGGTACTCTCCTAGGTAATCCTCCCTTCTCAGGTAGGATAGCTAGATGTGTGGAGGGCTAGCCCCCAAGCAGTGCTCCCTCACCTCACTGAATGCACAACTCAACCAGCTGATGAATTCTTGCAACCGTTGTAGCCTACCAAGAGTGGCACTACAAAGTCCTTGTGCAGGCCGAATGTGTAGGTGACTTAGTGGTCGGACTATAGTAGCCTCATTCCCAGGTCGCTTGGGAACAAGGCTAGGACTGTAGCCACCCCCCAATGTAATCTAGCCCCTGCCCAAAGCCTTGTTTATTGCTGGATGCCTGATCTTGAGAGTATTTAAATTGCTGGATGGCTGGTGGGTGTGTCACATGCATGTGTGTGTTTGTGTAAGTGTGGGTTAGTTATTTACAGGGCGGAACATTGACTGCCTGTTGAGTCTCTCTTACACATGTGGTTGTGAAGCCAAGGGACACACCTGCTGTGGCATCAATGGAGACTATGGCCACCAAACTATCTCTCAGTAGGCTCTACCTCTAATCACTTCCCTACATGTACTGGTATTTTCTGTAAATGGAGGTGTACAGAAATTGGTGGCTAATGAGCCGAAACCTGACATGTACATGTCTTTTGTCATTCCTAGCAGCTGCCTGTACACGCCCATGCCATGAGAATAGCTGGTCCCACCCTCTGGTACATACTGTGGCACTGTTGCCTTGGCAGGGTGGTGCTGTTGCCTGTGGTGTTTGCAAACAGCTTGTTTGGCCCAGTGGCACACTCCCTTAGTGAGATCTGCATACCTCCAGTGAAAGAACCTGATTAGCACACCTGCTAAATAGCATGACTGGGATGTCTTGCAGAGAGGGAGGGACCAGGAGATTGTGTACCACTTCCAGCTGTCTTATCAGCTACTTATACTATTATGTGGGCTGAGAGAGAGTGAGTGCGGGAGAGCCTTTCGACGATGCAGGTCTGGGTTAAATTACTGCTGTGCCCCCCCCCCCCCCCCCCCCCCAAAAAAAAAAGCAGAAACATTGGCAGTGGAATGTTTGACTACTGTAGGTTAAACTGTACCTTGTAACCATGGAGACCTTTCTGCAGTATTGTAGCTCAAACCTTGCAATTGTAGATCATGTGAGTTGATTAAATCACAGGGAATTTCTGCTGGCCAACTTGCAGATTTTGCAGATCCATTGTTCTCGGGCTCAACTCTTTGTGATCATGTGGTGAATAATGTTGAAACATGAACCCAGGGTATCTTTGGTAGTGTCAGAAATAATGACTTTACAGATCTGTTTGTGAGTTTGTGCTTGCAGTTTCATAACTCTGGAGTATCCCTCGAGGTGTCTTGCTTTCAGTGTCATGTAATGTTCATTTGCCAACTTCCTAATTTGTTGCTATGACTACACGTTGCCATGGTGATGTCATGTTATTGTGAGCAAGCTACGGTAGCCGTTATCATGGATGGGCATTAGGCTGTGAATATGTGTGCAAATGCTGGTGGCATATTTTCCTCTCATTCCCTGCATTCCTAAACGTCTGTAGAATTGTTTGAAATTCACAGACCGTGTCAACCGCAAACCTCACCAAGTCCCCTACAAAGTTTAAATATCCTTCAAGTGTGTGTCATGATGAATTTGCTTTACACAATCCCACCAAC
Organism: Axinella damicornis; assembly: GCA_963931865.1. Classification (NCBI taxonomy): domain Eukaryota; kingdom Metazoa; phylum Porifera; class Demospongiae; order Axinellida; family Axinellidae; genus Axinella; species Axinella damicornis. The sequence goes on from OZ007506.1 coordinate 19,618,172, forward strand.
ATGCACAGCACAGGATGCTCATACTACCTGTACATGCAAGTAAGTGTGTAATCAACCTGCTGCATAGCCAGCCTCCATTTGTCTCTTACTAGGAGGTCAGTAGTCGGTGACGCGCTCTTATACCGACATGCACAGTGCACAGGCTGCAGACAGCTCACTCAGGATCGCCCACTGATGATCAAGTGTCTTGTACAGTGCTAAAGTGTCAGACTAGGGATGGACAATCGTTTGTTATTCCAACTTGCAGTCATTGTTACCATGGGTACGTCAATAGTCATATCGGCACAGTATTCATCAGTAGAGGGCTAAAGGAAGTGAGGTTAATCGGCACTGAGAATGGGACAGAGTACATGCTGTGAACAATTGGATTGGCAGCCTGTTTGTGTTATTTGTGGTTTCATCATCCTAATGCTGCAATGGCCATCATCGACTGCATCTCGGTGTGTGTTGTGAGCAAGACTTGCAATTGAGCTGAATCTGAAGTTGGCAGTGTTTCTTTTGGGGAGGGTGGGGCGGCATCCCCCCCCCCCCCCCCCTTGAATCTTTGCTGCCTCGCCTTGCCGTGCTGCAGTTTTGTCCCTTTTGAACGGCTTTGTAAATCAAACGCTGAGAGGTGACAGTTGATACTATGGTCGGCACTTGTAGACCGTCCTCTGGTATAGCTTGACAACATGATATTGTGTTGTGACATGCTTTGCATGCCTAAATATTACTAGAATTAGTTGTAGGGAGTCTTAAGCTTTGAAAGGGTGGTGTGTCTCAAAACAGGTTCTTTCCTTGTGTGGCAGACACTTTGACATTCCAAAACGAGGCAACTGCGTGTACGTGTGTGTGTAAAGTGAGCCGTCTGTCCCAGTAAGGAAACATGGAACGGCTGTTTACTAGGCTGTTTGAACAGTAGAGTGGCAAGAAGGACTCAGGAATGTGTGGAATGATGATTTAAAACATTCATTTTCCCAAGTGGGGTGTTCTAGGATTACGGACCAATCTATTGCCTGTACATGTATGTGCTGTGGGCAACCATGGGATTAGTGTGTGGCTGTTTGAATGGTCATTTTTCCAAGTGGAGTGTGCTAGAATTACTTGTGGCTTTTTCCTTAGCTCAGCGTGTGTCCATAAGTTGGTTGGCTTTGGTGATGTTAGGACAATGATTAATGTGACTTGTGTGCTTTGAACTGTGACATGCACGCAGTGTGTACTTAGCATCATACTTGTGCTCATTCCCAGTCCCACCTGTTACCTCAAACCCGTTCCCAGTCCCACCTACCAGCTCACACTCGTTCCCAATCCTGTGCCTCAAACTTGTTCCCAATCCCACCTGCCACCTCAAACCTGTTTGTAGTCCTACATGTACCTACTAGCTCACACTCGTTCCCATACCCTTCCCTCACACACATACATACCCACACACACCTCTCCCTCACACACACACCCGCACAACCCCTCCCACACACACCCACCCGCACAACCCCTCCCACACACACCCACCCGCACAACCCTTCCCTCACACACATCCCTCTCCCTCACACACCCACCCGCACAACCCTTCCCTCACACACACACCTGCACACACCTCTCCCTCACACCCCTCCCTCAGGATCTTGACTACATCTGCCACACTTTAAAGAAACTCTCCGAATTCACTGGATACGACTCAGCTAGTCTGAGGTAAATACTGTATCACAGATGCACACACTGTGGGATGTTCACACAAGGAGCTAGGTTGGTAGTTATACAGATTGGTATGTTCATAGCCTCGTACCCAAATTTAGTTCCAGATTTTGTCCAGCAGTTTTGGAAAAAAGTCAGGAAGGAGGGCTTGGGAAGGTTCCACACATGATGTGGTGCCACTGAACAGATGCCATTGCGTAGTGTTATGTTATTGTCGGTGTGTGAGTTGAAGAACCTGGAAGACGACTTGGCATTCAAGTTTCAGGAACACGTTACCAAAGCTTCCAGTGACGTCATGGTGGCACTGCATCATGTGCGAAACCCTTCCCTGGCCTTCCCTCTTCAAAGCTGTGCGATATAATCTGGGACGGACGACCTGGGTACAAGGCTAGTGTGTTCACACTGTGGGGAAGATTGTTGCTGTTGGGTAGATTGGTGTGTTCAAACATACTGTTGCACTAATTACAGTAGTGGAACTGCTTGCGTGAATGGGTATGAGATGTACATGCACATGTGTGTGTGTGAGTGTGTGTGTGTGTGTGTGTGTGTGTGTGTGTGTGTGTGTACCAGTACTGTACAGTAGGTGTTCTGTCTGTATGATTTTATATATGATTGCATGTGACAACTACATGTATGATAATTATCCCTGAAGTTCATCTCGCTTATGAGCACTGCCATTTAGAGGTGGCTACAGGTGACCATCATGCCAGTACAGCCCAACATTCTCTCACACTAGGCACTCTTACCCCAAGCTACTCTTTATTAAGTACTGAAGTCTTCTTCCAGAAACTCTGCCATTTCCAGATCCTACGGAGTGGAAAACTATGATTCATTAAGCACATCAGGCACCTATGTTCTTCCTGTGGGGATAGAGGCTCATCCACTCAGTAATGCTTGACTACGTAACGGCTTGACGACAGTACCGTTTGTAAAGACGCTTCGGCCTGTTTGTTGCGTGTGTTTGTTTATCTCTCTTTGTAATGGAGGCGGCGTGTTTGTTTTGACCAACGTCTGGTCACAACAGCTCGTCTCTTTGCCTCTGTGTCAAGGCTGAGGGCTCACTGTGGGGGTTAGCCTTGGGAAAGGTTGACCGACAAAGCCAGTTACTGAAAGAGGCACCAGTCAACAACTGAGATCAGAGTGTCTAGTAGTGTCTGCCTTGAGAGCGTTGCCATGTTATCTTGGATACCATTCTGAACAAACTTCACACTGGAGGTTTCAACAGCGAATTTTCCAGTGGGTCAGTCAAAGCCAAAAATGCTCAATGACTGAAATTACTCAACATGGAGAAATGAAAATGAACCATCTAGCTCTTTGATGGCTACTGCAAGGACGATGATGACCTCTGATGTCTAACAGTGGCTATGATGATGGAGGCTACCGCACGTTGGCTAGAGTGCTTTCATTGGTCCATGTCATCTATACATGTCCTGTTCAGCATGTATATATACTTACGCCGTGTTTGACATGTCCGCTCCGTCTGACTGACAGTTCCTGTGTTGTGCATGTGTGTGTAAATATCCTGTAGCTTGAGATCGTGTTACTGTTAATCACATTGTGATGATAGTCGTGCCGGGTCTGTGCTTGCAATGGCTCCATGTTCTGCATACGAAATTGGTCAGGCTCTGATGTCCTGCATTCTATAGTTATGTCGATGAAAGGAAGCTGTGTGTTATATGCAGACCGTCTTCCTAGCCTCTGAGGAAGCTAAGCTAGACAAACCGTGCACTGTGAACTACCAACATTCCAACAACAATGTATACTCTGCACATTGCTGTGTGTTTCCTTCCTGCATGTGACATCATTTATTTACTGGTTAAAGTATAAACTTGGATCATAGAGTGGGCTCTTATTAGAACCACATGTGCATAGTGGTGATCAAGTCACCGCGTTGTGTCCGAACTCTGGCTACAAAGATGGTCGCCCAGAAGGCAAATCCAAAGCAACTTCTCCATCGGTCTTGCAGCTTCTTGGCTACCCATGAGAATTTGGACTCCGCATCTCAAAGATGTGATGGCCACTTTGTTGGAAGACGATGGAGTCTTCAGATCCTAGATTAATGCTTGCTATCTCGAACAGGTGGTTGCTTTCTGCATCGTGTCTACCTTTGTCACGATTGATCGCAATTGTACACATTACTTGTTGGGCGTGGGTTAATTACGCTCCTTATAAGCACATAATTGTGCTCTATTTAATAAGTGCAAAGCTGCTTGCTACCTGGAGTGCACACGTATTACGTTCTAGAAGGCTCAGTGACCGAATGGGTGTATCAGTATTAGTCTTGTTCCCATGCCACGCGGCCTGGGAACAAGACTACATCAGCATGAGATTCTAGTTACTGTATGGCACCCATAGCCAGTCATGATTATACCTCTTGCCATTGTACCTTGACCTCCCTGCAGGACTGTTCCGTGGAGGTTGGTGTATGAGCAGCACAGCAAAGACAGCATCTTGTACAAGTGAGCTAGAGGAGGAGCTAGCTGTCCACACCTGCTAGTCTTGTGCCCAATTCCCATGCAGTACCCCTGGCCTCATCGCCATGCAGTATCCTTCACATCATTCCCGGTATCCCTGGCCTCATCGCCATGCAATATCCTTCGCATCATTCCCGGTATCCCTGGCCTTATTCCTAGTGCTATCTTAGGTACAGCTTCTAAGGAGTAGTTACTACAGGAGCGAATGTATACAAGCATTTTCAATAAGATACAAACTGTAGACATAAGGCTTAGCTGAGGGATTCGCCCCTTGGTTTAAGGCCAGGGGTACTGGAATTGAGGCCAAGGGTACTGGGAATAAGGCCAAGGGTACTGGGAATAAGGCCAGGGGTACTGGGAATAAGGCCAGGGGTACTGGGAATAAGGCCAGGGGTACTGGGAATAAGGCCAGGGGTGATGAGGCCAGGGGTACTGGGAATAGGGCCAGGGGTGATGAGGCCAGGGGTACTGGGAATAAGGCCAGGGGTACTGGGAATGAGGCCAGGGGTGATGAGGCCAGGGGTACTGGGAATGAGGCCAGGGGTACTGGGAATGAGGCCAGGGGGTTCTGGGAATGAGACCAGGGGGTACTGGAATTGAGACCAGGGGTACTAGGAATGGGACTGGTGTGTAATTTCTGCTGTTTGGTTTCAGTGCCGGAGACAGTGCAACATGCTGGTACTACGTTCTGGCTGGCAGTGTCTTGCTCTCAATGAACTACTTCTTTTCCACTGGAAGCAGGTGTGTGACCCGTGATGGGTGGGTTGTGTTTGTGACACTGTGTGTGTGTGATGTGTGTGTGTAATTGTGTGTGGGGGGATATGTGTGCATTTGTGTTGTGTTCATGTGTGATGTTTGTGGTGTGCATGTGTGTATATAGTTGTGTGTATGTGTGTGAGTACAGGGGGCTGGGAGATGGGGCTTGTGCAGGGCTGAGAACTTAGGGTGTCGATGGGAGGGTGGTGTTGCATGTGTGAGTGTGTACATGGGAGGGGGTGATGTGGGAGTTGCGTGTGACCCTTGCTCCCACTTCCTTGCTCACAGTTTTGGTCGCTGTGTCAACTCGGATGTCAGATCAGACCAGTGTCACATCCTTGAACCCACAGAATTACTGAGAGTAAGCCATAATGTTACATGACTGTCGCGTGACATCTATCACATGACTTGCACATGAGTAGCATGTGACTAGCATGTGATTAGTGCATGGGACTGTCACATGATTATTGCATGTATCAGTACTTATGCAAGTCCTCTCACTTAGATCGACTACACTGAAGAAGAAATGCAACACTTTGCACAGCGTGCTGCCAAGAAGGCAAGTCGTAACAACAGTACCAGCACGGAGCTTTCTGGGAGCTCTGCACTGGAGAACGATAGGCACACAAGCAACCATATGCCTGAAACTGCACCCCGTAATGCCAACGGGTCAATTTCAACTGTGGCTACCAGCTCCAGAGCAGAGAATACAGTAACTGCTGCTGGTGGTGATCGAAATGAACGGGCGGACATTGCTGTCAATGCTGAAGATTTTGTTGTAAGGAGGAGAAAGAAGTTCTCTGATGACCGTCATGATGCCATGGATTTGGAATTGATTGTCCCACTGTCTGACGTTCCTGCATGTGCTTCACAGAGTGCGGACCTTCTGGAGAGGCACAGGAGGAGCAGGAGCGAGGAGAGGTGTGTGTGTGTGTGAGGAAGGGAGGGTGTGTGGGGGAGGGAGGGTATGTGTATGCGCCTCACAGAGTGCCGACCTTCTGGAGAGGCACGGGAGGAGCAGGAGCGAGGAGAGGTGTGTGTGTGTATGGGAGGGGGTGATATGTGTGTAGGGGGAGTGCATTGGAGTAGTGTTTGTGTGTGTGTGTGTGTGTGTGCGTTTGTGTTTGATGTGTGTGTCTGCTGTTCAGTAGTTGGTACTTCAGTGATCATATCCCTGCCAATGCAAGGATTGGAAGGATCAAGGGAAGAGAATGTGACTGGTTCATCCTCCCCCCCCCCCCCCCCCCCCCCCCCCCCTCCTCCCCCCTCCCCCCTCCCACGTGCACATGCACACGCACACACTCCCACAGACCCTACTTCTCATTTGACCCGGCTGTTGTGAAGAAAGTTAACCTCAGTCGCTCTAACGATAGCCTTGACAAAGCCATGGAGGACCCAGTGAGACCCAGTGAAGAGGAACCAACAAGCTCAGAGGTTGTCATCCATCCGAGGAGCAGGAACCGGGAACGAAGGTTCAGCGCTCCACCAGAGCGGAGGATACGGGACTCAGTGGGGTCCATGGACTATCTCTCTGAAAGTCAAGGTGAGTGGGGGCAATGTTGTGTGGGGGAGGAGAGAGAGAAGGGAGGGAAGGAGTCAGAAACATGGATACTATGAAGTTGTCCAGTATTGTTTCCTTGGGTCTGCTAAGAGCTAACTGATCTGTGGAAGCTTGTAACCAGGAAGTCCTAAGCTCACCTGCTTCATTGTACATTACATCATGATGCAATCAGCCAATCAGATTACTGGTTTGAAATCATGACTGCCGATTCAGTGAAGCTAAGCATACTGAATTGGTAGTCAGGAACAAGACTACGTTGGTGAAGGAGAGAGCATATGGTTGATGTGGGAGAGAGGGAGGAAGGGAAGGAGGGAAAGAGGAATGGAGGGTGGGAGGGAGGAAGGGAGGGAGGAAGGGAAGGGATTATTACAGACGTGGATGTTGCGTGTACGTGCGCAATGGTGAGCTGTTGGTGAATGTTTCCTTTGTGTTCATTAGTTTGTTGTTTTCTTTTAGTGGATTCTGATGACGAAGATTCCATTGGAGATCAGTCGGAGGTATGTGCTCCAATTAGAATGATTCCTCCTTGCTACGTGCATTAGAAGGATTCCTCCTTGCTACGTGCATTAGGTGTATACATGTATGATACAGTTGTAGCTTAAGTGTGAACATGTGAAGGTTATAAGACAACTCACTCTCCTCCCCTCCCTCTTCCTCCTTTCCTCCGACCCCCCCCCCCCCCCCCCCCCCCCCCCCTCCCCTCTCCCTCTCCCTCTCGCCGCAGACTTCAGCCTCCACCACGAGCATGGACGCAGTTTGGGAAGTGCTTTCAAAGCCTTCAGGCGATAGAACAGATGAAGACATAGGTCAGCCGCCATCCTAGTCTCAGAACCAGTCTGGTACCGAGACTACTGCCATCCCTGGCTGTTAACCTCATGTTCATAAATACACCTGTGGTATCATTTTCTTCCACAGAGAGAGTGATGGATGTCTTACAGTACATGCCAGTAAGTGACTTCTGTGAGCCTTTAGTTTGTGTGCTGTGGATAGTGTTAGTCTCGGTCCTAGCCTCGTTCCCAGGCCGTGTATGAGAAACAGCCTGGGAACGAGGCTATCTCGGTCCTGGACCCAACCAACCATCAGTTTTAGTATCATTCACGTTTTCCATGCATTACACTGGAAGCCATATATGTGTCGGTCGGGGAATGAGACTATGAGAGAGTATGAGAATTGTGGAGCTCCAGTGTATGCATCCTAAACTGAACTGATCACAATTTCAACAAATTGCTCCCTAAGTGTTTGTTGCTTGTCAATTATGTCATGCTCATATATGGGATTAAACAGTTTGTTGTCTGGTTTGTGAAGCCATTGTGAGCAGAATTCGTTGCGTTCTTGAGTGGGCTTGCTGTGAATGCTTGGTGATTAGCCTGAATCACATAATGTATGTAGTAGTAGAAAAATAGGCAATTAGCCAATTAGCCAATTAGGCGATTAGGCTACTAGTTGGTGTGTAGTCCTCCCTCCCCCACACTTGTGTACGCGTACGTGCTGAACACTTGTGTATGTGCGTGTATGTGAACACTTCTCTGTACGTCTAGTGTCGTCCACACTCGTATACACACTATAGACACACTAGACACACTAGACTGCAGCTGATAGTGGAGTGACATAGTGTGTCTCGTAGACGTTGAATCCATGCTAACAGTGCAGTACCCCCAAAAATGCTTACTAGACTGCTTATGCATCACTAGTAACTGCATATTAGGTGCTAGCGAGAGAACGTGATGTGCGTCTTAGCAAGGAGTGCATAAAAGCTGTAGTACTCGAATGAGTGAGTGTGTGGGGACAGAGGATGTACAAGTATGCGGCAACAATACGTGCACAAGTAGGTACTTTACGCACGCATGCCTGCACGGGATGAACACCATGTAGGGAATCATAACGAAAGAAGTACTCGTGAGTGATACACATGTGCTGCCTAACTAGGGACCCATGAGTTTCATTCATGGACTTTTGAGACGTACTGTCACCACCCTTACGTCCCTACCCTCCCTTGTAGGTGTTCTCCAACATGACTTCCAACATTCGCCGAGCCCTCTTCCAGGTGCTCACATTGTCTACCGTTGATAATGAGCGTGCTGTTCTCATTGACAATGGAGAGGAGGTGAGGGAGAAAGAGATAGATGATGAGCAGCTGTATAAAATGCAGAGCAGCTGTATACGATATTGAGCAGGCCCAGCTGTATAAAATGTTGCATGAGCAGCTGTATTAAAATTCTGAGCTGCTATATAAAATGTTGAGCTGCTGTATAAAATGATGAGCAGCTGTATAAAATGCAGAGCAGCTGTATACGATATTGAGCAGGCCCAGCTGTATAAAATGTTGCATGAGCAGCTGTATTAAAATTCTGAGCTGCTAAAATGTTGAGCTGCTGTTGAGCTGCTGTTGAGCAGCTGTATGAAATGCTGAGCAGCTGTATAAAATGCAGAGCAGCTGTATGAAATGCTGAGCAGCTGTATAAAATGTTGCATGAGCAACTGTATTAAAATGCTGAGCTGCTATATAAAATGTTGAGCTGCTGTATAAAATGTTGAGCAGCTGTATAAAATGTTGAGCAGCTGTATGAATGCTGAGCAGCTGTATGAAATGCTGAGCAGCTGTATAAAATGCAGAGCAGCTGTATACGATATTGAGCAGCTGTATAAAATGTTGCATGGGTGTGTAGCAATAGTAGACAATGTTCAGCAGCTAATATTTTTAGGCTCGCACTTCACGCGCCCTGAGAGCTTAAGTTTGCTTTGTGGCTAAGCAAAGGTTAGCTGTGCCAACAACCAGCAGTCTTCCATCTGAGGTTGTGGAAGTATATATATACATTGCAGAAGTGTCAGTTGTACCACTGGTGTCCCCTCTCCACATGTGCCCACGCACAGGTGAAGAACTGGTATGTGGTACTGAACGGACAGCTCAAACTACAACGCGATTCAGAAGGAGACAAGACCTACCATGTTGGAGACAAGTAAGCAATCATCACCCAAGTAGCCTCGTTCCCAGGCTCCCCCACCCAGCTTTGCATAGCCTCGTTCCCAGGCTCCCCCACCCAGCTTTTCATAGCCTCGTTCCCAGGCTCCCCCACCCAGCTTTTCATAGCCTCGTTCCCAGCCTCCCCCACCCAGCTTTTCATAGCCTCGTTCCCAGCCTCCCCCACCCAGCTTTTCATAGCCTCGTTCCCAGGCTCCCCCACCCAGCTTTTCATAGCCTCGTTCCCAGCCTCCCCCACCCAGCTTTTCATAGCCTCGTTCCCAGGCTCCCCCACCCAGCTTTTCATAGCCTCGTTCCCAGCCTCCCCTACCCAGCTTTTCATAGCCTCGTTCCCAGCCTCCCCCACCCAGCTTTTCATAGCCTCGTTCCCAGCCTCCCCCACCCAGCTTTTCATAGCCTCGTTCCCAGCCTCCCCCACCCAGCTTTTCATAGCCTCGTTCCCAGCCTCCCCCACCCAGCTTTTCATAGCCTCGTTCCCAGCCTCCCCCACCCAGCTTTTCATAGCCTCGTTCCCAGCCTCCCCCACCCAGCTTTTCATACCCTCGTTCCCAGGCTCCCCCACCCAGCTTTTCATAGCCTAGTTCCCAGGCTCCCCCACCCAGCTTTTCATAGCCTCGTTCCCAGCCTCCCCCACCATAGCCTCGTTCCTAGGCTCCTCCACCCAGCTTTTTGTATGCGACAAAAAAGTTGGGGAGGAGCCTGGGAACAAGGCTTGCTTGCAGTATACCCACGCTCTTACCTTGCTCTTGTACATTGTGTATCTCATACTTAACTCGGAGGTTTTGACAGGTGTGGGTATTTCCAATTAATCTTGAATTTGACAGGTGTTACTGTAAGTAAATTGAAAGCAGTAGCTGCTTTATTCTCTATATATGGAACACTACTAGGGCTAAATGTCAGCTGCTGCTTTCCAAGAGGGACTATCTCTCTCATTCTCTACTCTTGATCCTCCTGCAGTTTTGGAGTGACCCAGAGTCTGAAGGTACTGCCTCAGAGAGGGAGGCTGGTCGCTGCCACCAAAGACTGCACCGTGAGTCCTCCCTCACGTCTGTAACTTCTCCACGTAAACCGATAAATTGTGTTGTAGTGGTGTACCTGCATGTCTATCTGTCTGTCGTCGTATCGATCTACATGTATATTGGCACCCTCTAACCCCACCTCTCCCCTCCTCCTTCCTTCCCCTCCCCTCCCTCCCCTCCCCTCCCCTCCCTCCCCTCCCTCCCCTCCCCTCCCCTCCCCTCTCCACCCCTCCCTCCCTCCCCTCCCCTTCCCTCCCCTCCCCTTCCCTCCCCTCCCCACCCCCTCCCCACCCCCTCCCCTCCCCCCTCCCCACCCCCTCCCTTCCCCCTCCCTTCCCTCCCTCCCCTCCCCTCCCTCCCCTCCCCTCCCTCCCCTCCCCTCCCCTCCCCTCCCCTCTCTCCCCTCCCCTCCCCCCCTCCCCTCCCCTCCTCTCTCACACAGGTGGGCTATGTGTCAGTTACAGACTATGCACGCATCCTGACCCAGGGAGAGGAGAACATGAGACGCGTGGAGGAGGATGGGAAGGTGGTTACTGTGCTGGAGAAGAGAGCATTAGATGTGAAGAAGGAGGGATACTTCGTAGTGCAGGTATGAACTTGCATCTGTCTCCCTATCCTTTGCCCACACACGTGTGCACGTGCACACACACACACACACACACACACACACACACACACACACACACACACACACACACACACACACACACACACACACACACACACACACACACACTACATACACATCACATACACACCACACAGACATACGCAACCTCCTCCTCACTCTCCCGTCCCTCCTCATCATGCACATGTACTAGTACTACTCCTCCTCTTGATCCTCTGCCCCTCCCCCCCTCAGGCAACTCCTGAGAAGCTGTTGGAGCACCTCTTGGAAGAGTCAGTTGATAGCAGATTTCACCGAGACTTCCTGCTGACCTACAGGACATTCCTCAAGTCTCCTGCTCCCATTGTGGAGGCTCTCAGAACTGCGTGGGAGACTGGACTACCGAAGCAGAGGGAGAGAGTGAGTCAACTGACTAGTGCATGCGCTGTTGGAGAGTTAGCATTGTCTTCAGTCTAGCCGCTAGCCCCTCTCTTGCACCAAGGGGCACCTTTGGGCTTCTAATGTGCCGTTTGTGGTCTGGTCTAAAAGTGAAAGGTGCCCATTGCCAGCCCTTTGCCATTTGACAACCACTTGAGATACTTGAGTAACTAAGGCTTCAGAGGGCTTCTGAACAATATGAGTATCTGGGGAGAACAACTGTTTTGACAGCTAACTGAGATCTTTTTTGCCACCAGATCACTATGATCGTTCTGTACTGGGTGACAGAGCACTTTCCGGACTTTGAAGGCAGTGCAGAGATGACCGACTTCCTGGACTGGTTTGAAGCCAGATTGCTAGAAGATGTAAGTACAGGCCAATGGCGGCCAATGGCGGCCAATGGTGGCCATTCAAGTGTGATACTTCCTCACCTGCTTCAACAGCTCATTGAAGTCCTAATTACTGCTAAATTCCTGAATGCTTGACCCTAGCCCCCCTCCAACCTCAGCCTAACTTTTAACCTTTACCCTAACCTATATTCACATATGCAGAGCAAGGTCGGTGAGAAGAGGGCACTGGACAAGGCAAGATCGCTCCACGCAAAGATAAGGAACATTGAGATGGTCAGTTGGACTCACTGTAACACTACAGACATTCATATAGCAAGACTTCACATCTTATACATGTAGTAAGACTTTAAATCTGCTATCAGGGCATATGCATCCACTACCCTCTGATGGGATGGGACTGAGGATGCGTAATGGCCTTCCCCTTGTTTCTTTGCTTTTTGGCAGGTGGAATATGACAGGCTATCACTTATTTTTTCCTGAGAAAATTTGCTTTCTGCTTGGCAGTTTCTTTGGTGAGATGTCGTGCATACCCTGTCAACTTGTTTGCTCTTCTGCCTCCCAGGATCGTGCCGGTACCAACTCCCCGCTGAGCTTTGAGGTGGTGGGAGGATGGGAGCTGGGCCACCCCATCTTTGTCTCCACAGTGGAGCCCAACTCCATTCCAGAGCGGGCTGGACTCAGAGTGGGTGATCAGGTGAGCGTCGCCTTCCTGTACTCGGTCTGGGAAGTAAGGCAGTTTCCTTTGCCATGCTGTGTAAATGGTTTGGAATCCTCTTTCTTTTCTTATTTATTGAGATCAATGTCGCTACTTTCAGATTCTTGAGATCAATGATGCTAAATGTGTCAAGAAAGAACTGAGAGAGGTTAGTTGGATACGTGGAGTGATTATGTTGGTTGGTTGGTTCGTAGAGTGACTGCTTGATCTGTTGGGTAACGAACGGAACAGTAGATCTTTGCTGAAACCAAGGCTGAAGAAGTAGCCTTCAATTGAGGTTAGGGTAGGGTAACTAGGGTTAGCACATACAGTACAGTATGCAGGAATACACAGGCAGAAAGCAAGATTGTACCTCGGTCTCAGCATAGAAGTTCTACTGTCCGTTCGCTACTACCCTGATTCATCCATCTTTCTGAATGCAGGTTCTCTCAATTCTTCGGAAGAACTTTAAACTCTCTCTGCGTGTCCGATCAAACCTACCAGGTAAAGTTCACCATTGTGTGCAGACAATAGAGTGTGTCTTAACCACTTTGTCTATCGTCACAATTGTAGAGTTCAAGCAGTTCATGTCAGATCCTCCCAAAGCTCCTCCTGAGGTAACTGCGTAGTTGTCTTATCTCTGTCGATACCATTTCACTCAAAGGGAGACACTAGTGTGTGCATGTGCAATGGACTCTACCTGGTCCCACCCTTCACTCCCTCAATCACCCCGTTTCCTCAATCCCCCCCCCCCCCCCCCCCCCCCCCCCCCCTCCCCCCACTCTGACCTCCTCTGTCTCTTTTTCTCCCCCTCCCCCTTCTTCCTCTCTCTGACCTCTTGTCTCTTTCTCTCCCCCTCTCTCTGACATCCTCCGTCTCTTTTTCTTCCCCTCTCACTGACCTCCTCTGTCTCTTTCTCTCTGACCTCCTTTGTCTATTTCTCTCCCCCGCACTCTTCCCCACCCTCTTCCATCTCTTTCTCTCCTCCCCCTCTCCTACCTCCTCCCTCTCTTCCTCCTCCATCTCTCACCATCTGGTCTCCCTCCTCCCTCGTTCTTCAGTATCACAAGTCCAAGTCCCCCTATCCCCTGCCCGTGGCTGCCCACATCCCCATTGCCCGCTGCAACTCAGAAGCCAGACCAGCCTCTGCCGATCCGGGACATCGTGGGAGAGCCTTAACACATATAGGTGGGTAATTATGATGATGTCACTATGACATGCGAAATTGTAACTTGAGCCTCAAAAATTCAACACGTGGTATACAAATGCTCATTCTATTGGAGCATGTTGTCATATCATGCACTGAGCTATACAGTGCAGACTACCAACCAGCTCTTTCTCTCCATCACTGCAGGCCCTGGATCTCCAAAGTCAAGGAGAAAGTTTCCCGTAAGTTGTGATGTCAGCCAGTCTTGTTCCCAGAACAGTGTATATTCCAGCTGGTCTCATCATTCCCTGAGCAGTGTATATTCCAGCAGGAGCCCATTTACATCTGATCTGCAATTCATGGTACATTCAAACTGTAGACTTTCATGCTGTAATTTATCCCTTGTAGAAGATCATCAAGCCGTTGTCTACTTTTGGAAAACTGACTCAGCTTGACAAGCTCAAGAAGCTGAGAATAAGGTGTGTGAGTGTCATGTGATTGTCACGTGGTTATCCTGTGGGCAAGAATATGTGATTAGTAAACCACCCCTTCTTATCATGTGACCAACTTTCATGTCATGTGAGCCCTTGTGTGACATGTACTAACCTACCTGATGCATCATGTGATGACCCATCATGTCATGTGACCACCTCTCATGTATCATGTGACCACCCCTCATCTCATGTGGCCACCCCTCTTGTGACTATCTCTGTCATTCTCCCCACCCCCAACATACCACACACACAGAAGTAACACTTTCTTTGGTTCTCATCATTCTGACTCGACTGATAGTCCTACTGGCCCCATCAAAGCCAAGGGAACAATGACCAGGAAGTCATCAGAGAGTCTCCTAGACAATGACAGGCCAACTGTGCCAGTCCGAGCAAGCTCCATGGAAGACATTCACACACTCAGTACTCAGACGTCAAGGTCAAGACCGGGAGGCATCCCCCGGATTGTGGATGCCGTAGTGAAGCTCTATCAGCCTGACCACTCCCACAAATATATTGACATCTCACCGGTGAGGGAGTAGGGGCTATTTCTATAAATTGCTGCTGACTGCTAGAAGTGACTGGAGATTACTAGACATTGGTAGGGATTACTAGACCCTCCCTCCCTCCCTCCCTCCCTCCCTCCCTCCCTCCCTCCCTCCCTCCCTCCCTCCCTCCCCTCCCTCCCTCCCTCCCTCCCTCCTCTCCCTCCCTCCCTCCCTCCCTCCCTCCCTCCACCA
>OZ007506.1:19638099-19848784 GCA_963931865.1 Axinella damicornis
AGCAGCTCACACTGTAGCCGTCGTACGCTGGTTAAGTTAATTAAATCGATTCCAGCAAACTATTCACCAAAAATCTCCAGTGTGAAGACCACCAGCAACTCGATTCTACTGTTGGGAGACACGCCATAGAAAGCTCTAGGGCGGGACGGAAGTGTTTTGTGGCTAGGTTGAACTGTCTTCGAAACAACGACCCTTGAGTACAAATAACCGCCATCTTGATTCCCGTCTTTGGAATACAGCGTCAAATAACTTCGGAGCGGTCATCAGCATTTACAAAAACGCTTCGTCTGGCCCTTTCTATACTGTTCGTGCCTATTTCAATATGGTCTTCCAAGTCCAAGTCGGATCACACGGCTTTGTTTTTGGTGACAAAAAAACTATGAAATAGCGCTTAATTAAGTATACGGTGCGCGTATCCGCGGGTAGGGATCCCGTAACCTTAATGAGGTCCTTACTCCTCCTCTTACCTAGTCTGTACTTCTGACAGTGAAAACATACCATTTCCATGCTTAACATCACTAGATGGCAGCGTACTGATTCTTAATGCAGCATATTGCTGCAAAGAAAAGCAGCGAAAGACCTGATACCACTTGTACGTCATCAGTGTGTACTCGATCATGGCGTACATGGACTTGGTTCAGAGCAATGTGCCCATACACCCACCATATAACCCTTGATTGAAAAAAGTATGAGATTGTGTTTTACAATGCTCTGTCCTAACTTAAAATCCTTGTAGGTGAATGAAATCTCACATACTTTTGCTTGCCACATGTGCACAGAGCTTATTATTATTATGCTAGCAATAATTATTTGAAGAAATGTTTCAACGCTTTCTACTGAACATCAGTCATTAAAACATTTGTTACTTGTGTGGTCGGTCGTGTCTGGTCTGTTGTGTTTCACACATGCGTGTTTACATGCACAAGTTGTGTATTGTTTCTTTTTAACTTGTTTTTGTACTATATTATTAATTAGTTCTGTAGTTCAGAGGTGCAGTGATTATACATTGGTGTCAAAAGATGTTCTTCACACTCGATTATAATTATTTCTGGCTTCATTTTCCAACACAGTCAATGGTAGTCTACTTAATCACAGACCCTCAGCTCAGCTGGTTTTGCAAGTCCACTGTGGGTGGGGCCACTTGCTGCCATAGATAGTTGGTATAAGTATTATCTTCTATCTAGAGTCATCAGTACATATGCATGCCTCCTCTCCCCTCGCTCATTAAAAGGGGGACACTGGGGTGCATCAAGGCATGCTAGTAGAACTTTGACTTAAATTCTAATTCCCCGTATATATAGTACATGACATTGAACTTGATCAAGCATGCAGCACTTGTCTACATGTACCATGTGCATGTGGTATTGCTGCACCATTGCTGTACAGAGACACAACACTAATTATAAATTAGCTAGCTATATAACTTAAATAATAATAGCTAAAGTAACAACAAACTAGCTTGGCCTAGCAGCCTCCTCCATGAAAAAAAAAAGGAAGAAAAAAATAAGGCCTAGCAACCCTCCGTGACAGGTCAGACACCGAAGTGTAAGCCTCAGGAGCGCTGGATAGGCGTGACTGGAATCACAGGAGGCTAACCTGCTTTCAACCAGACACCTTTAGCTTCAGTGATCAGATGGGAACCGGCGTACTCGCGCGTGCGCGTGGCGGGGCGCGCCACGGAATCATTCTACAGTTCAAAGGTCACACGTGGTTTGGCAATGCGTCGCAAATTGGTTTATTCAGTGAGATGATATGCTCGTACATTTCATCCCTTGTCTCCCCCAATAAATTTGACAGTCAATAGTCTCAGTACATACCTAATTGTATGTACAAATAACAACACTACAGTCATATAATTCAAGTGTTCTACACTGATCCAAACTCAGCCATCCACTTCTCATATTTCTCTAAGTCAGAGGCTGAAACCGACTTGGAGCACTTCTTCAGAGCAGAGAGGAAGTCGTCCATAGTCGTGGGAAGCTCCAGCTCCTTTGCGGCCAGGTTCTTGATCTCATCCGGGCTCTTGCCTTCAATGAGTCGACGCATCGCCATCATAGAAGCATCCCTGAACAATCGAAGAAGAAGATCTATGGTCATGCGATCCAGAGTGTGACAATGTCATTAGTCTCGTGCTCAGACCACACCCCCCCCCCCCCCCCCCCCCCCCCCCCCCCCGCATGGGGAGAAGGGTCTGGTGACTATTGAGCAATTTCTTGGTTGTGCTGAGTCAACAGTTCTTAGACAAGCCAATGAAATAGTGCCATGTCATGTAAGCAATCATGGTTGTTACATTTAGTCTCGTTCCCAACCCCAAACTAGGTCTCGCTACATTCCGTAGATCCATTCAAGTCACCAGACCCTCCTTCCCCACGAGTGAAAATGGAAGTGATCCATGCTGGGGCTGTTTTGGATCTGAGACTATGACCTACTAGTCTCGTGCCCCGACCACACTTCCCTCTTGGGAGAAGGGTTGATTACATGCTTACAACATGGTTTGGTAGAATTTACCCAAACCTTGTCCACAAAACATGACTTGGTTTCTACTAAGACAAACTCATCAATGCCACTGTGGCTGTCGTTCCAGGCTATGTTTGTTTCTTCTTGCACGCTACAATGTATGCGCTACTAACTTTGAGTCAGATGTGAGAGCATTTGAAATGTAATTCAGAGCAAATACTTACAGACTATCTACATACTACCCACCTGCAAACATTGGTGATGTCGGCCCCACTGTACCCTTCCGTATGCCTTGCAATTTCATCCAAGTCACAGTTGGGATCGAGGTTGACTTCCTTCAGGTTGATGTCCAGAAGACTTCGACGACCATTCACTGAACAAAGACACATTGTATATGACGTATAAGCATACATGCAGTGACATACATACATGAATTGGCAGTCAGCAGGGAGTCCAGTCTGGCAGGGGTATAGAGTTCTCTACAGGTGCTCTCCACTTGAACTCACAGTCTGGTTAGCTCACAGGGGTACACAGGTCTCGCATGTACTCCTATTGAACTCACAGTCTGGCAGGATTTAGAGTCATGGCTTTGTTTACATTTTCCCATGGTGGCGACCAGAATCAGCAAGAAGGGTATACAGGTCTCACATGTACTCCACTTGAACTCACAGTCTGGCAGGGGTATGTAGATGCGTTTCTCAAGCCGCCTCCTCAGTGCCTCGTCAATATCCCAGGGGAAGTTGGTGGCAGCCAGTACGATGACTAGCTTGGAGCTGTCCTCACCGCCAAGGGCTCCACCAACACCTACACAATTGCAGAGCGACCAGTATGGTCATCAATATCCCAATCTCTAGTAATCTCCAGTAATCTCTCCAGTAATCTCCAGTAATCTCTCTAGGACTCTCTAGTATTCTCTAGTAGTTGGTTGCAGTTGTGTATTGTAACTAGCACAAAGACAAGGAGTGTTCTGCAGCAGAATGTCAGAAAGAGGGCAAGTGAGGAACGACTCCTTTGCTAAAGGTTTTGTGGAGACTTCAAGTGACCTTGATTCCTTATGTATAGAACACCAACAGTGTAGAGATAAACCCTAACCTCAAAGCTAATGCGATCATACAGCTTCTCAGCTTGCTTGTGCACATAAACTCAGGCTAGTGTTTCAACTAAATGCTTAGCCATCATCAGTTGAAATGTTCGCAACAAGAGGTGTAGTGTAATAAGAGCATCCACACTCCCTGAATGAAAAGGGTACGGCGCACACGATTGTGGTGTACCCGGCACACCACTGCATGCATGTATGTAGGCTTAGCATGTACCAAACTAACCTGGTACTTTCACAACAAGAACAGTAGGTTAGTGATCAATGAGTAGATTGTTTCTCTGAAACACTACAAGGGGTTACATTATGGTATTACTCCTACCATACAAGCTAGCTACCACCCTTCATTAACTGTCAGAGCCACTCATCCAAGAAGCTACCTATATGGATCTCTAAACATTTCAGTGGGTGAATGGAATGGCACTGCTTCTGTAATGTATTAGAATACTTTCCTGGTGCCTGGCTCTTTGCAGTTAATTGGTACAAGCCAACAACAACAATGTACAAGGACCACAATGGTTTAGTATGCAACCCTAGACAACACTAACTATTTGGACTCCACCACCGACTGTAATTTCAATGTAGGTTCATCAAGAACATTTCTGGCAGGGTTCTGTCCACACCCCCACCCTCCCCCCACCCAGATCTTTTGACAACCGATCAGAGAAGAATGACCGACCGACTGCTTCATACCGCATTGAGGGTGTGTGTCTGAACACAACATCCAACACCTGAACAGCACTCATCCATCCGGCTACTGACTTCATTCAGCGTATTTTGAAGACAACCCTTGCTCAGAGCCCTGCTTAAGGACTTACTGCTCAAGAATGACATGCCCTTGAAGTAGATCACTTGTAACACTAACCATGCACACAGATTTCATCAGCAAGTAAACAGACATGAGTGGTTAGGCACTACAACCGGTACAAAACGCTTGACTGGTTACCGAGGAACCAATAAACACAGCAGGAGCACACTAACCGCCACTGTCAGGAAGGATTCAACCATCGAACACGGCAGAAAATTTGCTGAGAGAAGAACAGCATGGGACAATCTGAAGGTATTTCTGGTGGTATCTAGAGACTGAACAATCAATTGGTCGACTGATCGATTGAACTACGGCTGTCAACTACAATTCTTGCATGTGATCTGGTCAAGAGAGCAGGCCTTGCTCCATAGCATGAAGAGATGCTAGAGCATTAACTAATTATCCTCTGATGTCAGTGAGGTCAGTGAGTTGATCTGTGCTATGTACAGCCAGTAATGACAGCCTGTCATTCCTCAATCGGTACTCAATTACTACGACAATTAGTCCTGCAAACTGCAAGCCAATTAGTCGACTGGGGAATTCTCAAGTATAATGAACATCTAGCAAAGTTGTGGAAGTTGAGGTCGCAATCAACTTACACAATATCGTATAGTGTACTAGGCATCCTACCAGTGTCAGTATGGATTCAAGCATGTACGATAGAAGCTCTGGAGCCCAAGCCGACTGACAAGACCACTTTCAGTTTCGCTATAAGTAAAGGTATCTACCTCAGTCACCCCAGAGCAGCTGATGAGTCCAAACAGTGCATCTCGTGTGCTAACTACCACCGCAGCCTAGTGAACTAAGAGAGAAGTACGTTCACTGACTTCTTTGTGTGTTTTATCTGCCCAGGAAAGCCTGTGAGTCCCAAGTATACTGACAGGGTAATACTCTTCAACGAAGTTAACTTCAGTGGAAAGAGCTACTCTGTCACAACTGAAGCAGCTGCCCTGACAGACAACATTGACAAGACATTGTCGGTCCTCGTGCTGGGGGAGAAGCAGTGCATCCTGTACGATGGTGAAAGTTTTACGGTTGCAGAACAGGATGCAAAGATACTACCACCCGGGGAGTACCCAAATCCTGAATCCTTAGGCGACCCCGACAGAAAGGTCTCTTCAGTGCGTCTACTCCCTTCACCTGACGAAGCAGGCATCGTTCTTTTCAAGGAAGCCAAGTATAGCGATGCCACGCTAGAGCTACAACAATCCAATGCAGACATTAGCACTTCGGACCTGGGTAAGCAGGCGTCTTCTGCAATAGTGCTGAAGGGTAAGTGGGCCCTGTACGAGGGTGCAGACTACAGCGGAGAGAAGGTCGAGGTGGGACCAAACTCCAACATACCCGAAGGAGTCATCCTTTCCGTAAAGAAGCTGTGAATTAAATTTATCAAGACTTGGTAACATTCTTGAGACATTGCAATATAAATAGGAACATAAGATGTAGGACTGGTGCAGAATTTCACTTTAGTATTTTATGCGTAACTGATGACATCACCATGATATCTGATGACATCACTATGACATCATGCATAACTGGTGACATCACCCTGAGCAGTGTACTGTATCACTACCTCAGCATAAGGAAGACAAGGAATTAAGTAAATGATTACCGACCCCCCTATTTACTACCCCCTCCCTCCCCCCTCCCCCCCTTACCATCCATCTGCACCAGAAGCTCTGATTTGACTCTCCTGCTAGCCTCGTGCTCGCTGTCTGAGCCCCTCTTGCTGCCAATGGAGTCAATCTCATCGACAAAAATGGTACTTGGTGCATAGTAGCGAGCCTTTTAGGGATAGAGAGGAGGTCGGGTGGAGATAGGAGGATGGATGGTAATGGGATGTGCATGGAAAACAAACATTTTGAATGGGGAGTTGGAAGCGAGAGAGGAGAGAGAGGGGATGGAAGGGAGAGAGAGGGGAAGAGGGGAGAGAGGAGGGCAGGTGGAAGGAGGGAAGAGCAGAGGGAGGGGGAGGTGGAAGGCGATGGGAGGGTAAAGAGAGGATGGAGAGGTGAGGGAGGAGAGATGGGTGGTGGAGGGAATGAGGGGAGGGTGGATGGAAACAGATCTTACGCACCATCTCAAAGAGTAGTCTGACAAGCTTCTCCGATTCCCCACGGTACTTGGAGGTGAGGGTGGAGGAGGTGACATTGAAGAACGTGGTCCCACACTCCGTGGCTACAGCCTTGGCCAGGAGAGTCTTCCCCGTGCCCGGAGGACCCACCATCAGCACCCCCTAGGAGGGAGAAGATGGAGGAGCTCTTACTGCACTCCCGGACCACACTTGATCAGTGTCATTTTCGGCACAGTCGTTTGAGGCTCTTCTCTTGTCACATGACTACTTGTTGTACTCTATTACTCTTGTCACATGACTACTTGTTGTACTCTATTACTCTTGTCACATGACTATACTCCACTATCCTTGTCACATCACTGTCATGATGTATATCGGAGATTGCTTCCAGAGTAGCTGTATGGCCAGTTTCAAACCTTCCATGGTCGCCTGATGCCCTTGAAGTAGTCTGGCATCCAGAGAGGCAGGACGACAGCCTCTTCCAGCAGCCGTTTGGCCTCCTTCAGTCCTGCAATATCATCCCTACACAAGCATAACAGTGGGAAACCTCAATAGACACAAAGACTCAACCAATCACAGGGAAGTATACTGCATCCATGCAGGATAAATTATTAGTTACTTATTAACTTCCTGTATACATAGAGAGACTGGTTGAATGTGGCTAGCCTTGTTTACAGGCTCTCCCACATGTGAACTGTAAGCAACAAAAAGCTGGGCAGGGGCTTGGGAACGAGGCTAGAACGTGGCCACCGGCACCCTAAGTAATGCAACAGCCACTGTTTAATCACCCCACATGTGCATGTCTGGAGGTGTAGAAGGCCTGGGAATGAGGCTACACCACTCAAATCTAGCCTTGTTCCCCAGGCCACACGTTTTCCTATTCCCGCGTGACATGGGAGTGAGGCTACACTCACAACGTACTTGTGGATCATAGGTATGGCACTGACCACTTGACGTTTGGGTTTGTCTGCACAATATCCCTCTCCAGGGCCTCCACAAGATCTTTGTCGTAGCCGGAGGGATCAAACTTGGACTTCACAGGCTTTTCATCGTGGCTCTCTGCGGGCTGGTTCTCTCCTTGACCTGGCCCCGGCTGTGGAATTGAACACAGTGAGGAATTATGGATGAAACAAATCTGAAACAAGTTTCCAAGAGGAGAAGGGAGAGATGGAGGAGAGAGGGGGGGGGGGGGGGGGGGGGGGGGGGGGGGGGGGGAGAGGAGGGAAAGGAGAGGCATTCCTGAGGGGTGTGTGTACACATGTGGATATGCCGGTAAACTGGGCCTACCTTATTTCCTGCCTCCTTCTTGCTAGACACAGCACCGGACTTCCTTGCAGAAGAGACGGCGGGAGTATTCTTACGGGCACCAGCTCCCATGTGCACTTTGCTGCGACTGTCTATCACCTTTGCCGCTCCACCTCCGCCACGAGAGGCAGCGCTGCTCGGTCCACCGGGCTTCTTGGCCCCAGCTCCACTGGGACGAGGAGCAGCCTTGGAGGACGGGAGGTGCTCGTCTGATCGACGCACAGGCCTTACTCCTTTTGAGGGCCGGCTGCAGAGAGCACAAGACAGCAAAATAAAGTATAAGAGTTAGGGGAGAAACACGATGGTTATATACTACCTGTGAGAAACACTGCTCTCATGCAAAGTGCACCCCATCAGTCTGTCAGTCTGGTGATTTGTACATGCTACCAATGATGTAAACATTACCTCTTGATAACTGTTACTATGGATACAACTGCACCTTGGTTCCTGTGGCGTGGGAGGTGGCCACACATCGGGATCATGTGGGATACTAGGAATCTCCTCAGCTCTGCCCTTGGCTCTGGCGGACATGGAGGGGTCCTCCTTGAAGCTGGCCAGTGTTGTGGTCAGTGACTTCACTAGCTCAAGTTCCTTGTTCAGCATGCTGAAGGCCTGCATTGGAAGGGGGGGGGGGGGGGGGGGGGGGGGGGGGTATCGTTTAGAATCCCAACCATCTAGGTTTGACAAGGAGCAGTCATTCCCAATCCCACTGAATCCACAGTTCCAACTGCAGTCAAAATGCGTAGTGCAATAAAATAAGGGACGGAGGGGAAGACATACATACATAATAAACAGCCCCCACCCACCCGCCCCTTCCACAAAATAAAACCTTGGTAGTACTCAACGCTAGCTTACATAACTAGAGTCCTGCACACGCATGCTGACATCTGTACCCCGTGAAAGGACCAAATCAGCAAATTAGGAAATCACCTGACTCCATTTCTGTTTCTTGTCGTGCTCGGGTGTCATCTTCAGTAGCTGCTGTATACCCTGAATGGCACCCGCGTAGTAAACCTTGGAATCGTCATAGTTCCCCACAAGTGCCTGTTCTCTGGCTTGCTTCACGTTCTCAGAAATCTCCTGTGGGGTAGACATCATTGATCACTCTAGTTGTTTATTTCAAAATATCTCTCTAAATTAACGCTGCAGCACAAACTGTTTCAATATTGCACAGAGTAATTTGCTGCAACCTCAAACTTGACTGCTGGACTGCTACTTCCAGCGACCATGTCCGCGTTCTGGTTTGTCTACATCACTGTGTTCCTTGTGGGGATGGTGCATGTCCCAATCATTGTGGATGTGCTGCGGTTCGTTTTCCCCAAGTGGAGACTCTCACGGCTCACAACTCGAGTGATCAAGTATCTCCTCATAGGTATAATGACTACGATCTACTGCATTGCACTGGGTTATCACTTCTTAGTATTCCTCCCCTTATTATCTTCTGTTATGTCACTTGAGTGGATACTCCACGTTATCTTAGCTTGTTGGCTTTGGATCAATATGATCGTCAACTACACCTTAGCTGTTTTCCTTCATCCTGGAGAGGACAAAGCTGAAGACGCACAGAGGTTTGCAGCAGGTGGTACTGCTCAGGAGAGTGGTGGAAGTGATCTTCCTAACCAAGCCAACCTCACATTCCGAGCACAGGGAACCACAGGTGATGCAGCAGCTAGCAGCGTGATGATTGAAAACAACTTGACCCATGGTGAAACTCCCTTAAACCTGGATGCAGTAAAACCACAGCACGGAATGGAATGGAATCCAAAGCGGTCCTTCTTCTGCAAAGCATGCCAGAGTAAGGTACTTCATATGGATCACCACTGTCCATTTACCGGAAACTGTGTCGGCTTCAAGAATTATTCACATTTCTACCTTTGGCTGTTGTACGGTACGGTTGGGTTGCTCTACGCTGCTCTGGTGACGTTCCCTTATTTTAACGAATGTAAAATGAAGAACATTTGGTGGTTCTTTGGCTTTGTGGAAAGCAGAGAGAGGAGTCTTATGTGTCAAGACATTGGAGCTCACCCATACATCTTCCTACCGATCATAGCGGGATGTTGGATATGTGTCAACATGCTCATGTTGCAGACGTTTACGCTGTTGACTGATGTTTCCACATTCAACTTCATAGTGAACATCGGCAAGCTGCCATTGCTTCGTTTTGCTTGGCAACGGATCCGAGGTGGAAAGTGCAGGGAGCCTAGCAGTAGGCTGAATGTGATGCTACTGAGACAGAGAAACAGTATGTTATGGTTCCTAGTTCCAGTTAGGAATGTTGTTCAGTAGTAATTGTGCTAGTCAGACGTCTTCTATAGAGGCATGTTTCTTACAATGGCACTCTTTGTACCCATGCAGATAGTCTCTGAATGGATAAAAGTTTTGCTGTACAAAATCTATAACAGTTGCAATATTAAATTTTATTATGTGCAAGGCTGAACACAGTCAGTGAAGTATCAAGTCAACTGGCACGACAGCAATAGCATGTCACTTTATGCTGCTTCCCACATGATTGTGTATAAAGTGTCTCAATCTCCACTGAGGAAGGGATTGGCAGGATTGGAAGCTGCTGACGCTTGGTGTAGATCTTGAAGAGTGGTATAGCGTGGCTCCTGTGTGTCCAGAGGACTATCAGCTGCACATGGAAAGAATTTCGCAGCCACAATTTGCGTACAAGCATGCTTACATAGTACATACATGCAGCATTAACAGTGAGCACAGTAGCAAGATAATAATTATGCATATGGATTAGCCTGACGCGTATACAAGTAGCAACAACATTATAAACGTTCACTAGTAGTGATACGTATAGCCATTAATTAATCAACAAATTAGGAAATTATTAGATGCTGTAAACTGAAGGGGCAGTTCTGTATAATATACTGGTGGCATGTTCATTCTACTGTGTAGGCCTTCACCCCACACTGCAGAACACTTGAATTGTGTGCATATTATTCTGTAATTGCCAAAACAATATGCCACCAATCTGTGCAATCTCTGTACAGAGTTCAATATTGATCATAGTATTCATACCGTTATGCAATGACTACTTCATCAATACTAACTAGTCCAGGAGTTGGCATGACAACTAATGTTTCTATTGAAACACTAAAATTTTGATCAGGAATGACCTGTTACGTTCTATAGAATCTGCATGTACAAGACAACCGTAGTGACAGGAAATGCTTGTTACACTTACAATAAGTGACCACAGCCATCATATGCAAATCCCTGGAGAGATGCTGAGATATATAAATATGTAGTCTTAAGTTGTGTAGAAGTACAAAATGCCAATGTAATAAGCTCAGGAGCAATGATAACCTACTTGGATAGTCATTCTCCTCTTCCATATACTCGTAGACAGGGTTTGTGAAGTCTGTTTTCGTTTCCTTGGAAGCAGCTGCATGTGCAGCCATGCTGTTTGGGATCACCATGTCAAACGTAGGGTTGTCCATCACTGGTGCTCTGCCTGGGAGGTTTATATTGTATGTACAAGATCATAAACTCTTGCAGCTATATCTGAGCACTCAATAGTTCAAAGGTCATACTGTTTATGAGGAGGTTAGTGCATGCAACTGCATATAACTTCTGCAGATGCAGATCTGAAACCCATATATAACGATAGACGAAAACTGTCCACTATTGAGTCTCTACACCCCCACTCCACACACCCAGAGTCTCTAGTGCTCCACTCAGGCTCTGCTCTGGGTTCTAATCCCACTAAAGCCCTTGGTATTCCTGTCAAAGGGTGGTTCATGATCACCTTAAAAATGGAATTTGCTCATGCCCTTTGTCCTTCCAGAAAACACAAGTTTGAGCAATGCCATTTAACTCAAGCGAGTTCAGTGATGATATCATATCACCACCCACTATTAATGGGGCCCAGGGCCTGCATGAAAACCTCTGTACTGGAGATGCGGCATTCCAGGGTTATCAAATTGAAACTGAACACACACACACATGCAACCATGCCAAGGATACAGGCTCTGTACACAATTCTGTCCATAAAACATTCATCCTGTAAAACTCCTCTGTATGTATAGCTTACACATGATGAACAAGATCTGCATATTCGTAGGCGATTCATGATTAGTCCAACATCATTTCAGCACACTATGTGTACCTAACATGTATAGGTAAATTTCATAGAAAATGTGCATACGTACGTTTTCTCTTCTTGATGTAGTAAATGATTGCAACAACCGCAATCAGGAGCAGCAACAAGAGCAATAGGAAGATGATCACTCCCAATATGGTTCCAGCATCACTCCCTCCCTGTGCATTTGCTGTGTTTGGTTGGTTGCTACCATCAGTTTCAACAACATTGTTGCAATTGTTTCCAGCGTAGCCAGACGGACAAATGCATATGTAGTCCGCAGTGCCATCCTGAGAATGTGAATGCGGTATCTTGTCTGATTAACACTTCCAACAAAGAAAAACGTATACTTTGTCATTTTTGATGCTGTGGCCACAACTCTCTATTGGTTACCAAAATGTGTATGGGCTGCAATGGGAAAATCTGTAACCGACGCCATATATACGTCCAAATTGGAGATGTACTTGTTATCCAAGGAATACGGGAAGTATAGCTGACAAACAATACTTGTGGGAAGGCACAGAGAGTGGCCCATCGCTTAGCCTCGTTCCCAGGCTCTCATTCTCGGAACGAGAGCCTGGGAATGAGGCTACCCATCGCTGGACGTCCTGCTTACATAGGTGAATGAGGGGGCAGTAACTAAGCAAGCAAAGCTACTTGTGTAAATCAATGATGTACATTGTCATTGCATCCATAGCATGTAAGGAGGAAATCAAGTGCTATATGGCACTTTGAAGACTATGTGCACACAATTAGTCTATATTGCTTTACAATTTCTTGTAGCTATCTTAGTCATGAAATACATCTAGCATGCATAGCGCACATGGCAATATAGCTGCAAGTCATGCCAGGGATCAAAAAGAAAGCCAGTCTTGTGCAAAGCAGTGCCAGTGCAGTGCAAAGTATGAAGCATACCAAATCAGTGGTGGATTTAAGGGTTCAAATGCACCCCCTTTTGGGGGCACATAGATTACGCAGCAGTGGCATGCAGCAACAACAACCAGGGCTGAGACACAGTTACACACTCACGTATCAGTTCCTTACTGATCTTCAGACGTTTGACTAGGCCTAGAGTTGCTTCGAGATATTCAGTACTGACTTCCAGCTAGTTTAATATACGACTCACTTAGCTAGCTACCGTACCGTCTATGTACGTAGGCCAGAGTACGTAGGCTAGGTAGGTAAACATTTAATTTGAACGGAATTAATCCATGTCGAGAGCAAGAGCGCATTGCGAGAGTCATGCAGACGGTTGCACGGAAACCAGAGAGCAGTGGCAGTGCAGTGCAAAGCATGAAGGTGCTATGACAGCCCGCCCATCCAGGCAACTGAAAAATGACCCTGAAATTTTTTTCTGCGCGAATCGGCGCTTCGCGCCGCTGTTCACTATACATTCACCACTGAACCCCCCTTTCCAAATTTCTAAATCCGCCACCGCAAATGTTACATGTACACGAAAGAAACATCTCCAATTTCAGAAAGGAAAGAGCAATTAAACTAGGTCACGTTTCTGCACGCACTTCTAGCATTCCTTTACTCCTGTACATAGCTGCTTGCAAATAAGAGTTGACCTTAATAGGCCAACGGATTTCCTTTCAGAGATTTATGACACTAATAGCCTATAGGATCAATGTATGCTGCACTTGTGTGCACATTCCTTCTTGATCACCACAGTGGAGGAGGCACTGAGATGAATCTCAGGTGACTCAGAGTCTGGTACAACAACAATATATATCTCACCATTCACATAACTGTGTTTACAAATTATTGGGGATGAGCACATGACAAGACAAATATTTGTACTAAGAAGGCGGTGTACGTATTGATTTGCATGCAAGAGGAGTAGACAACTGTTATACTGCCTCTTGTGGACTTAGAACAATGAACATACGTAGCAAGTTCCTCCATTTTGGCAAGGGTTGGGGTTGCACTCATTAATGTCTGTGTCACAGTTAATTCCAGTCCAACCAGCATCACAGGCACACATGTAGCCAGTTACACTCTCCTGTAAGATTTGGTGATGACATAATGATGATGTAATGATGACATAATGTATCAACAAATTCTATATACTCACTGTGCAGTTCCCATGCACACACGGAAATGGTTCACACCCGTTAACTTCAACTGAGCAGTCAAAGTCCGTGAAGCCTGGAGCACAGATGCAGGTGTGGTCATTTGGGAGATTTCGACAAGTGCCACCATTTGCACATGGATCGAAACGGCAGCTATTCAAGTCAGTACCGCAGGTTCCACCCTGCAAACAGTCAAGTAGGCTTAAGAGTAACATATACATGTAGTATTAAGAGGTAGAGGAAGCAGTCGTATAGATTGGCAGTCACTAATTACGTAGTGAATTTACTGTTATATATACTCAAGAGCATAATATTATGACGACATCGTCATCATTGTGCCGCAATGTCGATGATGTCATCATGCGCTCTTGCTATACTGGATAAGCTCTCACCTCAAACTCGTCACCACACTCGCAGTGGAACCCATTAACAAGGTCAGTGCATGTCCCTCCATTCTCACAAGGACCAGGCAGACACTCATCAACCTCCATCTCACAGTTTCTTCCGAAGTAACCCGGTTGGCAGGAACAGAAATAGTCGTTGAAATGGTCCTTGGAGGGAGGAGTTAAATTACAACTTTAGCCAATGGAGTGAGTATGCTGTAGCTACAATTGTTATACTGCTAATCACGAGGTCCCTTAGTAGCTATTGGAGCCCATGCATTCACTTCCTTGCTTTGTTAGCTCAGTCAAACTGTATAATGTAGTCTTGAGTCTAAGTCTTCACAAAACAGCACTCACTGTGCATGTTGCTCCATTGCTGCATGGCTCTGGGATACACTCATTAGCTTCAGTGCGGCAGTCCTTGCTCTCCCATCCAGCCACGCAAAGACAGACAAAATCATTCATTAGATCCTGCAGGTGGATATCCGATGAGACACCATCCACATGAAACATTCGATGTGCATGGAGCATGTATTCTACGTAACTTACATAACAAGTCCCATTGTTTTCGCAAGGGCTGGATTGGCATTCATCGATCTCAATTTCACAGTGTTGTCCCGTCCAACCTGGTGTGCACTCACAACTGAAGCCATCCGACAAGCTCTATAACACAGGTTTAATTATGCATCCGTAGTTGAATAATGTAGCACATTAATGAGGATTTTTAAAATTCTAAACATTCTCTGTACCATGATTCGTATGTGTCATAAAAATGTGTAGGATATGGAGTCAGCACTCGGACCTATCAATACATTTCATTGGCAAGGCAAGGCCTACTAGCCTAGCAATGTATATACATGCCCCATTAGTCTCCACTGTTGTTGGCCAGTAAGCATGATTGTGATGTGGTTAGCCTCATTCTCAGGCACTCGGTAAGCGCCTGAGAATGAGGCCACTGGTATAATTCTCTGACCAAGAACACCACAGTACAGTACAACTGTGTCCCTCACAGTGCAGTTGCCTTCGTTCTCACAGGGGAAGAGGAGGCAGTGATCACGATTGGTCTCCATCTGACAGACAGTGCCGTCAAAGCCGTCTGGGCACACACAAGTGAAACCACTGGCAAGAGCCTGCAATTGGTAGATGGGAGTCGCATTTTCATTAATTAGCAACTCTATAGAATGTGAGATATGTCATATTAAAGATCGTTAACATAATGGATTCCATATAACTGTCTCATAAACTGTCCCATAAAAGTGTGATGCAAGAAACGTGGCCTCCCAACCAATACCATTGCAAGCATGAAGCTCAACGAAGGAATCTCATATGACATTATAAGTGGCACTAATTGGCTAGCAATGTGCAGCTTGCAAGGTGTAAACAACCTGCACCAGGCAAACACCTCACCAAGCTCCATATCTCGCTACATTTGGATGATTGAGTTCATAGGTGGGACCCTAGCATTCAAAATGTGTATGGTGCAGGAGGAAGAAGTGTAATTACTTATGTCAAGCATGCTAGAAAATCTCACCGTGCAGGTTCCTCCATGCTGGCACGGGTTGGGACTACACACATCGTTACTCTCCACGCTGCAGTTTGTACCACCCCATCCTGGTGGGCAGCTGCATGTGTAACCTCCCACCCCATCATTGCTGCAATTGCCTCCATTACGGCACGGTGAAAGGTGTTCACAGGGTGAGGTATCTGGTAGCCGAGAACCACACAAATTAACACAAAATGACGATTGAGGACTTTAGATTTCAATAGACACACACAAATGATCACAACTTGATAATCATGATACAGTGCAAATGCTGATGGCTACGTAGCTTGACTCTCAGCTTCATCTCCTTTGTTCATGCTATTAATGCATGGGAAGCGTTTACCCATCATTGTATGTCAAGCATACATCTCAAATGTGGTATCGTGCATAGTTTGCTTAGCTTACCTATTTCGCAGTTTCTTCCGGCATACCCATTGTTACAGATGCACTCATTGGGCAGGTTACAGTATCCCCCAACTGGAGCTGCAATTAGAGAATTAGAGAATGCATTACACGTGTACGGGGAGGACAAACACAATGGTAGTAAATCTGCAGTAGGTGAGATATAGCTAGCTAAGTTGTATGAATACAGTCACTAATTGAAGCTTTGAATTCAAAGACAGCGGTAAGGTAATGACCATCCCCAGCCACTTATCTGCCATTACGGATATTACTAACTCATATATACACACACAAAAGCTACTAACTCATGCACACACAAAAGCAATTATATGACCATAGATCAGACAATGTATAGCTCAAAGCATAAACTCATACAGCATTCGTTGTGTGGGATGCATTGGTCACAGTTTGTTCCTGTCCATCCACTGTAGCAGCTGTGCATGATATGTGTGTATTGTGTGGGGTGAAGTATAGAAAGCTATAATTAATGAATGATGTGAGCTGGTTAAAAGCTAGGTTACTATACTCATAAATTGTGAAGAAATGAAGCAGTGACAGATGACAGCAAACATGGGAGCTCACCATTTCCGCATATGCCATAGCTGAGCCTTCTGTCTATGAATATCACACGTACGGAGCACACTTACAGGCAATGTCCAGAGTTGTTGCAGTATCCTCCAACTGCATGGCAGCCGCCAGTACAAACAGCTGTTTGGAAAACCATCACACAGAGAGAAAGACAGACACATGTTATTATAGGTCAGGTTCTAATTGCGAATATGCACTTACGTGTGAGACAGTTTCCGCTTGAATTTCTCCATCCATTCAAACAGACCCTCTCCCCATTAGCGCCACATGCATAGTGCCCTGTGCTGTTGTCAGTATGTACACAGAATGTTGAACAGTTCCTGCCATAGAAGTTATGGTCACACTGAACTCGAAAGCTTAGCTGTAACATGGCGTTGCCATAGTCACCGCTATAATAGGTGGGATCAGTGAAGGAAGAGGAAGAGGCCAGTGTTTTGTGAACATAGATGTCATCCACATGTTCACCGGCAAACAAATCTGCATCCCCGACCTGGATGTAGAACTGGAAGGATCCCTGGATTTGAAAAGGTGAGAAGCAGCATAGTCTCAATCTCTCCTGCATTCAAACAGGAAGGTATTGATAGTCAGCATGCTCCCATTGATCATGAGCCAACACACTAGCCTAGAAGAACAGATGCTCATGGAGTCTAGGATCAACAACCATTGTAAACAGTAAACACAAGCACACGTTGTGGGTTATTACTTCAGCCAGCAAAGATAACATTTCTTTGCCTGCTGACTGATTTTTCATAAGGCTGTTTTGTAAACATCATAAGTCAACAAGCCATGTACAATGTAGTTAACTGCCACTTAAGTACTAACCTGCCAGACACTCCCGTGGAATGTCATTACTCCATTAGCAGTGTTGATAAAGCTGAAATCATCGTCTCCTATCACTCCAGTCCTGTAGCTCCCCAGAGGACAGTTGGAAGGATTGCCATCGCGTGAAGTTCCATTGGGACGCAGGCAGAACCGGAAGAAGTTGTCACAGTGGCAGAGGTTGATGCAAATTGGAGGGTTGCAATTGCTACTGCGAAGCAAATCGCAGCAGAAACCACCCCTTATCATGTGGTTAATGTTTCTGTAGTGGTGTGCCCTGATCACCAGGGTATAGGTGGCCCTCACAACCACTAGCTGGTGTATGCAAGGTCAGGGAGAAAAACAAAATTTCTGTGACAAACTACAAGAGAACGAATCAAACATTCTGTGACTAGTGCTTACATTGTAAGCCAAGCACAGCACTATCGCTGTGATCGCTCCAAGTCTCAGCATTCGCATTGCCGTTGCCGATCGCCGAGTGACTCTAGTCTCTTGCGCTACCGACGGCAGTGGGTGGGGCTGATTTCGGATCCAATCCGAGTACAATACCCAGACCAGAATCTTGGGAACGAGAACGCCTTCAACATAAGTCTGGTGCAGTTTCTGTCATAGTGGAAAATGAAGCCAGCTGGTCTATCAGATTTCTGTCAGTGCTGCACTGATTTTCTGATCTGGGGTGGAAAGTGCAGGGAGCCTAAGAGTGTAGGCTGAATTTGCTGCTGCTGGGACAGAGAAATCATGCAGATAGCCTCAGAATGGACACTGTTCTTTGCTGGTATATGTAGTTGTGATCCCACATTCGCTTTATGTACACAATAAAGGGTCAATTGACACTACAGCAAAATGCAATGCGTGCAGTTTCAATGTTTCAATTTCCACTAGGGAAGGGATTGGTGGGATTGGAGTTGGAAGCTGCTGAATCTTGTTGCAGTTCTTCAACAGTAGCATAGCGTGGCTCCTGCGTATCCATAGGACTAGCAGGTGGCATTGAAGTAGCTGCATATATGGAACGGCAAAGGTTTATTCGCACAGCATGCATGCTAGCATACATGCACTGCAGCATTAGCAGTCAGCATTTATTGAGATCTGTATTGTAGCCATGTTCTGCCGTCTTATTCACTCGCACCAACAGTAATAGACCAAACATTTCGGCTATACAACATTCAGTGGTACACAAAAATTACATTATGTAGGAGCTCATAACCTGTTATGAGTAGCAGTCACATTTAGGGCATAGATCTTTGAGAGATTGTTTGTGAATTATACTGATACTACCAGTATATATAACTGGATGCATGACACTCAGCGACAAATGCTGTGGTGAGAAGGCCTGGGAACGAGGCACAACAATAGCTACCTACCCCACATCAGACCCACTCCCCTTGCTAGGTACACTCAGGTGCTTGTCTTGTGTAATAAATTAATAGCCAATGCAACATGTTTATAGGGAAAGCTGTGGGCAAATGATAACCTACTTGGACAGTCTTTCTCTTCCTCTTTGCGTTCAGGCACATACTCATAGACAGGGTTGGTGAATTCTGGTTTTGCTTCCTTGGAAGCAGCTGCAGTCATTCTAATTGGGATCACTGAAGGGTTGTCCACCACTGGTGTCCTGCCTGGGAGTGAAACATATCTTATAATCCCTTGGAGCTAATACGTAGTTCAAGCTTATGTGCATGCAACTTTTGATTGTAACCAAGAGGAAGTGTTCTAATGTCCAGCGGACAAATTCTATTCTTGGATATAAGTTCTGGAGATTATGGATGCAGGGCTGGTATGAAACACCCGTACACCAGAACACCCCACCAACACACACACACACCCTCCCCAAGGGATACATGCACTGATCCTACGTATACCTCAGTACCTTGGACAAGACCATGATTAGTCCAACGTTGCTACAGCACGCCATGTAATTTGTACCTAACCTATGGTTTCACCCAAATGTCCACAGAACATGTGCCAGTACACCTACTTCTCTTCTTGATGTAAAATGCAATTGCAACAACTGCAATCAGGAGCAGCATCAACAGTAATAGGATGATCACCACTCCGGTTATCACTCCAGTATCACTCCCTCGCTGTCCATTTACTATATTTGGTAAGTTTCCACCGTCAGCTTCTAGGATGCAGTTGTTTCCAGCATAGCCAGACGGGCAAATGCATGTTTTTTTTTTTTTTTTTTTTTTTTTTTTCTTTACGGAAATTTTAATGCAAGAGCATAAGGGTTGGACGGTAGCACAAACGGCTAATTTGGGAGTCCTCCCCTGTGTAGCCAGCATTGCCGTCCTGAAAATTGCAAATGTGCATGGAAAATGTAATCCTTCGGGTGATTTCTTTCTATTGTGCAACAACTCTTAGTTGGAAGTAACAGTTGATCTGTCCCACCCACGGATTGCTCATACTCTGCATTCACTTAGTGTTATATACACTTGTAAAGTAGTCAATCATGTGGGTCCAGGGGCGAGCTAGGAGCTCATGAGGTCATGACTTGGAAGTTGGTACAGGATGTTTATATGTACCTGTGTATAGATTACCACTACGTGTACATTATACGTCATCTTTCATGCCATAGTAAACTGGGGGCAGTTGGATTGTAACCTATCCAGAATTTTATAGATCTGCTAAATGCATATAGTATGGATAGCTACTAGCATTCAAAATGCATGGTGGAGAGTGAATGCATCCAACAGTAGCTGTGCGGTAGGTTGAGGTACAAACTGAAAAACAGTTTATCTCACCATGCAGGTTCCTCCATGCTGGCACGGATTGGGACTACACACATCGTTATACTCTCCATGCTGCAGTTTGTACCACCCCATCCTGGTGGGCAGCTGCATGTGTAACCTCTCATCCCATCATTGCTACAATTGCCTCCATTACGGCATGGTGAATGACGTTCACAGGGTGAGGTATCTGGTAGCCGAGAACCAACCACACAAATGAACACAAAAATGAGGAAAGGAGAGTTAGCTGCTCAACTGATAATGCCCTCACTATCACAATACACTGCCAATTAAGGGACAATAGAACTGAGCTATGTATAGCATTGTTCAAGAGCACATGATGACATCATCATCATATCATCATCATCATGACATCATCATCATGACATCATCATGATACCCTCGTGTGCTCTTGCATTTTTCTCAGGCTCCCTCCAGTTTTTCCCTTGTTTGTACATAATGGGCATAAGTTTCATATATCCTGAATATCATGTGTAGTTTGCACACCTGCTTCACAGTTTCTTCCGGCATACCCATTGTTACAGATGCACTGATTGGGCAGGTTACAGTATCCCCCAACTGGAGCTGCAAGGAGGCAAATGCATGATTAATTATGGAGGAGAATGAATGCACATGGCACTAACTGTGCTAAGTGTTGAAATAAGATCTCACTCATCATGGCTTTGGCCATAGCTATAGACTGTAGTAAGATATCCTTGTTCCCAGGCCCCGCCCAGACATATCCTTGTTCCCAGGCCCCGCCCAGACATATCCTTGTTTCCAGGCCCTGCCCAGCTTTTCATCACTTACAGTACTCAGTGCTCAGAACTGCAGGCAATGAAAAGCTAAGCGGGGCCTGAGACTAGCTAGGTAAGACAGTCATAAAAAAGCATTCGTTGTGGGGGATGCATTGGTCGCAGTTTGTTCTTGTCCATCCACTATAGCAGCTGTGTGTATTACATGTGTGTGTGTGTGGTCGGGGGGGGGGGGGGGGGGGGGGGGGGAGTGAGCAGAAGTGAGCTAACACACTGCTCTAATGAGTTCACCATATTTCCACAGTGCATAATACAAGCCCCCTAGCAGTATGTCTATGCTGCCATGCAAGTATCACTAAGGAACTTATACCGGCAATGTCCAGAGTTGTTGCAATATCCTCCAATTGCATAGCAGCCGCCAATACAGACAGCTACATTCAGGAAAAACATCCATGAGAAGACAAACATGTAGAAACTCTTCTTAGCTACTTTATATATAATAATATTTGCTTACGTGTTCCACTTGGATTTCTCCATCCATTCAAACAGACCCTCTCCCCATTAGTGCCACATGCATAGTGCCCTGTGCTGTTGTCAGTATGTACACAGAATGTTGAACAGTTTCTGCCATAGAAGTTGTGGTCGCACTGAACTCGAAAGCTTAGCTCTAACATGGCGTAGCCATAGTCACCACTATAATAGGTGGGATCAGTGAAGGAAGAGGAAGAGGCCAGTGTTTTGTGAACGTAGATGTCATCCACATGGTCATCATTGGAAGTTTTAGCTACATAGAACTGGAAGCCTCCCTGCATGGGATTGAAGAGGGGAGCAACAGAGTTGCAGACTCTCTCTAGTCTTGTGCCCAGTCCACACCCGGTGTGGTCTGGGTACAAGACTAGACTCTCTCTCAATTGCATAATACACTAGAAATTTAGGAACGTTATTCCAGCCTTGCAAAGACATGCACCCATTGAGTCAAGCACACTAGCCAAGAAAAAGAGATGCTCATGGATAATCCGGCCACAAAAACTAATGTCCACAATAAGGTAAACATGACAAATAAACAAGCCGGCCCAAACAGTGCGTTGGTGGGTTCATTGGCTCCAGCATACATTGTGTGCATCCAATTTCATGCAGCTGTCATGCAAGTACGATACAGTGATACTGTGATGGTACAGCTGTCCGGGATTTATGGCATTAACCAACCAAATCGGAGATAATAGCCTGAGGATGTTTACGTTGTGTCATGCCATGCATAAAAACAATGACAACTATATTCTAGCTAAAGCTGATGCTAGTTATGTATCCAGTGGTTTGCATAAAAATATTATAGAAAAAATGCGAGATACAAGTAGTGGATGAACAGTTAAATTCCCTGTGGTAGGAAAATATTATATCCTAGGAAATTTGGCTCTATCCTCCACCTGATAGAGATATGAAAAGGCACAGTTTTCATC
Source organism: Axinella damicornis (assembly GCA_963931865.1). Taxonomy (NCBI): domain Eukaryota; kingdom Metazoa; phylum Porifera; class Demospongiae; order Axinellida; family Axinellidae; genus Axinella; species Axinella damicornis. The sequence goes on from OZ007506.1 coordinate 19,660,681, forward strand.
CAGTGAAGCGCTAGCATGTTAATAAAGTTGAGGGGGAAATGACTTATAAGTATCCTTGCATGTGTTGCTAATAACTAACAGGATAGATATATGCACAACTTACTCACCAGAACTCCCGTGGAATGTCATTACTCCAGCGGCACTGTTGATGAAGCTGAAATCATCATCTCCTATCACTCCAGTCCTGTAGCTCCCCAGAGGACAGTTGGAAGGATTGCCATCGCGGGAAGTTCCATTGGGGCGCAGGCAGAACACGAAGAAACTTTCACACGGGTTCCAAATGCAGTTGCTTCTTGCAATAGAATCACAACAGGAACCATCTGCTTCCATGTGGTTGCTGTTTCTGTAGTGGTGTGCCCTGATCACCAGGGTATAGGTGGCCCTCACAACCACCAGCTGGTGTACGCAAGGTCAGGGAGAGAAAGCAAATAAGTTACTGTACAAATAATAAAATCATGCAAACAAACTACAAAATTGTGATTCTTATACATGGAGCTTTTACATTGTAAGCCAAGCATAGCACTATCGCTGTGATCGCTCCAAGTCCCAGCATTCGCATTTTCGAGTCTGTCTGGATACGTTGACTTGTGCATGCTATTATATGTACTCGGTAGTGGGTGGGGCTGATTAAGGATCCACGAGTCGAATTCCCAGACCGGAAATTAGGAACGAGATTCAATACGTGGGTGCTGGTGCCATTATGCTCTGGTTCATATACACTCTTGCCTTCCTTGCAGGTCTGGTGCAGACTCCAATCCTGGTAGACCTGTTGCGGGTAGTGTTCCCAGAGTGGAAGATAAAGCGGCTAACCAGCCGTGCAGCCAATGTCCTCCTCGTTATCCTCATGACCACATTCTTCTGTCTCGGGCTGGGCCACCAGATTTACTTCTTCATCCGACTCTTACCTGAAGTTCCTCTTCGCTCGGCAAAACTCATCTGCCACAGCATGTTTGCCTACTGGGTCTGGACAAACATGATTGTAAACTACTTTTTGGCTGTTTTTGTTCATCCTGGAGAGGAAGTGGTTGCATGCCAGAAGCAGCTAGATGTTGGGAGAGATAAGAAGGATGGCATCGACCACGGAAAACTCCAAGTAGTGGAGCACCGAAATAGTAAAGAAGAAAATGATGCATTAAGGGTGGTCAGAACTAATAAATTATTCATAAGGGGCGCGCGCGCGACTGGTTGCTATGGACTGTATCTCGGTTAGAAAAGCATTTATAAACACGCAGCTTGCTGCAGCCTACCGTCCGTATGGACTACAGAACACAGAGAAAAGTTCATAACTCTACCTTGCCCTCAGGCGGGACACTGGAGCAGCCAAATCCAGACCTATTTCTTGATAAAACTTCTCAACAAAGCGACTTTACACCTTCACAACGTCGCCTACAGGGCTGTTTGCACGAGGGGAATCCAGTAACGTGGCGTTTTTCACTGTAGTCTCGTTCCCAGGCCCCGAATGCGCACTGGGAATAAGCGGAGGCAAGCGCTTTTGTATTTTTCTCATTCGTGTAGCGTATAATTCGGAAAAACTTCACGTTACGGTCAAGCCCACCTCCCCAGGATGACGACGATTATACTGAAGTCCCATTCCGGTGAACACAGGTCAAGTTTTACTGAGTTATGCGAACCACATTCACTCGATTTCCCTAATTGTCACGGCAACACCACAAGAATGTACATTAAGTGATTATGAATTTAATTATCTCACGTGCCAGTACACATGGCGAAGATGGCGATGGTTGTGTGTGTGTTGACGGTTACCTAGCCATCCTCTGGCAACCAACGAAGAAGAAACAGACAGCTAGAGGGGAGGGAGAACTCTGTCACTGCCCCCTCGACCCGTTCTCAAGATCCAGCATCTCTGCCTCCGCTGACATAGCGGCACTTCACAGCGGGTCAACGGATGAAACCAGTAAGCGACTCGCAACGAGTGACCAGGTCGCCCGCAAGTTACTAGGACACTTACAGGAACTACTAGTCAGCCAGGAAACAACCCTGGTCAAGGTGATGCAGAAGCACAGCAGGCTGCACCATAGATATACTGTCTTATATCTATGACTGCACGTACACAGCAGCCCCTCCGCTCAGCTTTGTCCCATGGCCCAGCCGTCAAGTTAGTGGCATGGTGTCCAAGCTGTTAACTGCTGTTATGATATAGTAGTTGAGCAGATGGCAAAGATGTGGCAAGGAAACCTGACGGAAATGTGGACGGTGCACATGAGAAGGATGACGTTGTAGTGGACGCAGTCCGAGTTGCAGACAGATAAATTTACGAATGTGTGTGCACAGGAGAGGCTAGACGTAGAGACTGAGAGAAACTGTGTACAGATGTTGATGCAGGCTGAGGGGACAAGGGTGTGTGCACATTTATATGCTGAGAGATCTAGAGACGTGAAGATGACGGATAAGTGTACTGAGGATCGAAGGATCGTGTACACACATAATTATGAGAGATACATAGAAAGTGAACTGGACTATAATGGACTTCTGTCTTTCTCTGTGCCTTCCTGAGATATACTCCTGTCATTGTGTGGCTGTTATAATTATAATCAACATTACGTGACTGTACCCTGCTGATGGATGATTTTTATGTGGTATGTAGCCAAGCATACTGCTGTGGCTTTCATTTTCTGGCACTGCTGTTTGCTCTTGGACACTTGACTGGGCACACTTGGGGGGGGGGGGGGGGGGGGGGGGGGGAATCCATATTATATGCAAGAGTATCTATTGAAGCACTATTGTGCAGGTATGGCAATTCCCACTACATTCTTGTGGTCATCAAAATAATAGTTGTATGACAACAAGTTCTTAATTGATATTACATATTTTTGTGTCCGCATGGTTGTTAGTTCTGACCACCCTTAAGTGAACCGTCTCAAGAGGAGGTAGAATCATCATCAGAACGGACCCCACAGCATGGAATGGAATGGAACATAAAGCAGTCCCACTACTGCAAAGTGTGTCAGACAATGGTCCTCTACATGGACCACCACTGTCCCTTCACCGGAAACTGTGTTGGTGTAAGGAATTACGCGTATTTCTTTCTGTGCCTGGTGTACGGGACAGTGGGAGTCAGCTACGGTATCACAGTGGCCTTGTTTTACTTTGGGGATTGCATACTCCCCAACGTGTGGTGGTATCTCGGTTTAACTACGAGTGATGGTGATTGGAATGATGTTTGCATTGAGATTGAACCACACAGCAATTTCTTTTTCCCTGTGCTTGGTGGACTCGTAGTTGCCACAACATTGGTCATCTGTCAGGTGTTCCTACTCTTGGCTGACTTGTCCACGTACGATGTCCTCAAAAACTACAGAAAGCTACCAGTGCTTCGTTTTGCTTGGCAACGGATCCGGGGTGGAAAGTGTTGGGAGCCTAATAGCAGGCTGAATGTGCTGCTGCTGGGACAGAGAAAGAGCGTGTTATGGTTCCTAGTTCCAGTTCGAAGTACTATTCAATAACACGATTGTAACCAAAAGATTGTAGATGAAGAAAGTTTGATGTTACACAGAATAATAGTGTTCGCTTGCACTCAATTTTTCAAAGTTCCAGTCATGCAGGGCTCATTCTGTGCTGCAGTATTTTTGTCACTATAAGTATAAAAGCTAACAAGCAAGAGAGTAAAACGGTTTATCAACAAAAAAATCAGTGATGACCTCTCCTATGCTCCACCTCTCAAAAAGCAAATTTGTAGGAACGGGAAGTACCATTATGTATACACCCACCGTCAGTCCCATCCCATCCCTACAGTTTATGGGATAATATGGCATTTCCCCTTAAAGTTTTGAGAGATGGCTGGAGTATAGGCCATCACTAAATCCCTTTTAGTGAAACTTTTCTCGTACATTATTATAGGATTGTATCAACACAGACACTACACCACGGTACATACAAATCACTTCAGTATGAATATCGCAGGTTACGTTCTGCAAAGTAGTTCTTGCAAGCCTCGTAGCTGCCAATCATGATGGCACATGCGGGGGCGATCTTAGCCATGCGAGGGGCCAACCCGGCAAAGAGTCCTGCGTATCCATGTTCAGCTACAACCTTTCTCATCACGGAGACAAATGACCCTGCTCCCAATGACCTTTGGACGGAGCTGCCCGACTCCCCAAGCTCCACCTGCATGTGGGTCTTTGCAACGTCAAGAGGAGTGGTAAACAACGCCGCTATGGCTCCAGAAATGCTGCCAGAAACAAAAGGGACCAGTGGAAGGTGCTGAGGTTCAAGTGTAGAACTGAGTTTGAGTTTCAGGTACTCATATCCTAACCAGTACGAGATCGAAAAGGGGACGTCCCTAAGAAGCATTGGAGAAAGTCCCCTCCATAGGCTTAGGACTCCGTTTTGTTTCACTGCACTCTTTATCACATCAGCAAGTTCCCTGTAGTTGTATCCATGGCGAGACTGCATTTTCGTCCTTATAAGTTCAATCGGGCAAATTACAGTGACTGCTATTGTCCTTGCTGTTGAACCAGCTAAGAGTGGAGCCAGAATGTTCATCTCATTGTGCTTAAATCCAAGCTTCACCTTCAGCTGGTCATAACTAGTGTAGTATATGACAGTAGCCGGTACTGCCATTACAAGCGTGGGGGAAAGTCCCTTCCACCAAGAAGTGAAGCCCTCCAATCTCGCTATCTTGAAGAAAGCATCAACGGTTCCTCGGAACTTTGGCATGTGCACATGGTTGCCCTCAGGTGTGACTCTGCACATAGTGACACCGTCCAGACAGCTGCACTCCATCAGGTAGCAGGGCTTTGAGAGAGCATACCGCTGCTGAGCCTGAAGCCTCACTTTCACGACGTCGAAGGGAGTTGTGAGTAGGGACGTCAGCAGAGCTCCGGAGCAGGAGGACACCACTTGCTGGACAGGAGTGATGTTGTACATGGGTAATCCACGAGCAGTACCGCCTCCAGCCATCTGTCAGCTGGGAGTCACAGCTCAGTGGTCGATATCAGTGCACTGTGGGGTACAAGATAACATTACCAGTACTTGTGTTCACGTAATGTATTTTATCAATCAAATGTCTATTATATAGCCACCCTCTCATTATAAGTGCTGCAAGCTTGCCTGCAGTCAGGTAGTTGATACAGCAGATTGCAATTCTGTTTGAATATTGACCATACTGTGCACGAGACCAGACCGTACGAGGCAAGATCTTCCTGTGGGTGGATCTTCATGGAGATGACACGGCCCGGAATATGCTGGAGTCCGGAAGCTACGCACGCACTTTGCATGAGTGTCACCATTTGCAGAACACAGTTTCTGTGAAAATCCATGGAATACGCAATATTCGAGGGGAACTGCAATCTCGTACAACGGAATAGTCACCAGACGCATGTTTCCGCCGGGCCGGAGATTAAAGTCTCCACAGCCTGTTAAGTTAGCATCCGTATGTTACATAGTATTTGTACAAACCCTAACCACGTATAGTATATGGATGCTAACGTACCGTCGCTAACGGAAAATCAACCTGGAAGTCCACTCCGATGACTTCCCAGATCCAACCTCCCCATATGCAGTCTGACACTATGTTTAGCTCCACGGTTACGTACCCTCCTCAACGGTAGTCTCGCGTGCGTGTGAGACAGTGGGGCCCGCGAGGTTACCTCGAAAGTTCCTCCATATGGCCATGTGCTGCTAATGTTAATACCTGTATTACCACGCCCACAAAGTCATGTGATCAAAATGTCTAGCATGGCAAAATGATATCACATCCGTGTGTGACAATCACATGAGAAGTGATTTACATAAACAAGAGGGTGTGCTGCGTCAGTGTAGCGTATTTCTCGTTTAGCTCGCGATCTGGACACTGTAGTGAACCTCTGTACAAGGAACCAAGATGAGTTCTGCAATGGAAAGTATCCTTATCAAAAAGCTGGTTGTGTGAGATTAGGGTGTGAACTTACCTCTACTAGCCCATGGCCAGTTTACATCATGATCGGATCAATAGTTTGTCGTAGCCAGCACAGCCATGTATTGTAACCCTGCCATTTGTATGTCAAGTTAGCCACACAACAACATGATGAGCAGATAATTGAAGGCATGCCTCGTTTATGAAGTGTTAGATTTCTGGGTTCACATCTGCAGTGGGCTCGTTCTCATGTGCTAGGCCACTCGAGATGGCCTGCGAATGAGGCTTGTATGGGAATTGGGGTGAGCGTTAGTTTCACGCCCAGTGAACTGCAAGGAGGGAGATTTGGTGAGCCTGCCTAATAGCCATTCCATTTTTGTGCGACATCATGAAGGATTAATTAATGAACCACATCAAGCAGCCCAAGATGTTGCGTAGAGACACCCTGTACGCAGACGTGTTTCAGCCAGTACCAGGCCTCAACAGCTATGGTAGATGGGGACTCCTACATGCAGCCAAATGGTGGCCTTTTAAAATGGTTCATACTTGTTGCTGTTCGACGAGTCATAATGCCTCCAGATTTCAAAATTGCATAATTATGAGCATGCACTTAATGCTTTGTACAATCCTGCATGTGGGAATGCAGTACATGTACATGTTACCGCTGCCAATACAATAGACAGGTTCCCAGTCCTCTCACATCAACCTGTGGACTGGGAATAGGACCAGGTATGGCATGTGGGTAGGGTCAATGCATGGCACCAAGACACGGAAGTATCCTTGACTCACTGCTCCCTTCAAGAAAACCTTTTCAACCTGAAGGTGAGTCTGTCATAACACTAGTCAGAATTGTGTAGCCCTGTCCGAAGACCCTCGAGAGCTCTGTTCTCTTGACCGCTTAATTGACTTTGAACTGCGCGAAGATAAGGTTTTCTTTGTTGGGTTCAAAGGTCAAGTATGCAGGTATATGTAAGACAGTGGAGCTGAGAGATCCTGGGTCGGGGTCGGAGTTCTCTATTTGTCATAACAAGTGCTATAATCGTAGCAGTATGTGTCCATCTTGCGACCACGATCAGGATCTAGTGTTTACTCTTTGTTGCTCGTGTTTATCCCCTAGTTTGCATCCAAGCAGATGGGAAGGAGTGCCAAAAAGTGTGAAAAAGAAGAGAAGACAGAAAAGTTGAAGCTGAAGAAGGTACGTTTGTTTGTTCTGGTCTTCTCATGTTCTTTCAGAACATTTGCTCACAAAATTTTGAGATCCATTGCCGCGTTCGTTGATCGTGTTTGTTTGTTTGTTTGTTTGTGTACGTGTGTGTGTGTGTGTGTGTGTGTGTGTGTGTGTGTGTGTGTGTGTGTGTGACAAGTTCTCAGGAGACTCAACTCATGTTCACATGCACCAAAATTAATGTGTACATGTATGTACCTCACAAGAGGGTCAACTTCCAATTTGTGTGTGTGAGTGAAAAGCTCAACAATTTCGACCTCTTGTCTGCCGTATACATCAGTATGTAGTGAAACTCACCTCGGCGTCCTCTCTCTTTCGTCCCAGGCTCTTCAAAAAGGGAACCTGGAAGGGGCTAGGATCCATGCAGAAAATGCCATCAGACAAAAGAACCAGGTATAGCATCAACTGGAATCCACGTCAGTGGGGTGTGATTCTGTGGGCAAAGTGGTCAGAGTTGATCCACCTTGTGTGTGTGCAGGGCCTGAACTTCATGAGGATGAGCGCTCGTGTGGATGGGGTCGCCTCTCGTGTGCAGTCGGCCATCCAGATGAGACAGGTGAGAGTAGCCTCGTTCCCAAGCTCCCCCATGTGCGCAGGGGGGAGCCTTGGAACAGGGCTAGGTGAGGAGCAATTGGGCCCTGTTCCATGAGTGTGGATGTCCTGGTTGCCTACTGTAGGTGACAGGTGCAATGGCAGGAGTGGTCAAGTCGATGGACTCTGCCCTCAAGTCCATGAACCTTGAGAAGGTATGTGCTTTTTGTAAAAGGTTTAAGAGTATCTGAAATACTGTGTTTCCCACACCTCCCTCCCTGCTCTCCCTCCTCCTTCCCTCCTATCCCTCCCCCTCCCTCCTCCTTCCCTCCTATCCCTCCCTCTCTCCTATCCCTCCTCCTTCCCTCCCTCCCCCTCCCTCCTCCTTCCCTCCTATCCCTCCCTCCCCCCCCCCCCCCCCCCCCCCCCCCCCCTTTTCCCTCAAGGTTGCAACAATCATGGACCAATTTGAGCGTCAGTTTGAACATCTTGACGTGCAGACACAGACAATGGAGGAAGCCATGAGTGGGGTCACCACTCTCACCGTACCAGAGGTGAGGTACAGTGGCCATATTCTTGACCACACATACTCAACTTCCTGATTTCTATAATTTCTGCCAAATTGTGCCAATGCAAGCATTATCCAGTAGTATAACCTTTGACCTTTGCTGTGTTCACAGGACCAGGTGGAAGGTCTGATGTCGAAGGCTGCTGACGAAGCTGGGTAAGTAAAAACCTCTCCTCTCAGACCAATAGCAACACCTACATGTAGCTAGCCTGGGATTGGCCAGAACCGAGTCCAGTAGTGATCCGCACTGGGGTTAGTTTGGGTCCGGGGCCTGAGACTAGGCTCTGTGCTAGTCTCGTCTACCCTTGACTCCATACCAAGAGCGTATGACAATATCATCCTCCGCCACAATGACAATGATGTCATCATGCACTCTGGCTTCACACTGATATGAAGTATCGGGCGTCCCTCCTCCATTTTGTCGTACTGAAAACTAGAGCCACAATCCTGTATGTCAAATGGGCGTAGCCTCCCCTTAGGATATCTGATAATGGAACACTCTTCAACTAGTTTGACTTCCTCCATTGCTCTCTCTGCAGCCTGGACCTGAAGATGGAGCTACCCTCTAACCCCACTGGAGTGGCATCGAGCACTGTAGAGCAGGTATGCAAACTGTTATTACATGTACAAACCTCATTCCCAGAGTGTTCCTCTCTGGCCTGGGAATGAGATTGGCCATTTTACCGGATCTCCGAGTTCCCTACCAGCAGACACTGGTGTGTCTATACTACGGGATCACATGCAAAAGCTGATACTTGTAGAATAGGACTTGATTTTATTTCCCTCCTCCTTCAGGATGAACTATCAGCTAGACTGTCTCAGTTGAGAAACTCTTGAGAAGTCACGAGACTGCATGTCTGATGGCCATGTTGGTGATTATCTGTTTCCCCGCTACTAATGTTTAAATGATTATTATAGTAGTAATGTTAATTTTTTTAGCCGTATATAGTAACTTGTAGCTAATGCCTGTACTGTACATTGTGCCATTTAAAGTGCCAACTCATGAAGTATACATGTATTCACCCTTTCACTGGCCTGTGTGGCCAGACCCCATTCTGGGGTTGCCATGTGAGACTATTCACTGGGAAATCAATCCTTCATGTATTACTAGCTTATACAACTACACTGGGTAAGTCAACTAGTAGTCTCTGTCTCAGGACCAAGCAACCAACCCCAGCTAGCACGAATCACTTTTGTATGCGCTGGATGAAAGGCCTGCGGGAATGAGACTAGTCAATTAGATTTACTGTGATCTCCTAAAATACATATAGTACACCCACCCTCAAAGATTGTCCCGCCCTCCTTTTTAGTAGTCTTGTTCCCGGCCATTTTCAGTTGCATGCATGAAGGAACAGCTGTTCTTTTGTCCGTGGAACTAAACGGCACAGACCATGGAATGAAACTACCTTTCTAGAGCAGCAGGCTATAATAATTATGTAATGGGTGTGTAATGCACGGGATCAACTGCATGCGTATGGTTATAGGAATATGTGACCAATTACCTCTACATTTACATTCAGCTGTGCATGCATGATTCAGAACTTCATACAGGACAGGTACACGCATTGACAGTCACTATAGCTGTCAACAGCACATGCCAGTAAGTCTCAGAATGAGACCACCATATATAATTTGTCATGCTCAATAAGTGCTCTATTTAACAGGCGAAGGAAAATTTTAATGGCAATCAAAAGTGTGCTGAACAGGAAACCATGGAATGAATGGATCAAAATTAATGAGAGCGTGATTCAACAGACATGCAAGGTAGGGAAGAGCAATCAAGAAGCACATGGAGCAAAAACAACACAAGGGAGAAGTGTGCTCTGAAACATACAGGTCCTCCGAGAAGTCGTGTGTGCATACAAAGAACGAAAAACTGTACAACTATACCAGTGTTGTGGAGTGTTTTGAAAGGAAATAGAGACGTACATTTACACACTTGGACTATACATACTGATATCCTAAGGTACAAAGAAAAAAGCAGTGAACACTATAATTTTCCAAGCTCAAAAAGCATGTCCATTAAAATACTAGAAACAGATGGTTCCACGTATTGTGAAGTAGCCAAGTACAGCATGCGATCACGGTACGGAAGGAAGGCAGTTCTGTTTGTGGGCACCTTGGATAGACAGTGCAGGGTAGTGGCAGCCCTTCTTAACATGGCCACAGAGAGGCTGTTTGGGTCATCTGGATTGTGGCCACCAACAAGCTGCCCCCCACTCATGCAAGATGCATGCTCGGCTATTTCAATGCACTCCAGCAAGAGAAAGACGACCATTTTCTGCTGGCCTACAAGTCGGCTGGCAGACTCATTCCCCTGGGCCATATTCGACAAGAGTACCAGCGCAAATTGCCTCATGACTGGGTGCTTCTTCTGGCCAATGAACTGGACAAGGTGGGAGAAGAGGAGATCGAGTCTCATGAGTGGCGGGGTCGCAAGGATGAAGTCGACGTTGACCTCTGAAATGGACATCTTTGCGAGCGTCTCGAGTACTAGTCTCTGTGGGGAGAGAGAGGACACCATGGCCGTCTCGGGGAGGGGATCTACTGCGTGAGCACAAGGACAAACAGCCCAGTGTAGCAGTCCGTCAACGATGGGATAGCTGATGGACTCGGGAAAGAGGGAGAGGTCAAGCTGGCCTGAGATGTTGGAGAGAATAACGAGGGTGTTTTCTCTGAGTACTTCCAGACACTCCCACCACCAGTAGTCCTTGTACGCTAGATGTGTGGGCTCCTCCTGCCTTCCCAGGTCTGCTACGTGCTCATTCTCTTTGCATGGGGCAGCAATGTTTTCCTCCTCATCGGCTACACACTCCATCTTTTCCTCCTCCTTGTGTGGTGGAGTTGTCTCTCCGTTCACTGCACAGAGTTTCTTGTTTTCCTCTCTGTTGGACGCAACGCGGACTCCTCTTGTATCAGAAACAATTGCATCCTCTTTGTGTTTAACATCAACAACGGTGTGTATGTGTCGTTCCTTTGACCGCAAGAGGTGGCAGTGGTGTAGTGTTAGCAGGCGGCCAAGAAGAATCAAGATGCCGGGATTTTGCGAAAACTCCAGGTCGTTCCCGGGAATGAAGGAGAGACTTCTAAGGATGTTAGATATGCAAAGACACCTTCCTTGTAGAAGTTCTCGCACAGGGGAGACTGACCAAAGGGGAAGGGGCTCCTTCTTATACACTTCACTTTCTTCTGTGAGCAAGGCTGGAGACTTTGGTGAATCTTTCGTTGCTTTCGAGTTAGGGCCAGTGGTTTTACTTGACCCATTCCCATTACTCTGAGACGATGTAAGATCTCTTTTCTTTGACTCACATTCTGCAGTCTTGCTATCACTTTCGGTCCTCCGATCACCTTCCAATTCCTTAAGAATTTCTTCCCTGATTTGGATGTCTTCCAAGAAACTCTTCTCTCGTCGTCTTGGGCTTCTACCCAGTCTTCCAAACCGGTGAAGTGGGACCTGGCTCAACAGGGCTTCTCTGTGGAGCAATTCGGCAACAGGCGTCTGGTCGATTCGTTGCAACTTTGACTTTCTCTCTAGCGCTCTCCTTTCATTTTCTGGCATGATTTCGGGTCCACCGTCTTCCGAAGGGTGGAATAGGTCATCATGAATCGATGGGTTTCGTATGTGCGAGAGGTCGTCACTCTTCCCTAGCTTCATTCGTCCAAAGCTAAACACACTCGCAACAGGCACTGTACTGCCATTAGCCAGCTCTTCTATTTCAGCTTTCTCTCCCCGATCACTACCCACAGTCGCAGCAGCAGATTTCGTGTCAGACAAGACGTCGTAATCCATCTCATTCGCTCTGAATAGACACTCAGCCACACGTGCTTCCTCCACCTTAACTTGTCCCTCAGTTGTGCAAGGTACCGGCTCAGCACCCTCCCGTCCAGGAAGATACTTGGGCAAGATCTCAAAGTTCTCCTCAAAGATGGCCAAGAGAGCCTTCTTGAAATGATCGATTAGCGTCTGGAGGAGGCTGTGATGGTGCTTCAGGTAGAAGAAGCCGACTGTTCTGTCATCGTGAAGTAGGATGTTCAGTGTGTCGAGAGCCCATGTTGATTCGGCAACAAGACCGGATTTTAGTGACATCATGACACGCCAGGGTTCCACATGACCTACAAGAAAAATAGCAACAAAATTATGCGTGCCCTAAGTGTAGAGTTTTCCCTTCGCAATTGCATCACTAGAGAAGATCTTCCAGCACAGAGAGCCTGATACTCTGCTCTCAACCATCTGACAGCTATGACCCTCTGAGAATGCCATGATCACACTGCCACGTAAGCTAAGCTATAAGGTATCTATCTATCTATCTATCTATCTATCTCTCTCTCTATCTATCTATCAATCAATCAATCTATCTATCTATCTATCTACCTATCAATCATCTAGATACTCACCACAATCACCGGAAAACAGTCTTCTCCTTTTCACCAGCTGCGGTTTCATGCCTTCTACGCAATTGCTCCAATCTGGAAGGGGACGCTTCAAACCCTCCAACATGGACAAGTGTTCCGAGTGTCTCGCTTGAAGTGTCTTGTTGTCGGCAGATACTTCTGGTCTGTGGCTCGGCTTGGGAGAAGCACTGGGTTTCTCAGACATCTTTGAAATGGACGGCACCTTACTGTGTGCCTGATCCTGCCAATGGATCTTGATCGGATCTAGAGGCTGCCCAGGACTTGATCTGTGGTGCTGCATTGAACTAGTGGCGCTGCCCATTTGCTGGGCGATGGGACGAGGGGAGGAGGAGTGTCGGTGCTGCATGTGGTGCTGATGGTAGGGGGAGGGAGACTGCATGTGATGAGGTAGCGATGAGAGCATTCGTGAGCGGTGCTGCTGCCAGTGCCAATCGGGGGGCATAGGCATACCTGTTGGACTTGCGTACGCCGACATTTCTTCCATTCTCCGAATATCCATTGGACTGGGCTGGGGCATCATGGGCGAGCGGAAGGGTCCACCGTAGGGAATGGAATCCATTGGCACCCTGTGTCCAGCCATATGCATGGGGAGAGGCATACCAGGGTAGGGGCTTCCTCCAGCGTAAGGTGATCGCATCAACGGGGACTGCATTGCTTGGAAATCGGGGGGCATTTCATGTGACGGGTAAGCTGCGTAGGTGGGCGGCATGGGAGAGGAGTGAGATCGATAGCCTGAGGCAGGATCGATGGGGTACACGGGGGGATAGGCAGGAGGATTCGGAGCAGCACCAAGTGCACTCATGTCATTCATGTCTAGGAAGTTTGGTGGTGGGGGGGGAGGGGCACCCCAGTCTCCTCTCTGGCTGTTCGGCTGAGGGAACGGGGGAGGGTAGGAGGGGGAGGGAGTGTTTTGTCCTGAAGGCGTGGCGGGACCAGTAGGTACAGTGGGCTGGTTAGGTGTGGGATACGGCGAGGGTGACATCCCAAGAAGGGACTCCGCCTCCTGGACGCTGATGTCCGGTAGCGGCTCTGTCAGAGACATTCCTTCAGAGTATGTATCAACGGAGTTTTGTGAGCCCTCAGGGAATTCCAGACTGTCTTGTTTTTGGTCCACGGGTGATAGCATGTGATCTTGGGACTGTGGTGGTTGGCTGTCCTGATCCGTGCTTAGCTGAGAATTTTGGCTGTTCATCTGTGGCACACTGCCGTCACTGCTGTCCTGGGAGTTTGCTTTCTGTGAGAGCCTCCCCTTAACTGCTGTCTGGTTGGCCAGGGAAAACGACTCCCCGTTAACTTTTCCTTCTGTCAGTACGTCCAACACACTCTCCTCTACCTTTGATGTGTTCGTGTAGGGGGTGTGGTTTACCTTCTCTCCCTCCCCACTTGGAGAATTAACGTTGCTACCCTTTCGAGAGTTCTCAAACCGGGAGAGGCAATCTGAGAGGTCGAGGTTCTTCACATGGCACTCGTAAGGCAGGAGGAGCTTCACGTAACACATCTGGAGTGTTCTGAGGGCACCTGAGTGTGGGTTGGAGGCACCAGAGTTGAAGGACTTGAGGACCTCGCGCCAGAGCCTCTTCTCTATAACCTGCACATAACAGAAGAAATAACATTTGAATTTATCACCATAACCAGGAGCTTATGACTACAACTTATCTCTTGGGCACTGTACACCCACAGTAGCCTCGTAACCAGGCCCTCACGCGGAACGCTGTCCTGATCCGAGGCTACTGTACACCCACAGTAGCCTCGTACCCAGGCCCTCACGCGGAATGCTGTCCTGATCCGAGGCTACTGTACACCCACAGTAGCCTCGTACCCAGGCCCTCACGCAGAACTCTGTCCTGATCCGAGGCTACTGTACACCCACAGTAGCCTCGTACCCAGGCCCTCACGCGGAATGCTGTCCTTATCCGAGGCTACTGTACACCCACAGTAGCCTCGTACCCAGGCCCTCACGCGGAATGCTGTCCTGATCCGAGGCTACTGTACACCCACAGTAGCCTCGTACCCAGGCCCTCACGCGGAACTCTGTCCTGATCCGAGGCTACTGTACACCCACAGTAGCCTCGTACCCAGGCCCTCACGCGGAACGCTGTCCTGATCCGAGGCTACTGTACACCCACAGTAGCCTCGTACCCAGGCCCTCACGCGGAACGCTGTCCTGATCCGAGGCTACTGTACACCCACAGTAGCCTCGTACCCAGGCCCTCACGCGGAATGCTGTCCTGATCCGAGGCTACTGTACACCCACAGTAGCCTCGTACCCAGGCCCTCACGCGGAATGCTGTCCTGATCCGAGGCTACTGTACACCCACAGTAGCCTCGTACCCAGGCCCTCACGCGGAATGCTGTCCTGATCAGAGGCTACTGTACACCCACAGTAGCCTCGTACACAGGCCCTCACGCGGAACGTGGAAGAGGGCCTGGTGACACATGGCAAAATTCCCGTATGTGCTCAGTCAGCATAATTGTGTAATCGATTACATTCCTTACTTGGATGCATTCGAAATCACGCGGAAGGTAGCTGTCGTTGATGGCTAAGTAGCAAGTCCTTGCCAAGGAGTGATCAGAGGTGAGTCTTGGAGGCTAGAACAGCAGTTTTATCAAACGGCTACACTTTTCACGGGGTGAAGAATGTAATTACTACGCAGTTATCGGCAATGGACGAACGTGATTCGCCTACTCGAAATCAAGACTGCTGAGCTAAGCACATACGGGAATTTTGCCATGTGTCACCAGGCCCTCTTCCGCGTTCCGCGTGAGGGCCTGGGTACGAGGCTACACCCACAGTTACATACATGTAGCATCCTACCTACTATTTGGCCCTCCTCATTATAGAACAGCTGTTCCAAAATAAACATTTGCTGTGCTGTATATAGTAGACTGTAGACTAGTGACTACCCATTACGCCACTGCTGTTAGATGGTACATGTGGATAGATACATGTACATGTACTGCTTTAGCTCAGTATTCCAATTAATGCCTACCTCAACTTATGTGACAGCAGATAAGTCATACATAATGTTTGCCCAAGGAGTGTGGCTCCACTTACGTTCACAAATCCACCGAGCTGTTGCACACTATTGTAGGCCCTATAGAGATCCAGGGGAGCTCGGCAAATGGTGGGCAGCCGGACCAGAGGAATCCCTACATGAATTGAGGAAGACAGAGGAATGAAAACAGGGATGGAAGGACAGATAGAGGGAAGGAGGGACCCCAGCAGAAACCGTGACCAACTCCAGGGATATGTCCCCATATAAACTCTTCTATGGTGTCACAACAAGGTCACAAACAAGAATTAGCGATCACAGACAGGAAAGCATTGCTGAGTCAAAAGAGGGGAGGAGGAATAGAGGGATCCCAACAGGAAACCGTGACCAGCTCCATGGAATACAAATACAACTCAGGCATCACAAACTCTTCAAAGAACATTGACACTCAATTTGTGACAACTGACAGGAACACCTGGATAGAATTCTTGTATTTTTTTCTTAGTAAGAACTGGTTGAGTGCTTGACCTTTGAAGTACCACTGTACCGTGACACTGTAGTGACATCGTAGTGACATCGTCAAACAGATTGTCACACAGCCAGTAAACAACACACTAAACACATACGCTGTCAGATCTGTACACACCCTGTTCACATCCCATCAACTCTTTGTTAATTCTGCTGACATGATTTCCTATGAACCCATAAGAATATATACAGATGTATGGGGGGTTAGCACTAGTCAGCGCAGAGAAGCTCCGAGGGCTAGAGCCTTACTTTGCCATGCCAAGATCCCCCCCCCCCCCCCCCCCCCCCTTGAACAATCTTCTACATGAAACACTGGAAATAGGTGTTCGGTGGGTGAGGCTAAACAGCAACCTCCCAACTAACAAGGATACAAGGATATTAACAATTAAGAGGCCAGAGACATTATCGCACAAGGCTGTTGGTGCAGGAGTTACACCGGACTCGTGCAGACACAGAGAAGGAGGCAAGACCTCTGAAGCATATCTAGCAGAGGGGAGTTTGTCAGACCTCTGCACAGAGAGCTGCCCCGTACCAGACTGCTCATGTAGGCGAATGAGAGGGCAGTAGTTGAAGCTATTTGTATGTACTGTGCATGTTATGTGGTGAGTGCATGTACAAGCAGCCATATACACACATCTTGCTGTCCTGTAACTAGCCAATTAACATCTGCCAGTACTGCCAACACGTTTTTACTGGAAGGCCTTAGCCCACCCACATACTTATCCCTAAAGAACTCACAGTTGCTATGACAACACAACTACATTGTACCTGTAGGCATAGCAGATGTATTACATCATCAAAGCCACCTGTGTGATAAGTGCATGGCAACCACTACGCTAACCAGATACCAGGCGGACTAACTCAATCAACAACACACACAGAACTATCAGGGCTACAAATTGAGTCTAACGGTCAGTCACATGGATCTCCTTATAAGGCCTGGCAAACCCATAACCTAATCGAAGCCCAATACATCAGAAAAGGCGGTAACTTTGGTAACTAGGTTAGATTACATGTGAGAGCATACTTGTGTATCTAAGAGCAGCCAATCACTAAAGAGCACATGGGTGTATCTGTGCCCGCCCAAAGGCCAAGTTTCCTGGAGCCTCCAGTGAGATTACTTAATGTGTAGGCATTCCCTACCAGTGGTCAAGACCATGAATGATTTTTGTGGGTGAGTCAAGGATCCCAAGATTCATGTTTCCTCCAAATTGATTGTCCTCCACAATCTACAGCTGATATATCTGTTGCTGCATGTGTGCCCAGAGGCATGGGCTGATATCGTAGCCTCGATCCCAGGCCTTCTACACCTCCAGTTTTCGGTCACCTGCAGTATGCAAATGGAGGGGAAGGCCGGGGAATCTTCCCACATGATCGGCATATGTCGTTACACCTGATCTCAACAGTCAAGCCGTGTACGGGACCGATCTTGCATTCTGCGGACGTCTACAAAGCATAGCACCCACAGTTCAATCAGTGTTTTGTGTCCCAATTACGGGATCCTTTGCAGGTGCACCACAGAGGCAGTTTCAACATATTCATAGCCTCGGGGCAGGAATAATGCTAGTATGCTCACTGAATACGACATAGTTAAGGGAGTCGGTAAAACGCGGAATACGGAATAGCGGAATAACTTTTGATTGACCGGAAATGAAATTTTGAAAATATGCAGTAACTGCAATCCAAATAGCCGGGCCACTGCGAGCCTGTATCTGGACTTGTAGAGAAGCTACGGACATTAGGCAAGCCATGCGGTACACCTCAATGGTTGCCTGAAGCTAGAGGTGAGCAGCACGGTGAGATCTAGCTAGGCTACGGAAAAGTAGAGAAGGTAAAATGATGTAGAAGTTGGCTCAACGTAACTTCGTTCATACGAAAACCGGCACACTGTGGGAGAGGTGTACCAAGTACCGTTGACAAGAGTTTTAGTGCTACTTGAGATGGTGACTGCACTAAAAAAGCAACCTCCTAAAGCTCTCACTACCCATGGGCTGACAACGCAGTGACGAGGTTATTCGTCTTGGCAGTAATTTGCTCCCACAGCATGTGCGCCGATGTCTCGAGGACAGACAAAGATCCTTCGATCTCTATTGAAAGCCTGGCTTTCCAGGATGGCAGAGTCAAACCTTTTGTAGCGTTGCACAAACTTTGCCAGTGGGCCTGCTCAGGCACGGCACTTCTCAAACCTCAACTTTTATATCTCGGCGTCTCTCACATGGCTTACCCGGTATTCACAGCTCCTCTGTAACTCCAGATACAGCTAGCAGTGGTCGATCTCGCAGCGCAGCTCCCTCGACTATGCATGCATGATAGTAAGCAGTACACGTGCCGTGTCGGCAGAGAACAAAGCATATTTTCAACATTTCATTTCCGGTCAATAAAAAGTTATTCCGTTATTCCGTATTCCGCATCTTACCGACTCCCATAGTTCAACATCTCATTGTAAGTGATCCACACAATCATCACTGAAATTGTAGAGCCTGTATGGATGGGAATGACCTGATCTAGAGCCCCCCTCCCTCTCCCTCCTTCCCTCAGGCAACATCGGGAACATGGATAATTGTGTGTACCTTCGTTCTCGAGGAATGCGAACAGAGTATCCAGGAAGTCCTTCTTCTGCTGCTGATCCTCAGCGTACTGGGCCACTATTGACTAGAGAATTGAAACAAAATGTGCTAGTGGTATTCATAACTCACTCAGAAGAGCTGAAACCACATGAATCTTCTCAACTGCATATACACATTCAAGTAGGCACTATCATCATCTTTAATCAAATTACACTTTGAATATAAACATTCATACTAAACAAACACCTAGGAAACAGCAAATGAGTCTGGGAGGCTGTTCTAATTAGAGCACACCCACCTGCACTGATTTTCAGCTCGAACTAATCAAAACTCAAACTTTGAATCATTTGTTGTTCGCAGTACGTGGACATTGCGTCATCAGGTATTGCATATAAAATGTCATTCATTTGCCAAAGCTTGAGGCAAGCTTTAGATATCCTGAATTCGGCATTGGCTACCAAGATTGCCAGCAGAGAATCCTACATGCACCCTGAGAACAATGTATCTCCACTTCATTCAAAGTGGTACTGGCCTGAAGTACTCCAAAGAGTGCCGTTGCAAGCTCTACCCTTATCCATCACAGTAACAATGCTTCAGAACAAACATTTGTACGTTCTCAAAATGAGGACTCCGTAGCTTCGAAGATGAAGTTGCAAGGCTAGCCTACTTGGCTTCATATGTCACTTATGGATGGCACAACACTGTCAAAGATCCAGTCTATAGTTGCTGTAACGTATGTGGGCATTAATTGGAAGCAACACCTTGACAGTGTGATCCCAATGCTGTGATATCAGGTGGGTGAAGTGGCTTCACTCACGTGACAACAATAAAATGGCTTCACTATGGTAATCCAGTTGTTGCTCTCGCTTAGCAACCAATGAATGACACACACACCCAGCACTCTAACACAATGCTATTCACCAAGCTTGTCTCAAGACTAGTTTGCAGCACTGAATGACTCCTTATCCAGGGGTTCAATATGAGGGAGCATTACAGAGGTATGTTTGTAGCCTCAGACCAGTCTAGCATGTGGAAATATAACTAGTGTACATGAATATTGCCATGATTCCGGTATAATAGGAAGACAAACAATCTCAGGAAGCGCAGAAACAATCTTACCGGGTGATTTCTATCCACTGGCGACATCACAGGAATCTTCTTAGCCTGCAAGCGTAACACGTATTGGAACAGTGTAGGTAATTCATTACCGTTAACTCTAGTCAACAAACGCATGCACTTATGACTCTAGATGGTGTGGTAAGTAACCACACTCTTAATAGAAGTACATTTACAGTAATCTAAGCCACACCCAAAAAGAACATTGTACATGATTAGACTAGGCGATTGCAATTGATGATGGTGCACACTATGACCACCTATTCAAGGTGGCAAGAAGATCCAAAAACTCCGTCCCCCTCCGACAAAGATTCTGCCCTCGCATCTTCAAGGAGATGTGGGACTCAACAACAGGACGGGTAGCCAAGAAGCTGAAAGAAATGCTCATGACCAACAAGTGACAGCTTGGGTTTATCTTCTGGACGACTCTGGTGCTCCTTGGGTCTCTGAGGTCAAAGTTCTTACATAACTACCGGTACAGGCACTAGTAGTTTCTACTCACGCACTAAGACAAATGTCATGTGCCAGCAAGGGAAGCGTGAACTGAATAAACATTGCGCTCCTAACAGCGAGGGAAGCGTGAACTGAATAAACATTGCGCTCCTAACAGCGAGGGAAGCACGAACCGAATAAATACATGACGTAGTATATGCCTAATAGCAAGGTGCACTTAATTACAATATTCCAGTATTGTCGTCATTTCATACAGTACATGTAACTCCTTATCGCAACGTGGGGAGACTCAGAACTACAGCCTATGTGCATTAATAGGCTGGAATTCTAATTGATGCCCACCAATTCTTCCACAACATCACAAATCAAAGATGATCCCAACATTGGCTGCTATAACAGGCTGAGCAGCATCATCCAAGCATGCGTTACCTTGGTAACTCTCACAGCGGTGCCATCCTCGGAGAGTGACGGGGATGGCTGGCTGTCAAGAGGACCAAACGTCGGGGACTGGATAGCAAGGAACTCTGGCCTCTCTCCCGCGTTGCTCTCAATGCTTTGCTTCCCTCGTTCAGAATTTTCGTTGACTGCACCACCTCTTCTTGCATTCTGCACTGGATGGTGGTCTCCAAACGGTGAAACTTCTTCTCCAGGTGACTGCAGTGAGTTCATCCGCTCAACTTCCATCGCACTGCTGTTACCTGCTTGCCGATGGTCTTCACCAACGCTATCCACAGGCTTATCATTCTTTATGCCCAAAATGTTCTCCACTTGGAATGGGCTCACTCGAGCGGGCCCAGAACTGGCAAGAGGATTCTCACTAATCATTCCAGTGTCCGAGTTGTGCCTCGAGAGAGACTGTATGAGCTCTGACTCTGCATCTCCAGACATCTGAGAATCTTGTCTCTCCCCAAAGGCACCAGGGGGATTAAGCGGTGGAGACAAAACGGCAGTACCCCCGACGGGGGTGAGAGCATCTGGGGTGGGAGGGATATTGCTGGAAGGAGTCATTGGGGATCGCTGGTGGTCAGTAGGAACCCTTGTACTATTGTAGTGGGATGGGGGTGGCGGTTGTTGGCTCCCAGAGGAAGGAGTGAGAAGAGCGTCTCTCAGGCTCGAGACCGAGGTCTGCTTCTGAAGCTCAGGGTTACTGCTGAAGGACGGAGTCTGCGGGGACATGGCCCCGTAGGATTGTTGGCGGTAGATCTGTGATTGCGATTCCTGTTGTGCTTGCTGCTGCTGCTGTGCCTGAGTCTGAGACTGCGCCGAGGGTTGCGGTTGCTGCTGCTGTCTAGGGGTGGAAGGGTCTCCAGGTGGGTAGCTGTCTGGGCTCCGGTAAGACCACGGTGAGCCAGGCTGACCAGCACCTACCTCCTGTAAGGATACAAGAAACACAATGCGATGCACCTTCTCTTCTGTTTTCCTGTATACTGTACATGTTCAAGCACAGCTTTCCCAACATACATACATATACCACATAGGAAGTCTAAACTATAAACTTCTGAAGTGAAACAAAATTGAACATAAAATGATAGCACTACAATCAGCAACAGCATTGCTTTCAGTAACCAACCTTCTACACTATACTGCCTGTGCTACAACTTGCAAAACCTCACATAGACACACACACAGGTACCAATGAAACAGTAGTCCCTAACACTGGGAGCTACATGTGCTCTCAGCTACAAGTGGGGAAATTCCCAAGGGAGGTACTCACCAACCCAAATTGCCTTCACATCTGGACCCCACAGAGGTGTCTGGTTTACTTTCTCACAGCAATGATGGGCATTAATTAAAATGAAATGCCCCCCTCTACACTCCAAATCTGCAAACAGTGCATGGCTGGCTGAGAATCACTGAACAACCAGCTTTCTGTTGGGTAGGTGCTGTGTGGTCACTGCAGCTACATGTACAGTTCCAAAAACAGACTGACAGATGTAGAAGAGTCTAAATATCCTCCTGAAAAGTTTGGCGCCATGGCCCAAGTGACTGCAAGACCCCTTTACCTGGTTCCATCCTCTGTTCATTCCAGGAGGCATGGACGGTCTTCTCGTAGGGTCAGCCGTCCAGTGAGCCCCACCACTAGGATAGCTCATCACACCACCACTTCCGCTGCTCCCCATCCCTTGCGTTCCCCCGCCTCCCGCACCCCTCATGCCCTCTGGGTAGCCATCCATCATGTGGCCCACCATTCCTCCAGGCCCAGTCATCCCAGGGGGGCCCACCGATCTCGGGGAGCCATAGGGATACTGGCCAGGATAGTGCATTGAAGTGCCGTAGCTTGGTGTACCGGGATAGTGAGGGATGGAGTCATAGCCAGGAGCAGGGTGCATTCTCGGGTACATATCAGGCTGGAGTGGAGAGTGTACGCGAGCAGTAAAACAACCTCTCTTAACACGCACATCACACGTAAACAAGGTGACCGCTACGTGAATGTACATTCGGACAAACGGCTTTAGTGTACATAGTAAGAAGTGATCAGATACTAAAATGGTTTTCTTGTAACGATAAAAGAAAGTACACGCCTGAAGCCAAGGAGGTTATACTGGGATTAGGTGACAGCCATGCTAGAGATAGCTGAAGCAGCAGCAGCAGGTTTTTATCAGATTCTGTAAATCTGAGTGATAATGACCAAAAGGAACTGCCCTAGCACCTCCCTCCCACATCAAAATCAAGTTGACAGAGGGAATTCATTAGGGGACAGCATCGTAAGGCGGAACAGCTGCAGCAACAACTATTCCTGGAATCCACACTATCACTATGCATGAAACACACATAGCAGCAGCCAATTAGACACACTAAACAGCAACAATGGCGGGAAGTATGAAACAGGGGGAATACCCCCAAAGTTTACAATTTAGAGCACACCTTCAGTTGCAAAAGCAACCTTTCTACTTTAGAACTTGAGCAGAATGTTCCAGCTGCACCCGTAACTGCCTTTCAACCTTCACAAAGCTTATATGCTGCAAAACTAGGCCCACTTTCATTGAGACCTACAGTGAAGAAAGGTTACCCCCACTCAACCATAAGCTTACCTGTGCAGAATAAGCAGCCCCCATGACTTGCTTGGAGCTCAGAGGACTCATGTAAGGCTGACCAGGCACAGTAGGGCCCCAACTGTGCCCATACATGGCCTCCTGACTGGCCATTGCCCCTGGTTTCCCGCCATAGTGCTGCGCACCCCTTGGAAGTCCGCTCATCCCGCCAAATTGACTTCCCTCGGGCCCTTTTGAGATATAACCCCCCGGGTAACCGTATCTCCCGCCCCCTGCAGTAGGATCCATAGGTATTTGGCCTTGTCCAGAGCCGAAACCGGGCGGGTATCTGCCATCTCCATACTGTGGAAACATCATTTCTCCTCTTGCCAAGTGTCAACGAGAAATCGCGCTCATTTCAAATTGTCAAGCCACTCTCCGAGGTTCTGCGGAGGGGACTCGGTTTCCTCAGTCTTCGTTTTATAGGATACTGGATGCACTAACTAGGCGATGATCACAGGTTGCGCAGAAACAGGAGACAAGGTAGGCTTCCGCGGGGCTAGCACGGAGCACACCTAACGCCATTTTCTTTTTGTGGGTAGATACCGTATATTCTAATTAACAGCCAACAAGCCACGTGGCGACCGCTGATTTCTGCCGCGCCCTAGCCTAACTCTGATAACACTGTGATCTTGTATCGAGTCAACTTTTTCATGACAATTACAACACAAGAACAATCAAAATCTTTTCTGTCCTGCTCCTTTGATAATCTTGGCGGCCTTTGGCTGCTGTTTCATTTGCTGCTTCTGAGCCAACTGTAAAGGAAGGGAAAATACACAAACCACACTCAATGAATACGGTCAGAGGTGACACTACAGGTCAATAGACTTCCTGTAGACCACCTGGCAGCTTAACAACTGAGGTACAATGGGGTTGAAGCTTCCTGCAGCTAATTTCACAAGAGCATTGAGTTCCTGATTGCTGATCATGGCTTCCCATCTATATCTGTACAGCAGAACCTAATTTTGTGGACGGGAATGGAACTACTGGAATGCAATCTGGAGAACAAAAAAGTGAGCTTCACTCCATCCGTTCCTCTAATGTCTGGAATCAAGTTTCAGGTCCACTGAAAGCAGTCAGTGAATGCAAAATACTGATAGGTAGTGGGGGGGGGGCACCGATTCTTAACCTGCATTTCTCTCTTGCCTGGTATTATTTCTGGACTACAGGCCTTCACTTCAGCATTAGTATATTTTCAATCTAGCCCACAGTCCATTCCAGTGGACCATTTCAGCTATCCATTCCAGTCTACCAAAGAAAGACCCCTGCCACAGCAACATTCTGGATGCTGAAAGGTCTATCCCAGCTGTTACTGCTGCACAGTTGTTCTGTTTCAGCTCTAAATAAGTGAAATACTAGCCCCTGGTGAGCACTGTCAGAAAGGACCAATGTGGTTTCGATTTATGAGGGTATTCTTCCTCTGAAGGTATAGAAAGTTGAAATAAAGAAGCCTAACCTTCTGGGCTTGTTGGGACTTCGCCCTCTTCTTAGAAATTGCCTTCTCCTTCGCAGCCCTGCAGGAGTGAACAAGTTTCGGATGGACTTCTACAACTATGGAAGTATCCACATTGCATACACTGAACAGAGCATATTGCACAACTTTGCCAATAACCTGTAGTACTAATGCAGCCTCCCAGACTGGGTTCTTGCACTGTTTCTGAGCAACTTGATCACCTGAAACCTGCTGCCACTAACTCAGATACTTGCCACAGGTTATAGGCATCTCAACACAACTGAGGAATTAATATTATGCAAAGTAATGCTAGTAATTACTAGGAATACATATCCGCATCATGCATTGCAACAAATGTGCATAGGTAGCCTGATGGACATGTATGTTGTTAGAACAGAACTCCTATCCGGAGCCTGATCCTTACGTACTAGGCGATAATCAGTAACACGAGGGGTTCTACTGATGCACGTATCACAATTTTTCAGTACTTGACAAAACAATCCATCACTTGCTATTACTCTTGCCAAGACCGAAACCTTTTTGATAATACAGGAGGAATTGCAGGAGTTGATAACAAGTGATATGGACACACCCAGACACAGTAGTCGTCCCACAAGGACAGATTGAATGATGCCCACCCACCTAATGGCCTGCTCCCGTTGGGCTTTTCTAACTTCTGGCTTCTGGTTTCTCTTCTGCAGGATGGCCTCCAGGGTGGCACCCTGGATTGCACGCTGGAACTTCACGGTTTTTCTTGTGCGCTTCTTGTTCACCTCTTCCACGGTGCCCTTCTTATGTTTCCTTCTATAGAGGACTGTCCACCTTGTCTTACGAGGGTTGCGACGCATGAAGAATGATCGTGCACATTTTCCGTTCACGAAATTGTACACCTATGTGAACAGATGTATATCACAGTTACTGAACTGAAGTGGGCAGTATAACTATGTACGCTTAGCGTACTACGCTACCACACTAGGGCATCAAGGTAGATATTCCACTCGACCCAGGAACAACACATTAAACACTGTCGGGATGCAGCGGCTAGCTCACATCACTACCTAACAGTATTATCTATCCTACAAACACCATCTCCGTGGTTGAAACTCGGCAGATCAGTCATCAGATCGTACCTTCCCGTCCATCCGAACATATCTTCTTCCCCGACTGGGGTGTATCTTTTGCTGGCTGAAATGGCACAGTTCAAGCCTGGATGAACAAGGAAAACAGCACCAAACGAAAAGGAAATCATCTTTAAACTTGGTGCTTTGGTTTCATCCCGATATCATGCACCCGAGGATGGATGGAGGACGATTCTTGTAACACACTTACTTCATCTTGGCTGTGTTTCTGTGCACATGAGAAAGGAGGGGTTTCACAACTACACGTGATATTTAAAATTTTGTCAATGACGACATCATAAACAAACCTCACAAAATGGCATCAGTGCCAGTGGCGGTCCCTGCACAAGAGGACAGATATCGTCCTCCTGACCTGAAGTCCTCCAGAAGTCCCAAGGCAAAGAGCTCTTCATTGAGACACAAGACCCGGTCCCCGGCAGAAGCGGTCAGGGAGTCCGAGCAATCCCTCAATCAGCTGTTGGAAGACTTTGAAGAGGGCAGACTGAATGCTTTTGGTACGAGCTTTTGTTATGCTCATTGATTAAAGCCGGCGACTCTAACTACGTGTTGTCTACTCCTGTATAAATTTGTGCAAACCGCAATAGGTTTAGCTAGTCTCGCAAGCCAGCCTCTTTTTGTATGAGGGGGCGTGCTCGTGCCCCCTCGTAGAAAAAGAGGCTAGCTTGTGAGACTAAGGTTTAGCGGTCTTGGCCTGACATTTGTCTCCGTCTTGAGCTCCTGTTCTGGTCAGACCAGTACAACCAATGGTCAGCTTTGCAAACAGTGCATGTTCTAGAGCTGAATATTCTCAATTTGTCGAGATTTTCTTGCAAACCTCACCAGCCATGCGCCAATGGGCAGTTCGTTAGCGGCAGTACGTCCGTACATTACACATAGGTTAGGGTGTGGCTAGGGTTGGGTCTGGGTCTGTATATAAGCATACGGATGCTAATGTATGTCGCTAACAGCATGTGTTCCCAAGGAAGAGTCTTTTGGACAAAAGAATGTTTACCATACCCGTATAGCTAAAGTGCAAGAGAGCAAATTCCTGAAAAATGAACCCGTACTGTGTACAAAAATTGTCTGCTTTGTAGGCCCTCTGGTTGGACCAACCCACTTCAGCTTTCTACGGTGTTAAGAAATTCATGTTTATAAATGTGCACCCCCTCACTTTATTCTCTAATACACACCCAAGAGCGCATCATGACATCATTGTTTTACAATGATGTCATCATGCGCTCTTGACACCCCCATACACAATATTCATAAGGATACACGTTACCTTAGTTAGCTCACGTGGCCTGGGAACAGGGCTAGGTAAGTCCCGAGTACAAAGGTATTTTGTGTGTGGGTTACATGAGATGTTTAGTAAAGTGTGTATCTGGTTCTTCAGGAAATTCAGACATGCTTCTCAAGATGAACGAGATCAGAGAGATGCAGGAAAGGCTGACACTGAAACACTTTGAAATCGACCATATGAGGATCAGTCAAGAAGGGTACCTGATATACCATAGCAAGTTGCGATAGTTACTGGCTTGATGCATATAATTATGTCATCGGTGTCACAAACCCCAAGAGAACTCTATCTAGGGTCAAGACTGGCCTTCAATGTAGTAATGAAAGATTCTCTTCTCTGTGGGGTAGTCATGTTTCTTTCAGACTGTCAGAACAGGTTGCTAAGTTACCCGAGTCACTGCTACCATAGCTCTGGAACCGAACAACTTTCTCTTCTCAGGACAACTGGTACTGGAGCTGGTGAAGATAAAGATGATTCCTCATTACATGAACTAACCCAAGCAGTAAGTATCAGGAATACGTTCGTGATTATGTGCCGAGAACTTCATTCCCTAGATCCCTTCCATATGTACTACAAACGTACTAATAACTTATGCATGGCGTCGGTATGTAGTGGTTTCCTCACAGTCAATACTAATAATATGTATGGTACAAGAGAATAACATTGTGATATCAAGTGAATTTTCAATCCCCAGCTCGAGAAACTTGGAAGTGCTATGTATCCTCACTGCAGTCTCCTAATCAGAATGTGATTGTATTATATACTACATTTGTATAGTTTACATGTCAATAACAGTACATTGTCCTTGACTTCTTTGAAGTCAATCTCTTCACTCCAATGACTCGAGGAGAGATCGTAAGAAAGGAAAGAGAGTTTCAATAACCACAGATGAAGTCTGACGAATATTGTTATCTCACAGTTTTACAACTATCATCCATGTAGCCAGCTTGAATCGGCAATGTGCCTGTCCCCAAGAGTTTGTAACTTGTGCATGCTAACTATAGCCTTGTGCCCAGATTTTCTCTCGCAGCCGTGGAGAAAAATCTATTTTTCTCCACAGCTGTGAGATAAAGTCTGGACGGAGGCCTGGGGATGAGGCTACATGCTAACTGCAATGCTTGTATGTCATGCAATAATTATGTTCTTGCTCATCATCACTGCATGCATGTTGCATTACAGCTAGTATAATAATCCTGGGGAGAGGCATGCAGAGAACGTATACGTGTTCTCAATCTTCAAACCTACAGCTGATCCTTGCATGATCACGATGACAATATGGTCTGAGCACACAACTAACACCATACATTTTGTGATGATATCATTGCATGTATACAGTGCAGTTAAAAATCTGATTCATTCATCATGCATGGCCTGCAGGCATATATCAACAGATTTATTATAACTGTGATGTGAGTTATCGATCAGTGATCATGAGGTGTATGCTCAGGGTGCCCTGCAACTCTGAACTGCATTTGCAATCGGGCAATGTCAGCGTCCAAGCTGGCCAGATCCTTGCGGAACTCCAGCTCACTGGATGAGGTCAGAGTACTCTGGTGGTCAGAGGTGGCAGATCTGGGACTGAAGTAGTCATTCCTATAGCTACTGGGTTTGCAGGTGGTTGTGCTGTTAAGTTTCAGTGGCTTCACTGATCTGAGCAAGGACACTGTTGATCCAGAACATTTCGTTTCTGACCAGTTTTGGTCCTCAATTGAAGAGTTTTGTGTGAAATTTGAACCGTCGACAGCTTCAGTTTCTAATTGGCTGGGACTTAGAGTTTGTTCCAAACCAGGATCTTGGACAGCTGTTGGTGATCTTTCGGAAGCCTCCTGAAGGCTGTTGTGGGCAGTGACTGGGGTAGAGTTCCTGCTCATGTACATAGCAAGAAAACTGAGGGAGACAAAATTTAATCACCGTATCAAACTCAACACACTGTTAACTTTACAGATTAGCCTGTACCAATATTACCTGTCAACACTGCCGTTGTTCACCAAGCCCTGCAACCGTTGGCCTGCCTCCACAGAGACGTAATAGCCCTCCATGTCATGTGAAGGATTCATCTGTGAAGGGTCCAGCTTAACCAGCTCAGAATAGAAGTATGCCACACACTGCCTCAGACCACTGTTGAAGAAAGCAGAGCTGTTAAGCCCATAGCCAATAATAATAGCCTAAAAATTAAAGCTAGTTTGGTTACGTGCAATGTGCTGAGCACCTTGAAATACTCATGAGTGTGCACAAGGAGACAGTGTAGTCTCACCCCCAACATCCACTGAGTGAATACTCTGGGAGGTAGTGCAGCTCGCACAGTAGTCTCGGTACCAGACCCAACTCGCACACGGATCTGGTTGGGTCTGGTACCGAGACTACTCGCACACTTACAGTAGCTGGTCTTGAGCTTGGAGTAGCTCAGTTTCTTTCTCACTGAGAGAGAGTTTGGTCATCTGAGTCTCCTCTTGTGCCGTGTCCAATGAACACCTTGTGGTGGCAAACTGGTCCTGAGTAACTCTTGTTTCTGCATAGCGAATACGTTGGGCACAATGGATTAGCAGCTCATTCAAATTTATGCCATTCCCAGTGGAAATTAATGACCTGGCTATGAAACTTGCACCCGAAGAACTGAACGGACCTTCTTTAGCCCTTGACACTTCCTGTTCCAAACAGTTGATTTGCTGCTGTAGCACTGCACTCTGAGTGTGATCGTAACAGACACAGCTTATATCATGAGCACCTTAAAATCAACATTCACCGGAAAACAGAAGGGTTGATTAATCCATGCAGATATATAGTCATCTCAGTTTTAGTTTTCGGCAAAGCCTATAGCTTCATTCTCAGGACTTTCCACTTCCAGTTTTCTAGTCTTCGATAGCCAGACACAACTGGAAGGGTCTGGTCTACTGCCTATTATAAGACTACACAGTCAGCATGTTGGAGTGTCTGGTTCTTTGATTGTTACCAACTCCCTGGTAGTTGGCTCCTAGCAATATCTATATCTACATGCTACGGTGCAGTAGTTACGTGTGAGTAAACTAGATGTGTCTGAGATGACAACAGCTTGGCCCTTCTGTATTTGTACGGGTGAATACACTCACCTTCACTTCCAGCTGTCTTGTACTCTCAGCACTCATGGCCTTCTCCTTCCTCAACTCCTGGAAGTATAAACACATGTAAATGTAGGTGTCCATGCATATGCCGAGTCACGCTCAATGAACGTACTTCTTCAAGAGATTTCTTTTGAGTCTTCAAAGAACTGAAGGCTCCTACGCTGCTCTGCATTTCCCTGATCATTGCTGAGACTTGCAATTTCTGGCTGTCCACTGTACGTATGATATAACGGTACAAATAGTTGGATGCTGAGGATTCATGCACAGAGTGGCCATGGCCAACCTATACCGGTTCTTGTATAGCTACTCAAGATAGATAACTGACAAATCTTACGTTCATCCTGAAGGTTTTGTAGTTTCATCTTGGTTTGATCAAGTAATCCTTGAGTTTCCGAGTAAGCCATCTCACTCTTAATCACTCTCCTGAGTCACACAAACCCGTGAATATGGAATGAATACAATCATGCCAGATGGGAAAAGACACAACCTCTCAGGAAGTAATCAGACTTACTCCAGCAAGTGTGACTTCTCATCTTCCAGCTGCTGCAGTTGAGACAGCCAGTCAGTGATAGAATGGGAAGTAGGTTCCACCATCGCAGAGGTGTTTCGGCTGACTGGATGCAGACACAGCTTTGCTAGTTGCTCGAGGTAGCACTTCAGTGAGTTCTCCAGACTCTCGAGTTGCTTGAAGAGATCTGAATTAGCTGCCAGCATAAGATAGTATTTGAATTGGTTACAGCATAGAAGCTAGAATGCATGTACTTCCAGACCATACCTGTTCTTACACTTCCTCTGATCCTTCCAACCGTGAGTTGAAAAGAAGAGAACATTTCCTGCATAAGCAATTGGATTTCTTGTGAAGTACTTGGTGTAGTGGATGCCTTCAATGGGTGAACTGTGTTGGACTCCAGTTCAGCAGTAGCAGCATCTATGGAGTTCTGAACAGGCTGGGATAGTTTGGTAGTTGGACCGACTGTACTATTTGATACCAGCTGGTTCACTTCAGTTCTGGAGGCTGTCCGAGTGTTACTTAAACCTGCTTGAGGAGACCCACCCTTCCCAGTATTGCCCTCAAACCTGAAGTGAGGATGGCTTTTGGAAGCCAAGGTCCCTGAGGGCTGTTGAACTTCGGGGACACACCGAGGAAGACGCGTGTCACTACAGGACTGCAGTGAACCAAGCCGTGTGTTTCTCCCCTCTGTTTGCACTGATGAGGTACTGGTGGGAAACGGCTGAAGATTACAGACAGCAGGACCGTACTGCCCTGTGAGAGTTGGGTGGTACAGTGTGTATGGCACTGGTGCTGAATAAGTGCCGTAAGGATAGGGACGAAGTTGAGGATATGCAGGAGTGTGCGGCGGGTAAGAACTATGAAGAGGAAGTTGCACGTGAGGCTGAACAGCATGGTGTTGTCTCAACTGTGCCGAGTTAGGGTTCACTGAGGCTGTTCTGCCTGCAGTTATGCTAGCTGGGAGAGACTGTTTGCTCCCTTGGGGGTGCTGGAGATTTTGAAGAGGAAGTCCGTGCGTACCATTTCTGGACATGATTGGTGCTGCAGCCTCCGTCTGGGTACCACTGTCCTTGGTGTTGGCCCCACTCGATTCTGTTCTTAATCTACGACAAGCGATGGCATATTTCCTTGAGGACCTCTGCTTATACGTACCTTTCCTAGTATTTAGCTCTTGCTGAACTTTTCCAGCAGAGCTCGAGTGTGGAGTCAAGGACTTTGAAGCCACAATACTTCTTGGTTCAGTTTTTGATCGGGAGTGCTTTACAGCCGGTGTTGAGGTAGCATGCAAATATTTAATTGCTCCAGGAAATCTTGCATCAACTGAAGGCTTTGCACAGCTTGCTGGACTTGTCTGAATGGAAAGGCAACAGATAAAGCATTAAGCTAGATGCAGAGCTAATAATTGAACTCTTGAATGCATACCTTGCCTGTTTGCAGTATTGAACGAGCTGCACCATGCTTGAGCAGCGTCACAGGTGGATGTGAAGTGTGTTTGCCGGCAGTCTTCCTACCTTCCCTATGGGGATGTTGCTGTGCTTTCTTTGGCAGAGCTGTCCGCATGTAAATCAATGAGCTTCAAATAACATGAGGCGTACTCAAACATGTAGCCTCGTTCCCAGGCCGTGTGGGAGGAGAGAAAGCGGCCTGGGAACGAGGCTATCAAATATGTAAAGATACTGCATTTAAAGGTCATGCAATATGATAGGGATGCCTGAAACTGTATGCCAGAATTAACAGAAATAGTATTCACTTACAGTGGCTTTCTGGGCTGAGTAACGTCTTCAGTAGAGCAGCACATCGGTCAAGGCCATGGTGCACTGAAGCCACCTACAACACACAATCAAATAGGCACAACTCTAGCTTCTTTCCCAAAACACAAAATGGTAGGCCCGGGAACAAGGCTAGCACAACTTGATATAGCAGCAGCTATGTCACATGCAGATGGATTGAGGTACGCCGTAAACTACGTTTATACTTTGCATCAGCTCCTGCAACCCTTTCAACCTAGCCGCCTCAAACCTATTTTGCATAATATACAGCTTCAGTGGAGAAGGTTCTTTGTCTATTTAGTGAAAAATTTTGACAGTTTTGTAATGAAGTGAGTTCAAACAACATAGCATGCAATACCAGCCAGCCACCCACATGCAAACAGTGGGAGTGGCTAATGCAATTACTGCAGTTCGGCTGGCCTATCTACATCAATTGTATTTCATGTGCTTTGGAAAGTAATTAACCATGCAAGGGAGTGACTTAGGTATACAGTTACAAATTGTCGCTCATTGTAGCACGGTAATTGCATACCTGTCTGCTGATCCAGCCCATCCTCCATGGCGTCTAGGCTCTCCCCCCTGTGGAGGTCTATAGATTCCTCGCAGATGATAAGCATTTACGATCAGAAGGCCCGACAAGTGACAGCAAAGAGGTTTAGCTGGCTTCTCAACTTCATTGGTGAGCTCAACATTATTAAGTACAGCCAATTTGTATGTGCTACCAAAATGTTAGTACATGTCCAGGGTCTAGATCTTTATACTTTTGCCTTAGAAAACCTTGAACACAGTTTGAGTGTGTTTAATTGGGGTGAGTGTGAGTGGGCCCCACACAGACGAGTTTCTCGTATGTCGAGCTGTAAATCACTTGCAGTTCTTGTTTTTCGTGTTTGTTGTCGTGTCATCCGTTAATTCGAAACCAGGCATTGAATTGAACATCGAACTGTGACACTAGACCAGAACAGTACCTGCTCAATGGACAATGGCAACAACAAATTGCAAGCAAACCATGAAAAGTATACGTCCTTGAATCGTGCAAAGAACTGCAAATAGTCTATCTGTTCGATGGACAATGGCGACAACAGAGACCACTCGTGGACCTACCTATCCATTGGCTGAGCGATGGGTGAACTGTGAACAATCTAATTCAGCTCTGTACCTCCGCCTGTGGCGACAGCAAAGACGAAGACCGCTGGTTGACCTACCTATTCACCAACCTAAGACCTCTACATGCCCTGCAGAATACATGGCGTGCTGGACCAGTGTGCAGCATGCATATAGGTCGTGTGTTACCTGCCATCTGCTAGACTGCTTCCGCTAGCTGACTCACATGGTTCCTGAGTTGTGCATGAGTGTACTTTTCGTGTGATATTTGGCCTGAGGTTGTGTTGTGCTCATGCAGTGATAGCTACATACAACTGTTCCACCGGCATGGATACCATGGTTCCACATTCTGCACGCTCCACACATCCTATGACTAGACACGTTCACCCCACAATGCTCAGCATGTACATAGTACATAGTCTCGTTCCCAGACGATTTTTTCGTCAAGTCTGGCCCGCGAGTCTACATTTGTACATGGACTGCCCCCGCCCCCAATAATGTTTGAATGTGACGCTCTATCATCTATGGTGTGAGCGAATGAGTCACATACCTGGTTTTCGGAATCAGTAGAGTAAAGGGAGAATTCAGCTTCCTTTCTGAAGGGCTCACTAACTCTGCAACAGCCAGGAGTACTAGACATCGTCATGGCGTCATTATAGCTATATCCATCAACGAGCAGCTGTTAGCAAAGTTCAAAGTGCTTGGCGGGAACCTTAATCGTTGTGGGCGTGGTCACTCCAACCCTGCTGGGCTAGCTAGCCATGGCTCAAGAGAACAATGAATCAGCAGCTACTGAGAGCCAGGTGCACTTGCACCACAAGCTGTCAGGTCAGTGATTGCAGGATCAAATGCTTAAGCTTGAGCAGTTAGGACCTTTTAATAGTTTAGACTTCGAGCCTGAAATGGTGTAGCTAGCTAGCTATATCGTGATCGTCATGTTCAATGCATGAGTCTGGTAGAATGTAATCCTATCAGGCCGTAGCCAGCCTTGCACAGAGGGAGGTTCGGTCTCATCTGGAGGCATGAAGTAGCTGAGAACAAGTAGTCTCGCGGGCCAGACTTTACATTCCGCCGAGAGGGGAAGTAAAGCCTGGGAACCTGCCTATTCCATGGAATTCGAAATTATTGTGCGTCACGTAAATGGAATGCTTACTTGTTTTATGCCGTCATGTTCAAAACACTAGCAAAGTTCTTCACGGCTTCCTCCTGCTCTTTTCGAAGGCTAGAACAGCCTAGAGTCTCAACAAGTGACGTCGATTGCCCGATCAACATCCATCTTCTTGGACAGCTCGCGCGCTGTGGATTTTCAGAATGCAATTCTACGTTACGTCACAAGTTAAATTGAAATAGAACAATGCGCCAGCATTCCGGCGCACCGGAACCAAAATGGAATAGGCAGATCACCAGACGTATTTTTCCCCCCGCGTGTGAAAAATCGTCTGGGAACGAGACTAGAGAACAAGGGGGCGACACTCCCATTGGCGCCATAGTCAGAGCTGCGACCGGGGTCAAGAAATCTTGGTTACAACAACCACCTCCTTTCAAACCATCCACTGTGGTGCATGATCAAGAAGGAATGTGCACACAAGTGCAGCCTACTTTGATCCTATTAGCATCACAGATCTCCGAAAGGAAAACCTGAAGATATAAGCTATAGGTCAAGTTTCTTACTTGCAGGTAGCTACGAGGAGTGGGCAGAGTGTTACAAGTGCATGCAGCTGCAGGTCAAGCATTTCTGTAACTGCCATTCATACCAACGAAATGTGACCGGGTGCTTTTTCCTTTCTGAAATTGAGGCATACTTGTATAATTCCTGCCCGGTATGCCTCCTATAACTTCCTGTAACTGTATAAGCAACTTCATTGACAGCTATAGTGCTGAATCTGAGTTATAACAGCTCTTCTGTTTTGCAGTGTATATAGTAGTGGATGTTTTGTAATGTGCGCATGTCGTATTTCTAGTGTGCTGCAGGATGCCTGGGTTCTCTAAACTTGCTGTGAAACCTCCAGAACATGCACCTGCCATCTTGAAGCAATTCAGTTCCCTAAGGAGGGAAGGACTCCTCTGCGATTGTGTTCTTGCTGTGGAACACAGGGAGTTTCCAGTCCACCGATGTTTCCTGGCGGCTTGTAGTCCATATTTCCGAGCCCTGTTCACAGCTAAAATGCTTGAAAGTAGAGCCCCTGTTGTGAATATCAATGGAGTATCAGTACAAACATTTGAGTTAGTTCTGGATTTCGTATACAATGGTGAGATCATCCTAAACGAAACCAACATCACTGATGTGTTTCCGGCTGCAGAACTCTTTCAGCTCAGCACTCTCCAAGCGGTATGCATTGATTTCTTTATTAATCAGCTGTGTGCATTGAATTGCTTGGGTATCTGGAAGTACGGACGGAATTACTGCAACTCAAAGTTGGAAAAGTCCGCTTGGTTTTGCATTTCCAGCCACTTTATGGATGTTGTAAACAGTGAAGAGTTCTTGAGCCTTTCGAAAGAAGATCTTTGCACAATTCTATGCTCAGATGATCTCGATATTAGTAGTGAGATGGATGTGTACAGAGCGGCAATGATCTGGGTTCAGAACGATCTTCCAAGAAGGAAACAAGATATGGTAGATGTCCTCACACATGTCCGATTTCCTTTACTTTCAAATGCAGCACTCTCATCTCTCCTCGGGTCCCAGACGGAAGTGTTCTCAACAGACAAATCTGTGCATGAGCTACTGATTCAGGCAAAGAATGCACAGAGGTTAAGAAGCACAAGATCCAGGCAAAAGAAAATTTCAGCATTTCAAAAGGAGAGCCTCACTCCACGCAGGAGTAGGAAAGCCATTGTGGTCGTTGGAGGTTACAGCGGAGAATTTGTGAGCAACTGTGAGGTCTATGATGAGAAAGCTGAATCTTGGCATGAGTTGGACTTTGAGCTGTCATCATGCAAGCATCTTCACTGGATAGGAGTCATTGGCATGCGACTCTACGCCCTTGGTGGTAGCAGCATTGCAAACATCAATGAGGTCATATCCAAGTTCACGTCCAGTGCAGTGAAACAGCTCCAGTCTTCAGCCTTTTCAACTGAATGGGAGTCTGAGGCTACGCTGCCTCATGATTGCTCGGGCATGCAAGTCTGCCTGATGGATGAGTGCATCTACACCTGTGGGGAGACCTCCATCAATGATTTCCCTGTTTATGGTATTTCTTGCTACAACCCAAGCTCGGGGGAGTGGGAGTATCTCACCTCCCTTCCACACGCCATAGTGTCAGCAGGGTTTATATCCCACGCTAAGAAGCTGTACATTCTTGGTGGAATGGACCCAATTAGTGGGGACATTTCAACCCGCTTTGAGAGCTATGACCCTTCTACCAACACCTGGGAGTCTGATTTACCAAGCCTCATCACTGGCCGATACCACATGGGTATTGCTGTACTTAACAATTGCATTTATGCTATAGGCGGTATTGGTGATGATCGAGGAGAAATCAATGTTCTTTTGAAAACTGTGGAGCAGTATTCATTTAATAGAAACAGTCAGTGGTCATCGATAGCTCCTCTTACATCCCCGAGGGCCGGAATGGCTGCATGTGTCTGGAATGGGAAGATCTTTACGGTTGGCGGTGAGACTTCAGATGGTGTCAACTGTGACACGACGGAACAGTTTGATCCCAACGTTGGAAAATGGACTACTGTTGCACCTTTGAAGCATCCCAGAATCTATTCCAATGCTATTGTAGTGTAACGTATCTTTCTACTGTTAATGAAATTTTGATAAGCATGACGGGGAAGTGCAAGGCAAGCATATCTATGCCAGTGAATGTGGCTACTAGCTACCTGTGTTGTGCTATCATTCCTATATACCTTGTACCAATTAAGTTGGAAATGGCACCATGCCTTATGTGGTTAATTTATTGGTCCGGCGGGAAGTAGGGGAATGGGTATAGGGCCGGGGCCATGAATGCGCATGCGTGTCCGGTACCTATATTTGATAGTACTTCCTGCCGGACCAATATCGGTATATCTCCACGTACGTCTGCATATCTGACCTTTGAACCGAGCGAAGCAGCCCGAGAAAAACACTTTGTTTTTCAGTACTGGCGCTCGTGGCGGTGTAGACTGCAGTTTCCAGGAAACTCACTTTACTACATTCATTTGCGAAGGATGGCAGCGTACATAGCTTGTCTTGGCGTTCTTGTCTGTTCAATGTGGCTGGTTCACGCACAGACGGTGTGCCCAGGTATTCATGGGCAGCCCAAGTGTGTCTGCCAACACCCAGATGGTGTCATTGACCTCACCCCACTGGCGAACACCAACGGAACACCAAGGTATATGTAACTATAGCCGTACGTAAAGTAGGACGGTGACACCTGGGCAGAGGGGTGGCCAAATCGATCTGCTTACATCTCTATGCACTCTGACTTAGATTTGATGTTGTTCTTGAGTTAGTTTGGTTCTCAGACCCTTCTGTGTTTCGTTTCCAGGGTGGGTCAAGCAATCTTTCTGTGTTCTGTTTCCAATGTGGGTGGGCAAGCGAGCCCCACCCACCTTAGAAATGAAATGTAGAAGGGTCTGGGTCAGCACTACTCTCGTTCCCAGGATTGGAATGTAAAGTCTGGCCAGTGAGACTAGGTCAGCACACCACAGACCTTCAGACATCAAGGAGGGAATCTGTAACTGACCCTGTTTCCTCTGCCTCTTGACAACCCTTTATGTCCCCTACCCTTATTCTTTTGTCCTCCCTATAGTGTTCTATCATGATCAAGTAATGTTTGACCTATACATTTGACTACCGTGATGGTGAAAATAATGAAGCAATGATACCAAAGGCATTTAAGCACATATTCGGGGTTCCCTATATTATAGGTGCTAACACTTTTGTCTATACTTTTCTGCTGCTTTGAGCATGCAGTTTCTCATGGCCAGTGGGAAATGCATACTTCTGCTTGATTTATACTCACACCTGCTACTGTTTCAGAGCAGAATTATGATGTTGTCTACTCCTAGTAACTTGCTGACAACTGATTTGCTTATGGTAGACTTGTATATAGCCCTGCTGGAGGTGCTTTGTGCCTCCACAGAACCACCTAAAACATATGGAAAACTATTCAGGATGGGCAGCTTCGTGCTTTGCACTGCATTGCCGCTGCTTTCTGCTTATTCTGTTCTGTCTTTCTCAGTGCCATACACATGTTTACCCTAATTTCCTGCATTATTTTACCCAAACACATGTCCCCTAAAAATCATAAGTTACATTGGTCTGTCCATGGCCTGAGTGTTCAGAACACTTTTGTCGGCCCTGATCTTTAATTCCCTATAGGCCTCCACCATAACTTTCATTACTGACGGTGGTACGAGCACCATTAGTTGGCAAGCAACTTAAGCTAGGTGGAGGCTGGGAACAACCCAATGCTGGGATGGAGGCTGTCTCTGCTTATATAGCTGGAGTCAAACTCTGTATAGACACATTACTTGAGCTACACTTGTTGGCCTTTGCCTAAAGTTTCCTGTATTATGCTATACCAATACTTCCAGACCATTACCTCACATCATGCTCAATTATGTAATGGGACTTAAGCTTTCACCCAATGGCCAAATATTGATGAACCTGAGTCAGCAGAGTTAGTACAGTACTGAAGCTGAAACTTCCACCTGGGCCTAGCCTTAGCCTTCTACACAAACTGGATATCTGCATGAAAGGTATCAATGAAGTGAATGCCGGGATGGTGCTTTCAGCAAGCTGTACTGAAATTCCTAGTATGCTTGCTGTAAGGCTACACTTGTACCGTCTCAATTTTCTCTACATGCAGGTTCACAGGGATTAAGGATCCAAATGACTGGTTATATTCATTCAATCCCTGCTACACGTATTCTGAGCAGACTGACTGTCAAAATGTCTATGTGAGCAATTTCAGGTGTAATGCACTTTTGGTGACCTGTTGACTTAGTGCAAGAGTACAGGGTCTAGATTTTATAGCTATACCTACGTATATACACAAACCAGATGACATCATATTATACAAATACCTTCGCTCACTTCGCTCGCCCAGCTACTTCCCCCTCATTCGCCTACGTGAGTAATCCGGCGCCAGACAGCTCTCTGTGCAGAGCTGGTGCTCCTCGATTGCATCCGCTTTAGCTGCTGCTCCACAATTGCGGGTGCTGCTCGCCGCTTGCGTCCGCTTCAGCTGCTGCTCCCCGATTGCGTCCGCTTCAGCCGCTGCATGCTCCCTGATTGCGTCCACTTCAGCTGTTGCTCCACGATTGCGGCTGCTGCTCGCCGCTTGCGTCCGCTTCAGCTGCTGCTCCCCGATTGCGTCCACTTCAACTGCTGCTCCCCGATTGCGTCCGCTTCAACTGCTGCTCCCCAATTGTGTCCGCTTCGACTGCTGCTTTCCAGCCAATGCATGCCCAATGTTCTCGAACATTCTTCTCAGAGTTCGAGGTTCAGTAACTTGAAGTACGAAGGTCGCGCGTCAGTAGTCTAGTCCCGCCCCACGAACATCCCACTTCCGTCACGCAACACAGACACACGCACATTAAAATATTGATGATGGCCTCATTCTCATGCAGGCCTAGTATGAGGTGTGCTGGAGGCATGCAAACAGCACAAGCTGGGTGGAGGCCAGCTCGGAATAAACCAAAATCTGTTGTTGACAACAGTGTTCCAACGTCTATGTGAGTGATTTCAGATGCAGTGCACCCCAGACTGAGAGTACACTACCTAAGCTATTATAGTTGTTGACCCATTGCAAGAGTGAACAGTTCTGCATCTTGAGTGATGAAGTTGTAGTCGGAACCATCTGGCTGGTGCCAACGTCAGAGGAATTAAGGGTCAGATTCTACTTCCACCGTTGCACGAAATAACGTGCTTTTACGTACTGCAAGTGACGAAAAGCTGGGAACGAGGCTACTCATGCAGGCCTCCAATGCTACATGTAGTATAAGGTGTGCTGGAGGCTAGGCTCGTTCCCAGGCACATGGGAATGAGGCTAGCTGGAGGCATGCAAGCAACTAAGCTAGGTGGAGGCTAGCCTCGGTCCCAGGCTCTCTTCTTGAGGCCAGCTGGGAATAAATCAAAATCTGTTGTTGAAGTAGCTAGCCTCACTCT
Organism: Axinella damicornis; assembly: GCA_963931865.1. Taxonomy (NCBI): domain Eukaryota; kingdom Metazoa; phylum Porifera; class Demospongiae; order Axinellida; family Axinellidae; genus Axinella; species Axinella damicornis. Next base: position 19,701,410 of record OZ007506.1, read on the forward strand.
GAGCACCTGGGAATGAGGCTACATGGTGAGGATACATGGGTGGGTAGTCTTGAAGGTCTCGGGACAAGACTAGCGGGTGGGGTGGGCAGTTGTTGAATCTGTATCCTGAGTGAGACATTTGTTGTTTGAGGTAACATGAAAGATCCCCTTCTCTCATAAGATCAAGTTTGTGATCTAAACATTTTTCTGTCATTTACATTTCTCACACAGATATGCCAATCAAAGGCCAGTGTTACTTGGCAATTTAAGGTTGCCACGGGGAATGAGCAAATCAGGACAGGTCCAGATGGCAAAGTGTACTTGTTTTATACTGGAGACGGAGAAAGGTATATAGTAATCATAGCTTGCCAGACACTTTATTCAATTGCCGAGTGTAGTAATCTTGTCAATGATACTGAGCTATCGTTTGTCTGTATATAATTATATATGCATGTATATACATTTCCGTCATGCGCATCCACGTATTAATTGTAGTGCATTGGCACACGGAATGGCTGCTGTGCATGGACGAACGATCGTAAATGATGGTGGCTCACACGGTGGAAACCTGTCATCGAATTTCTTCCAGGGCTTCATCAGTACGTCAGTATGCCATGTACCTTGGTGTTCGGAGACGCACACATTATTAAACACAGGATGCCTCTCTCTTCCGAAACTTCACACCTCTTCTACATGTAAATAAGCGGGTGCCGCTTATGTGTAGCAGCTTGAGCATTCACGTTTGCATACTCACATATTCATGGATGGAGTTTCACTCACCGCACTGTTACAGATCACCTGAACTTTCAGGTGCTCAGACTCACAATTTTATATGTCTCATCATATAGGACTGTGAATGTGTTCCTGCACTGTAATCAAACTGTGACTGGAGAACCAGTAGTCACTACGCTTGGAGACTCTACACAGCTATATTATTTTGTAAGGAATGGCATGACATCAGAGCCTAGATCTATAGTGTCACTACCCTTGTGACTCCATCTCTCTTTACCGAAGTTGTGATGTGGTGTTGCAACAGTCTATTTACCAGTGTCCTTGGCATATAGTCCAGGCCATTTAGGGTTTGACCTAAAACAAATTGCAACACAAGCTTTTTCAACTGTTTCCTAGACAGAAAAATGTCCTCTATAACATACTAAAAGTACCACGCAATACCTTGAGGGGAAAGTACTGAAATAGTAACATCTATAAATTAATTAAAACAATTATTGCACATTTTCGGCACTTTTTAAAAAAATATTTTTAAATCATCGCAACACAAGTTCTTTCAACTGTTTCCTAGACAGAAAAATGTCCTCTATAACATACTAAAAGTCCCAAAGAATTCCTTGAGGGGAAAGTACTGAAATAGTAACATTTATAAATTAATTAAAACAATTATTGCGCATTTTCTGCATTTTTTGAAAAATATTTTTAAATCGTTGCAACACAAGTTCTTTCAACTGTTTCCTAGACAGAAAAATGTCCTCTATATATAACATAACATACTAAAAGTCCCAAGGAATACCTTGAGGGGAAAGTACTGAGTTTATAATAAATCAATTATTGCACATTTTCTGCACTTTTGAAATTCTTTTTCAAACTATTATATATCTGATGAAGACTGGCGTTCACCCAAACAGCCGTTAAAAGTCGAAACGCGTCATGGAAAGGACAAAAAAGAAACTGTTATCTCTTTGCCCCAAATGGAGCCCTCACACCTCGGGATGGAAGTGGAGAGCTCCCATTTGCTGGACGAGCCAGAGAACCCCATTGCGGGTCCCTCAGCAGCCCCCAGTCAGCCCAATCCGGGACACATCACGTACTGTCCCCCACCAGCATGTAAATATCTCTGACAATATCATGAACTTATCTAGTATCCCAGTGTGAATTATGCATTTTGTCTAAAGGACTATCATTTATCCCCAAGCCTAAACGGCTGGATCCTGTTGACTTACTCTGCGATGCCAACAATCTCATCAGAAAGATGAAACCATGTACGAAAGGTACAATAATGTGCCGAGGAGGGAAAGAGGAAACCAATCAATACCCAACACAGGTATTGGCTGACAGATAAACAAACCTTGGAAAATATTGTCCATGGCTTGAAAATGAGATTGGCATCCATTCAATATGAAAAGAGCGAAAGGGATAATTTATCCTACGGAGAACGCAAAGCGCTCACAGACCTTATGAGCCGTACAGATATTGTGATCAATAAGGCCAATAAGGGCTCCACCACTGTGGTCATTGACATAGATGACTACATAAGGAATTCCCTTGACCACCTGGCAGACCAATCGGTTTACCAGCAATTGGCCTCAGACACCACGGGGGACATTAAACAGATGATCTCCAAAAAGCTTGACAAATTAATGAGGTCAGATATGCTCAGCAAAGAGATGCACACTTATTGCGAGCCCCCCGTGACCCACAGAACCTCACGGCTGTACTTTCTAAAAATTATCACCCATAGAATTCATTGGGTATTACGTTCGCTGGCCTTGCCGCGGACCTAGTAACAACTGCTAGTTTATTGGGTTGGGGTGGTGCGAGAAAGTTGTCACCACTGCTTGTACCCTCAAGAGCCAGTGGTCCACAAATTCGGATATGTTCTCTGTCACACTATTGCAACTTGAGACAATAGATTTTCATGGGTTTTTTTTTGTACAAAACCCCTCTTACGTTCAAACAATTGAGTGTGTACCCTCTTCCCAAAAAGGAAATTAGTGAAACCATGTCTCTGCAAAAGACTATACCACAAAAGCAATTTTGTGAAGTCTAAGGTCGACAAACGAATGTTTCAAGTTAAACAACATGGGGCCCCCCATGACATGCCACACCAAACGGGCTGGTTGATACAGTGTACAGAATGCTGCAAACAGTATGTTGGCCAAAACACTAAACAACTGAACCACAGGGTCAATGCACACCTATCCTCAATAAGGGGAAGGTCAAATGTATATGAGTTGGCATTTTAACAATGACCACCCCATCGACTGCCTCTCCGTAACTCCGGTTGAGAAAGTCATCTCACCAAAAGAGGCTGAGAGAGAACTCCAAAGGCTAGAAACCCTCAGACTGGTGACCCAACAACCGATGGGAATGAATTCTCTAGTCCAGGATAGCTATTTCGCCGGCTTGCAGTACTTTCGCCGACATTCCTGGTGTACCGTTTCCCCAGGTGCAGAATGGATTGTATCATCCCTTGTTTCGCTTGCCTGGTTGATGGTTGTGCTTCCCTTTAGTGTAGATGCTGGTGATGTGCCTAGAGGCTGCTTGCAGATGACACAAACCTCCATTGCTCAAAGAAGGGGGAGTAATTGGCATAAATCAGACCACATGGCACTATTAGTGTCATGTGGTCTTATAAGATCGTAGGTCATAGAGGTCATTGGCTCTAATTTGCAAACACAATTAGATTCAACAAGAACCAACAATTTACAAGGGTCACCACCTTCAGTTCTTGTTTGAAAACATGATTTAAATTCAAAAGCAGAAAATATACAATAATTGTTTTAATTAATTTATAAATGTTGCTATTTCAGTACTTTCCCCTCAAGGTATTCCTTGGGACTTTTAGTATGTTATAGAGGACATTTTTCTGTCTAGGAAACAGTTGAAAGAACTTGTGTTGCAATGATTTAAAAATATTTTTCAAAAAATGCAGAAAATGTGCAATAATTGTTTTAATTAATTTATAAATGTTACTATTTCAGTACTTTCCCCTCAAGGTGTTCTTTGGGACTTTTAGTATGTTATAGAGGACATTTTTCTGTCTAGGAAACAGTTGAAAGAACTTGTGTTGCGATGATTTAAAAATATTTTTTTTAAAAGTGCCGAAAATGTGCAATAATTGTTTTAATTAATTTATAGATGTTACTATTTCAGTACTTTCCCCTCAAGGTATTGCGTGGTACTTTTAGTATGTTATAGAGGACATTTTTCTGTCTAGGAAACAGTTGAAAAAGCTTGTGTTGCAATTTGTTTTAGGTTGACCCAAAATATTCCATAAGTGGCCTGGACTAATAATATATAGGTTCTGACAACAATGGGTGTCATTGCAACCTGCAGTGATTGGTATTGGTGATAGGTAGCTAGGTTACTTATCAAAAATCGTGTTTGATTTTGATTGGTCAATCCACCAGAGCTTGAAGACTGAAGATGGTTATGAGTAGCCTCGTTCCCAGGCCCCGCCCAGCTTTTTGTCGCTTGCAGTGCAGAAAAGTGGGGAGAGCCTGGTATGTTTCCTCACGTGAGCATTACGTAATCAACAAATGACCATAATTTTAAAGCAAAGTTTTGTCATGTTCAACGCTTGGTGTGTATGACAGTCGCCCCCGCTAGCCAGATACGCATGGTAACATACTTTGTACCTTAGCTCTTCTTGCTGTTCTGAGCCCCAGATCGCCCACGTTCAATTAAGTCCTTTCTACCACCTTTCTACCCTCAACGTCACGCGCACGTGAGGAAACATACCAGGCCTCGCGTTCTTTCGTGCAACCAAAAGTGGCGCACGGGCCTGGGAACGAGGCTAGGTTATGAGTCTACATCTATAGGTTTTCCTCTGTTCCATTTAGAGTGTGATTGGTAGCAGCTGAGAAAAAATATTGGATCATTTTAACCCAATGTCGCGTATATGCATCCTGAGATTTGATGTCACTCCTGGAAATGTTCTTTGAAGATACGTTCTGCATGAGCAGAAAGGGTGGGACAGCAGGAAGTGGGCGGGTAACCTACATACCAAGTTTGCAGACTATTACCAACATCATGTCTGTACTAGAAGTAACTGGGCGAAACGTACACAGGTGTAGCATACTGTTGCTTGCCACTTGCCCCCAGTGATGGATATTAGAGACTTCTTAGGCCATTGTAAGGAGCTATGAATTACCTAGTGTGGTAGCACGAAGATAATATAATCTGGCAAAGCCCAGACCACGGCCACTCACACAGCGCCATGGCAGTCAGGCAGGCCTTGTCAAGTATAAAACTTGAAACTTAATTGATGGATCATGCACGCATGGAGCTCGAACCACAGTTAGTGATTGAGAGTATGCAGAGATACCCGGGTAGGCCCGACCTTGCAATTGTTAGCGCCACTGCTTGCATATAGAGTCTACTGACTCTGCAACTTTTATTGTACAATCCTGTCATATGTACAGCACATAATTAATGTAAAGTGCTAAAAATCAGTCAAACAGGGTGCAAAGACTTGACATCATCTCAACAGTGTACGTTTTGCTCCCTACAGCCTACAGTGCCAATCATATTTACCGTATGCACCGTGTCTCCTTTTAATATGCTCCCCCCCCCATATTGTACACTACATCCAGTCAAAAGTGGAGGAGGGCTTATATTCAAATACACAATTTGTCTCGAGTATATACCCCCCACGAAAAAAATTTACGCACAATGTACACAAATTATTATGACACTCCCAAGATTCATGTTCTTAACTTCACACAGTTATGAAAGTACAAAAGATTGTGGTCATCATGTTTCTAATGCTGCATGGTCTCCGTACACTGGTGAGAAGCGCTGCCACTTCAATGCGATGGCCATAACATTCACGATGACTGCGTACAGTAGCTGTCCTCAAGAACAGCGCTGCAATACTGTCCGTCATGTACCACGGGGAGTCTGCTGGTATTTCCTGCAGAAGAGTGGGAGTGAGATGACTTCTTATATCGTAAATGGTGACAGGAGGTGATGTGATCGCAGTTCCGTGTGTCTACATCTTCATAGAGAAACAAAAACACCTTGACAGACGGATAATCCTTTTTGCTAAACTAAAAGCCACTAAACCTACATAAGATTCACTGAGTACAGGGGGTACTCAATATTGAGCATGTATAGTGATATTCCAGAAGACACTCACCAGGGGGGTTAGAACAAGACAAAGTACCCTATATGCAGGAGGGAAAGGAGAAGGGGAGGGCATATTTTCGAAGGAGGCATATTAGTGGGAGACTATGATAGCTGTTATTCATATAATCATCACTCATCATCAACGGTTACTATGCATGTACTTGCTCATTCAACAGATATTTGATGTGTACTCCTGCCATGCTTGCCCGGGAGGCTGCAACGTAATTCCTCCTATACCCATTAACTGTCCCAACAAAACCCAATCCAGCAGTGTTCAATACCCATCTTTACTACTGATCTTCGAAGTTGCTGTTCCAGTGGGTGTCGTTCCAAGTGTCATCACACTTTTTCTGTTGATTGTAATCATCACTTTGGTCTACAAACTACGTAAGAAATCGCAATACCATCAGCTCAAACAAATGGCATTTTCTGAAGAGGAAGAAACTTAAGAGTTAAGGGTACAATGTTAAAGACTGTTTATTTGTGTATACTATGTTGTTGATTTGAAGGTTTATAATGATTAGCCTCTCTTGAGATGAAAGTGTGTTCTACAATGATGGTTCAGGATCCACTGTAGGAAGGAGAATGTGCCCGCATTTTCAGGGGGCGAAAATAGAATGGCAGCCTCGTGCAGTCACTTTTGGTTGGTGGTTGTACTGTCTCCACTAGCTACCTGTGAAACGCTGGCAGTTTGTTGCATGATACCCTACAAGTTCAAAGGTACCGCTATGCCAATATATAATGTATGGCACTGACCACAATGCCAGCATGATATATTGGCACCTCATCATGCAACAAAGCATGAGTGCGCGGGCTATACGTCATAATATTGGCACTCGATGCCAATATTCGACGTATAGCCCTTGCACTCATGCAATAACTAGTACATACAGAGTAGTCCGCCATAGCTGGAGTGAAGTATGGTGGTGTACTATATGAGAGCCAGCAAAGCAGTACATGTACCACGTACTGTATATTGCTACAGGTGGTATTGGTAATGATCAGAGGAGAAATCAATGATCTCAAGAAACAGTGAGTGGTCATTGATCATAATTATGCGTTTCGTTTCCAGGGTGAGCAGGCGATGAAATTTACTGCAAATGATGAAATTTACTTCAGGGGCAGATCCAGGGAGGGGGGATCCACTGACTGACACACAATCATGTGGGCACACCCACAAGTAATAAAAATGTAATGAGATGAAGCGGAACGGCAAAAAGGAAACAAGGTAGGGATAGCAGTTTGGCATGGGGAGATTCCTTCATACAAATGTGAATCTGTACCATCGAACTAACCTCGTTCTGCGTAGTTGACCTTTGAACTGAGTGAAGGTCGAGAAGCGGAGCATGAAGACGAGTGCTGTGCACTGAAATTTCCCCCATACTGGCAAAGTTAATCCCCCCCCCCCCCCCCCATAAATTAGAAAAAATACTGTTCCTGGACAGCCCATGTGTGTCTGCCAACACCCAGATGTCGTCATTGACCTCGCCCCACTGGCGAACACCAACAGAACGCCAAGGCATATAATTATGAGGTGTTTTGAACTTGCGGTGACACCTGGGCAGGTTGTAGAGGGATGGCAAATGCCATTACTCAAACAGGGACCGGCCTGAAAATATTAATGCAACTTACCCATGCAGACCCTAACCCTAATTATAAGTTTTCCACAAACTGGCTCTAGCCTGGCATGCATGCAGAGTCCAACAATAAGTAATGGTACTACAAAAAAAAATTACTGCAGATTTATATATAGCTACTAGCTAGCTAGCAGTAGCTAAATAAACCATCTCCAGTGTAAAACAAGACTACTTGACCAACTGTAATAGCTACAACACTATGGCGTCCGCTTCGTCTGCTGCTCCCCGATTGTGTCCGCTTCGGCTGCGCTGCTGCTCCCCGCCAGCTGTTCTCCGAACATCCCACTTCCGTTACACACGGACGGACAGACAGACACACGGTTAAAATCTTAATGTATTGATATATTGCTGGTCTTATCTCGATCCTGTGCTTGTATCTGACTAACACATTCTCATTTTTGGTGAAATATTATGTGGGAATAAGAAATTCGGAATAGAATACTGGGCACAAGCTTGGCCACGATCGTGATACTAGATAACGTCTAATTCGGTTGAACCCGTATTGCAATTGCAAGCTAGCTAAATTCCTGAAAGTGGGGCGGGAGCCAGCCAGCTGAAGTCGAAGACCGATTACCATGTACCACAGGTGGATGGCTCTCCGTCTGGTTGTTCTCAGCTGCTTGGCGTGTCTCGCGCGTGCACAAACTTTCACGGTGTGCCCGAGTATTTCTGGCGAGCCAACCTGTGTCTGCCAGCATCCAGATGGCATAATCAACCTCACCTCCCTGGCCAACCCGCCGCCGACTAGCGGAAATCTAAAGCCAAGGTACAATACCTTATGATCGAGGTCCGACCCATGTGCACACTCTGCCGTGCGTGTGCGCAGTAGAGTGTTGTATGCGTACAGCACAGTGTTGTAGCCAAGTGTTGTGTTTAATTATTGCTGTACGCGTACGTGTATAGCAGTGTTGTACATGTACAGCATAGCTACAGTGTTGTACATGTACAGCATACAGTGTTGTACATGTACAGCATAGCTACAGTGTTGCACATGTACAGCATACAGTGTTGTACATGTACAGCATACGGTGTTGTACATGTTGCATCAGGCCTAGGGGTGCTGGCAGCAAAACTAGTCAGGCCATGGCTGAGGTGGCCATCATTGCCCTACTTAATTACTGAATCTATAAACAAAAAAAAATTGCCCTAAAATAGTCCGGCCAGACCGATCCAGCACCTATGCATGTGCGTGTAAGTGTGCTGATTGTCACCAGCGTGTTAGTCTATAGTGAAACTGTCATACACAACACATACAGGATTTGACAAGAGAGCTATATATAGAGAGCTACTATTGAAGTCAATCCAGAAACGAAACAAACGAGGGGCTGTCAGGGCAGTGCCTTTGTATAACTGTATACAATAATTATTGTGTTTGCTATCATTGCACTGTAGCTGATAAGCAGCTATATTGATGACATTGTACGTATTAGTGATAACAAGTTGAATGGCAGGTCAGAGTCATTTGCTTGAATCGGCTGAAGAGCTCGAAGATGTGCATGAGAGTGTGCTCGCTATATAGGTATAACTTGCAGAATAATCACGTTCCCAGCAAACCTACATATGACTGCACAGCACTTGATCATGAATACTGAGTGGCATGTGATGGAAGTACACAAGCCTGGCTGTGATTATAGTACTCATCATGTGACATGGAAGTATGTAAACCAAGTGGTCATAATTGACATAGCAGAGTCAGCTCTACACTATCAGGAACAGTACATAATAATGGTCCTTAGCTATTTTCGTCATGCAGCCAAATTCAGCATTCCAGCTAACAAGAATTTGAAGTCCAGACACATTTGTCAACTGCCTGACATGAAATATCTCATCCCTGACCTACCTGTTAGCCTTTAGTTATTTCACGGGAGAGGAGCAGTTGCTATCTCTTGCTTGTGTTGAGTGGGGTTACACAAAGTCTCGGCCCCAGACCCAGCATAGATCGGAACAATTCTCGCTGCATGGGGTTGGTTTTGGTCTGTGGCTGAAACTGGGTTACACAAGTGATGGCTACAATTGTACCGTCTCCATTTTCTCCACATGCAGGTTCACAGGAGTTAAGGATCCAAATGACTGGTTATATTCATTCAATCCCTGCTACACATATTCGGAGCAGACTGACTGTCAAAATGTCTATGTGAGCGATTTCAGGTGTAATGCACTTTGGGTGACCTGTTGACTTAGTGCAAGAGTACAGGGTCTAGATTTTATAGCTATACCTACACAAACCAGATGACATCATATCAATCATATAGCCTCATTCTCATGCAGTAGCCTTGTTCCCAGGCCCGCGCGCCACTTTCGGTTGCACGAAAGAACGTGCTTCTACATACTGCAAACGACAAAAAGCTGGGAGGGGGCCTGGGAACAAGGCTACTCATGCAGGCCTCCAATGCTAGTATAAGGAGTGCCTCCAGCTAGGCTCGTTCCCTGGTGCCTGGGAACGAGGCTAGCTGGAAGCATGCAAGCAACTAAGCTAGGTGGAGGCCAGCTGGGAATAAACAAAAATCTGTTATTGAAGTAGCTAGCCTCACTCTGAGCACCTGGGAATGAGGCTATTATTGAGGTTACATGGGTGGGTAGTCTTGAGGATCTCGGGACAAGACTAGCGGGTGGGGTGGGCATGCAGTTGTTGAATCTGTATCCTGAGTGAGACATTTTTTTTTAGCGAACATGAAAGATCCCCTTCTCTCATAAGATCAAGTTTGAGATCTAAATGTTTTTCTGTTCTCACACAGATATGCCAATCAAAGGCCACTATTACTGGCCAATTTAAGGTTGCCACTGGGAACGAGCAGATCAGGACAGATCCAGATGACAAAGTGTACTTGTTTTACACTGGAGATGGACAAAGGTATTTATCATTTTTCCAACACAGTCTGACTCTATATATTCCCATAGAGAATGTATGCATGGCAAATGCTAGACAGAGCAACTAGGGTGATATTTTCCCATATCACCCTAGTTGCTCTGTGGGTTATTGTGTCCCCCTAGGGCATGAATGTAATTGCCATGGCGCCAATGCATTAATGATAGATGCATAACACAAAGAATTCAAGATGAAAGATCATAGTACCAGTTGTATGCAAGATGCTGGCCTGGAACCTTACTGCTGCTAGAGCGGATGGAGGTGTGGACTGGGCGTGGCTATAGGCTCGCGTATCAAAGAACGACAAGAGGCCCGCTTCTCCAACTGCAAACCAAGTTGTGGTCGGCCATTTCAGGTTGCACGGTAAGTCCCACGCGGCCTGGGAACGAGGCTGTACCGTTAGTACACTCATAGAACTGTATGGTATGCTGATTGTGAGGCGCTACTGTTGCCAAGCCGCGACCATTACCAAGGCCGTGATATTGCCACGTTCCTATAGTGTATAGTTCCTGGAAACATGATAAATGTATTATCCAGTGTGTACAGGGAAACATCACTCGTCTGTTGCCGTATTGCCACTTGTACCTGCGGCACTCGTGACAATACGGCAACAGACTATTGATATTTCCCTGTACACACTGTATAATATATAAATAGTAGTCATAGCTTGCCAGACTCTTTATTCAATTGCCGAGTGTAGTAAGGCAAGTAATCTTGTCAGTGATACTGAGCTATCGTTTGTGCATATATACACGTATATGTATGTATATACATGTGCACAACTTCTGTCATGTGTATCCACATATTAATTGTAGTGCATTAGCACACGGAATGGCTGCTGTGCATGGACGAACGATCGTAAATGATGGTGGCTCACACGGTGGAAACAAAGGTACCTGTTAGTTATTCCATCGAATTCTTCCAGGGCTTCATCGGTACGTCAGTATGCCATGTACCTTGGTGTTCGGAGACGCACACATTATCAAACACAAGATGTCTCTCTCTTCCTAAAGACGAAACTTCACACCTCTTCTACACGTAGATAAACGGGCGCCAAACTATGTGCACACACTATTAGCTACACAAGAGTTCTAGTACGTGTAGCAGCTTGTGTGTTCACACTTGCGTACTCACGTGGAGAAGATCATTAGATTATGCGCTAGCCGTGAGAATAGTAAGTTTGTTGGTATGTGAATATGTTCTGCATGAATACCCTATTAACATAGAGTTGGTACCGTCTGCTGTGGCATTTCTGACCCAACAAGGGTTAGCCAACGATGAACTCAACAGCATCGTGGCTCGCTATGTCTTGACAAAAACAAATTTGAGAACCTAATTGCCACGCTTACCTCCCCTGCACTATACCTGTTCACCACTTTGCACCTCTACACCACAGCAAGAGCGCATGATGACATCATTGTTGAACAATGATGTCATCATGCGCTCTTGACCACAGTAGTGGTGGAAGCATCCTGGAGTTTGCCATTGGTACTAATTCATATTATTGTGTACACACGTATCATGTTGAAATTACATAGTATCATCTAGTTGGAAGAGTTGCAATTGTCTATATTGCCTCGTGCAACTTATCACCTCCTTGAGTACATTACTCATCCCAAATTGCACTGCAAACCATGGTATTACATATACACACACATGAGACTAGTGTATAGTGGAAAGCAATTTCTGAGCATGTATCCACGTCAATGAACTTCAGCACTGAGTATCCAGTGAAGTTAATTACTGATCATTGTATAGGACTGTGAATGTGTTCCTGCACTGTAATCAAAGTGTGACGGAAGAAGAATCAGCAGTAGTCACCACACTTGGAGACTCTACACAGCTTTATTATTATGTAAGGAATGCATGACTTCAGAGCCTATGATAATCTGTGCTGTATAAGGAAAATTGATGTTATCCTTTCAACAGCCAGAGTTGCTGTATGATGTTGTGGTAGTCTGTATTGCCAGTTATTGCCAGATTGGTTCTGACAAGAGCGCTAGGGTCGTGACTTCAAGGGTGACAGCTCATGGCTGAGTCTCTGACCGATTTCACTGTAAAGGAACCTATTCAAACAGGATTCGGACCATTTCTGTGTTCAAAAATCCCGCAATGGGGTATACTTGAAGACAGAGGCAATGAATGTGCTTTTAGCAAGTTAGAGGCGGCAGAAGCATTCCATTCCATTTGCAAACTGAGCAAATCCATTTTTGCATTTAGCACAGCCTAGTTTGTAGCTCGAACACTCGCTTCACTTGGCTTGTGACGCAGTCATTCTTGATCATATGGTTCTGTGGCTCATTTTCTTGACAGGAAACGTGTAGCTAACTGCCGCTAGTATCTTGGGGGTGACCCAAGATTGCTGTGGCCGAGGCGGCCGCAACCCCTGAAGAGTTGGGCTCTTCTATGTCCTCACTGACAAGGTCCTGTTGGGAAAGGCATACAAGGGCCCGCCCGGTCCTTCGGTGGTGGTGGCCACCTCAGCTACAATGATACCACCTACAATAGCCTTATTTCTTGAAGTGTTGTTTCATCTCATCACAGAAGGCAATGATTCTCCATTTTAGGAAACCATGCTGACCATGTGTAACATCTATAGTGTACATGTATATCGTCCTAGGGGACCTGGACACCCTACACTGTTGAGGCATGTCCCAGGGTACATTCTGTCCTGGGGGACCTGGACACCCTACACTGGTGTGCCATGTCCCAGGGTACATTCTGTCCTGGGGGACCTGGACACCCTACACTGGTGCGCCATGTCCCAGGGTACATTCTGTCCTGGGGGACCTGGACACCCTACACTGGTGCGCCATGTCCCAGGGTACATTCTGTCCTGGGGGACCTGGACACCCTACACTGGTGCGCCATGTCCCAGGGTACATTCTGTCCTGGGGGACCTGGACACCCTACACTGGTGCGCCATGTCCCAGGGTACATTCTGTCCTGGGGGACCTGGACACCCTACACTGGTGCGCCATGTCCCAGGGTACATTCTGTCCTGGGGGACCTGGACACCCTACACTGGTGCGCCATGTCCCAGGGTACATTCTGTCCTGGGGGACCTGGACACCCTACACTGGTGCGCCATGTCCCAGGGTACATTCTGTCCTGGGGGACCTGGACACCCTACACTGGTGCGCCATGTCCCAGGGTACATTCTGTCCTGGGGGACCTGGACACCCTACACTGGTGCGCCATGTCCCAGGGTACATTCTGTCCTGGGGGACCTGGACACCCTACACTGGTGCGCCATGTCCCAGGGTACATTCTGTCCTGGGGGACCTGGACACCCTACACTGGTGCGCCATGTCCCAGGGTACATTCTGTCCTGGGGGACCTGGACACCCTACACTGGTGCGCCGTGTCCCAGGGTACATTCTGTCCTGGGGGACCTGGACACCCTACACTGGTGCGCCGTGTCCCAGGGTACATTCTGTCCTGGGGACCTGGACACCCTACACTGGTGCGCCATGTCCCAGGGTACATTCTGTCCTGGGGGACACCTGCACTGCAGCAACACCACTCGCCTCTGGTTTCCAGTAAAAGTAATGTTTGTACTTGGGTGGTCAAACCTCAGTGTTTCTGCTAACGCCTGTGTTCTGACCAGGGTTGCCTTCCTAAGGTAGCCTCGTTCCCAGGCCTACCCTGTTCTTTCTGTTCTTCGGTTTGCGTTGACAATAATACACGGATGCGGAAGAGCGGCGAAGAACGCCACGCCGCTGCTGTCAACGAAAACTGAAGAACAGAAAAAACGGGGCAGGCCTGGGAAAAGGCTATTCCTAGGGAGCTCAGCAGTAGTAAAACTCATGCACTTTTACTTTTCAGGTATTTGACGTGCACTCATGCCATGCTTGCCCGGGAGGATGCGTTGCAGCAAGTGTAGATGCGGACATAGCTGGTCCAATTGGACTTGTACTGATTTTTTTGTAAGTTTGTGAGGTTATGGGTACTCTATAGTGGCATGCATGCTCATGGCATACTATATAGGTAGCTAGTCCGTATATATACTCTGTGCACTGTGCATTGAACATACGACTTCAGTTATTATAGACATTTCATGTATGCAATGATTTCACATGGAACACCCTGGGCTAGATCAATTCAATCATTGTTCTGCAGTTTCCTTGGTGCTGTGGTGGCGTACTTCATTGTTGGAGCAATAATTATGAGGGTGAAGTACCAGGCAACAGGGACAGATCTGATTCCAAACAAGAACATCTGGTTTGAAATACCAAGCTTAATAAAGGTACATGCACGACTGTGTGGTCATGCCTACCAGCACAAACACCACTCTCATGGGTTAACTCTTTGTGACTGGGATGCACACATTCCAATCATTGCATGGTTGCATGGTTGTGTATCTGTATACACACCTCTCTGAGGTGTGTGTGCAGCGTGTGGTCTGCCTGTTCTGCAGCTGATTGTGGACTTTATTTTTTGCAGGGTGGATGCGTCTTAACGTTTGGTCCTTGTGTAACACTTATCCGAGAAAAGGTTTCTGGCCAGGGGTACTCCAAGATGTAAACCTTATCCAGAGTCCTTCTCTGGATGACTCTCGGCCAGCTGCAACCCTGTTAGCTACTACTTGAATTGTGAATATAATAATATTTTTTCTGTGTGTCTCTCTAGCTATAAGAGCAGTGCATGGGCATGCATGCAGTAGCTCTCAAGAATGGTTCGAATAGCAGCCTTGAATACATGAAAGAATGTAGGAGGAAGAACAGGTTCTCTATAATAATACAGTCAAACCTCCGATAGTGGACCCTCCGAAATAGGGACACAATATAATAAACCTCTCTACAAAGGATGCTTTTCAAGGTCCCAAATAATTGGTTTGCCTATGGTTCTAATACATTTTGAACCTCCGAGAAGAGGACAACCTCTCTACAAAGGACAAAAGACTTGAATTTAAAGTGTCCTTTGTTCGGAGGTTTGACTGTATGTGCCACGAGCAAATTAACATCATTCTGATAAGATTATAATAGTGCAGATGTGTAGTGTAGTGCTCTTGCAGGAACAAATGAAACATAAATAAAGGATTGAAGAGGTGACCAGTATCAGACAAACTAAGTACAAAACAGCAAGGGACCTACAGTCATATGTATGAGGTAGTGCAAGTAATTCAACTAAACACAGAAAATAAGACAAGTTATCCCACAAGGGGTTGCATGACCCCTGGCAGTGCATCTCTTATTATTGACAGCTAATTATTATTTAATTGCTATTATGTATGTGTTGCGATAATTAGCAAATTCTGGGCAGAAAATGCTTGTCTCTTCTTGCATGCCTTGTATCTCTTCTTGCATGCCTTAGGAGATTGAGGCATGGTACAGGATGTTGCACAAAAGACATGATGACATACAAATACAGATCTATATAAGCTACCAACCGCATAGCTAATGACAATTAATCTAGTACCTCTGAATTTGAGTTTCTTTCCATCAGCACTCAGCCGATAGATTAATTACAGTTCCCTTGTCTTCAAATGGAGTGCCGGTATTTAGGAGTAGAACTCCTTTTCGTGCTAGCCTCAATGCCAGGTCACATGGCGGCCTGGGAACGAGGTTACTTTCACGCATGCTCTCACCATACGTATCTGAGAAGAGAGCAGCACAGCTACATTAGCTATAGCTAGCTAGCTAGCTACATGCTCCTTCGTCAGAATGGGTCCCCTGTCCTCTGTCAAACAAGTTCACTCCTTATAATTTACGTCAGGAGAGTGATTGACAATTTATACATATTTGTAACTGTGGGAAAGAATTTCTCCGCACTCCGAATTGCAATTGAATGTCAAAATCACATCCAACTGCCCAGCAGCTTCCTCAGATAAAGAGTGCATGATGACAGATGACATCATCATCATTGCACCGCAATGATGTCATTGCGCCCAGTGTAATGATCTGCTTACGGTTCACCATGCATTAGTGACAAACATTCATTCAGCAAACTTCAGTCAGACTGACTTGCCATGACCTTGCACCAAGCACATAGCTAATTTAGTAAATCACACGCGCATGCTCAGACCATAGGTGATGATGACCTTGCACAAGCCATATTTTTTATTTATTTATTTTTTTTTTTCTCTAAAACTTTATGCAAATGCACAGGACATAGTGAATAGTGAAAAACACTAATACAAGCACATGCCCATACAAACTATACTAGATGAACAAGGTTCTTAAATGTATATATAGAGGGTGCAGAAGTAATAGAGTCAGGTAATGTATAAATACAGCATGCTCAGACTACACAAAATGAGATTACATAGCTACCACAACACCAGGACACTAGCCTAGCTAGCTAATAAAGTGTAGCTACATAGTATTTATGAAACAAGTTACAAAGAGAGCATACAAAACAGAACTACAGAGTCAATCAATCCTCGTGTTAAGAACATGCATTTGAGATGTTCGACAGCAAGACATTAGTTAGAGGGAAGAAAATTTCTTATAATTCATAACACAAAGGGCTACGTTTTAGGCCTACTCTGCTGGATTAGCTCCACTGCTTTGCCACTACTAATTAATGAGGCAAACAGCTCCAGTCTGTGAGATCAATGCATAGGTCTTTACTTCACAAGACGCCTGGGCTGAGGTTGCACCTGGCCGGTTGACACGGTTTGAGGGGAGTGTTTCACCAGTTCTGTTCGGGGGGCAATTTCAAATTTATGGGGAGTTCCCCTCCAAGGGCCTGAAATAAAAACACTGGGATCTGCAAAATAAATTGTGAGTAGAAGATCTACGTTACAAACTATGTACTACAGGTGGATGGCTGTGTTTCTGGAGGTCCTCGTCCTACTCAGCTGTTCGGCGTGGTTCGCGCGTGCACAAACATTGTGCCCGAATATTACTGACCGGCCAAGTTGTGTCTGCCAACATCCGAAGGGCGTAATCGACCTCACCCCCTTGGCCAACCCGGCCTCAGAAGGAACTCCACGGTAATACACCTAATGTGCCTAATACAAATCACTTGATTCGTTTTGTAGGCCCCAAAGGGGCCCACCATACCTGTGCATTCCAAGTGGTTTTTTGAATGGTCAGGGCGAACCTAAAGACACACTGAGGCTGCTATACAAAAGTTAGAGTTGCACTCAGTGTGCCGAGTCGTCCACCAGCTTGGTAGTTCAATCCGTATAGACAAAGCTACACTCTGAGTATGGAATCAGAGGATGTGCATGAGAATTTATAATTGTGTTGGGTACTAAGGCCACTGCAAATTAGACTTTAGTTTCCCGTCCACCGCCCGCCCCTTTCTGAGGGGACCGCATGATTTTGCCATTATTGACCCTTGAACTCCATTATAGCTATTTGCCACGTGGCGCGGACAAGTTTGCTGAAGTTTGCCAGTCCTTTCTCTCATGCACGTCCTGTTGCTGGTTGGCATGCTTCTAGTCAATGTATGTGTTTATGATACGTACGTGTTGCAGCAAGTCCCTACTTTGTTGGACAATCCTGAGCAGCGATGTTGACCGTCTAACCTTGGCCAAATTCTACGAAACGGCGAGTAATTAATGATATTCACAGTAATGGATAATGGAAATGGACCGCCCGCCCGCATGGAATTTCCAGGAAGGGGTGGACGGGAAACTAAAGTCTAATTTGCAGTGGCCTAATTGTGTTCTGCAGTTGTGACTGCTCTGCAGATACACAATGGGACTCTCATACCGGGCTCATAGCCCCATTCCCAGGCCATTCCCACTGCCAATTTTTGATTGCTTTCTACGGCAGGGGAGGCCTGGGATAGACTTGGGCGGATTATTCCTGTTTTTCCACCTATTATTTGATTCCCCTAAAACTGCCCATTATTCCCATTATCTAGTACCTATTATTCTATTCTCAATTCGGGCAGCGAAGGACGCTCAACAGTGACCTCACTTCGACGTTGGAGGAGTCAATGTCATCCGAATCAGACTATACACTGGGTCTACTGAACTACTAGTACCACTGCTGGCAGCCATCAGGACTAGAACTAGCAAATTATTTATGTAGCATGTGAAGTGGCGACTGTGGCGCGGTGTGCACGTGCACATCGATTGAATGAATATAATTATACCGATTTCCACACCTATTATTCCTGCATTATTCCGGAATCTCCCCACTACCTATTATTCCCAAAATTATTCCGGAATAATCCGCCCAATTAAGCCTAGCCTGGGAGATCTGGTCATGTGTGGTGGTGTCAGGTGGTGTCAGGTGGACGGGGAGTAGACACACAAAGACTGGAGGTGGGTACAGCCTGGGAATGAGGCCAGGACTCTCAAGCTGGCTGTTATCTCCATGGTACTACCTGATCATGTGATACTGAAGTATGTAAACTTGGTCATAATTACTACAATGAATTGCATTACACATTACTTGGTTGCATCTATGTGCTAATTTCTCCCCATATGCAGATTCACTGGGCTTGAGGATCCAAACAGCTGGTTATATTCATTCAATCCGTGCTACAAATATACTGACCAGTGTCAGAATGTCTATGTGAGTGATTGAACCTCAGAGTAGCTGCCGACCATGGCCCATTCACCACTTGACCTTTGACACGGTCCTTGATACTAAATAAAAAGTGTCTGGTGTAGAGAGCCGGCTATATATACTTAGGGTGAGTATTGAGGTGGGGCCACCATACCAAACTCTGTAGACTTCCTGCCAGTTCTCCACAACGTACAGAAGTGAGGTGGGGACTAGACTAGTGACAGACACATAACCTCGGAAGTGGGTGTTTGGGGTGTGTGACTAGACTAGTGATGCACACGACCTCGAAAGAGGGTTGAGACTTGACTAGTGATGCGCAACCTTCGTCATTACATGACCTCGGTCTCACATGTTAATGTGGTACTCCTAATGCTCTTCACAAGAGATGCTATCACAAGGCTGATGAAGAGTCAGAGTAATATACCAGGCTCACGAGAGCTTGCCACATTTCTTCACTGGGAGCTGCCCAGAACTGGACTCATGCGGGGGCAGTGTATAAGGGATCAATAGCTGAAGTGAGCGAAGCGAGTGAAGCTACTTGTAATTGTTCATCTAGTTATCTAAAATAGAAGTCCAATTTTTGCCATTAACTATGTTCCTCACACAGATATGTCAAACAAAGGCTGGTAGCACTGAGAAATATAGTATTGCCACTGGGGGTGAGCAAATCATGACAGATTCGGACGAAGTGTACTTGACTTACACTGGAGACGGTGACAGGTAGTGTGCACCATTACTCATTACTCATGAGCAACTAGTGTGTCTGTGTTCACCTTGGGTACAGGTACTCAGAGAAAGATCCTGGTGGATTGTGTGCATGGTATGGCTGTGGGAAGTGGGTATTGGTCTGGTAGGAAGTACACACTTTAAGAAACATGCCTTCACATTCAGCACCTGACCTTCCCTTAAACCTGCTTCCTGCCAGGCCAATAACCACTTTGCTATGAAACTAGAGGTGTTACCCCGCGCGGAATGTCTACAGGATACATAGCCGGGTACGAGGCTACAGGATACAGTGCAGCTACAATCGACGTGACATCTCTGCCGATGCGCATCGAACAGGTGCTATATCGTGTATACGAGACTAGTGTTCGTGTATGCCCATATCCAAACTGTGGGAGTGACCGCTTACCGTATATACAACAACATGCATATTGCGAAGCTGAAGAGGTGGGGCCAAATGTTGCGAATAATAGGAAATAGCTGGAAAAAAACAGCCTAAACAATAGTCACGACATCTGTGAAGTACATAAATCGTGAGAAAATACTGTTTCCTAGCGGTCATCTCGAAGAATGAAGTTTTCAAATACACTGTGTGTCCTGTTCTTGATGGGACTCTGAGGTCACAAAGAGGTGGAGCCAATGTTATGAATGGTTATGAGAAGTAGGAAATAGCCGAAATACAGCGAAACGAAGCACCTTTGACTTCAGTCAGGTACACACAGAGTAGTTTTTTGCTATTTGCTATTGTTTGACTCCCTTTCGATGGTTTATAAGGGTCTATGTGGCGAGATTTCAATTTTTTTTGACTGGACAGACGACTGACTGACTGACTGACTGACAGACGGACAAAACCGATTGCTTAACCCCGCTTTGCGCTGGCGCGCGCGGGGTAATGACAATTTACAGAAGCAGCCATTATGGATATAAGTGCTGTATACAAAATTTTAATACCAACAGAATTGGCCATATAGAGTAGAGCATCTGGGTATTAGCCGGCACTCAAGACTTGTAGTTGAAAGTAATCTCTGAGCATGTATGGGTTTCAATGGACTCAAGCACTGTTCCAAAACAGTAGTAGTTAGTTTGTGGAGGCCTGTGTCAGATAATGGCTGCATAGCCACGGTATGTATACATACTGGGTTGACTGCACTACCATTTCCTGTTTTATGGCATGAATAAAATGGACTGTTCATTGTACTACTGTGAGTGTTTCCTTGCCTGGTGTATGTAGTGTGCATGCTAGCCTCGTTCCCAGGCTACTTACATGGCCTGGGAATGAGGCAAAAGCACATGCATGACAGCACAAGTGTTGTTGCCATGCAAACTGAAATGACATTATAATACCCGCTGTTATAGCCTGGTACTCTCAGGTACTCTAACTCACCGACTTGTTTCTATCATTTTATAGGACTACGCATGTGTTCCTGCACTGTAATCAAAGCCAGACTAAAAATGCAACCATCGTTACTCTTGGAGACTCCCAAAATCCGACTTATGTAAGGATCTGCAGAGACCTAGAGTCACTATACATATTTTCAGTGTGTGAATCATTCAATAAATTGCACAACAGTACATTTTGCCTTCCAGGTCATGAATTCATTATGATTATCACACTGACTAACTTGCTGTGGGGTGTGGTCTACACTAGTGTACATTGTCCTGGGGGACACCATACACTAGTGCAGAATTTCTGGGAGGGCTTCCTGCACTCCAAAAGAATCACCCCTCTATGGTTGAGATGCCTGCATGACTGGGATCTTCAATAAGTAATATTTATATACCACTTTGCCGTGCATTACGGGTTTTAGTGCACGAGGGCAATCTAGTTAACGGTCGAGGGCGAGATAATGCACGAGCCGAAGGCGAGTGCATTATCCGCCCGAGACCGTTAACTAGATTGCCCGAGTGCACTAAAGCCCGTAATGCACGGCAAAGTAGTATCTAAACTACTTAGTGCAACTCACCGACCCGAGACAGCCTTTGATCTTTGAAAAGTGTGCATTATCTAGATAATGCACACTAAAGTGTGCAATAAGCGATTTAATGCTCCGTCATGTGATCGATTCTGAGGCGTCTGATTCGTTGAGGGTCACGTGAGTAGCACTAATTATTCTATATAGGATAATAATGTGTGGTAAATATCTGTATAATAATTATATTATAGTCTGCATACTTGTGCCTGCTCTCAGCCAGTGTTATTTTTTTGTAGAATGCTCAGCAATATCAAAATCATGCACTTGCACATTTGCAACAGAGATTTGACTTGTATTCGTGCCATGCTTGCCCGGGAGGGTGCGTTGGAGCAGCAGGAGGGGTAGCAGCTGGAGTGGTTGGAATTGTACTCATTGTGCTGTGAGTCAACTGTATGGTTGTTAGTGTAGCCTGCATGATGAGAATGCATTAGGGCTGTGCGATAAATGTATCATTTATCGTGATATATTTATAGGATATCCATTATCGGGATAATGACACGTGACATTTTAGTTCTTAAATGGCAAAACAACCTTGCTGTTTCATGTGAAGAACATACTAAGATGTGTTCTATGTGGACTAGACATGTCAATTCTGGAAAAGGACACATTAATGTTGTCACGTTTGTAGTAGTGTAATTATCGTGATAATATCGTTATCGGGATAATTTATTGTGATAAAGCTTTTGCCAGGCCTAGAATGCATCTATGACAGTATTATGTGGTATTAATCTCTCCTGGTCTATAGTTTCATTGTTGGTGTGGCAACGTACTTCATCGCGGGTGCTGTTATTATGAGAGTGAAATACGAAGCAGCTGGAACTGATCTCATCCCAAACAAACACTTCTGGGTGGAGGTGCCCCTTCTAATCAAGGTAATTGGTCATATCGGCCCAGCTGTTGCATGCACACAACAATGTACACAGATGAAGGAGTGCCAGTCATCAATCTATACTCACATTCTCCATCCATTATTACAAAGCAGGATATAACAGGCATAGGTACCTTCCTACAGAACTCTAGCCACATTCCCATGCCGTAGGAGAAACGGCCTGGCAACTTCCGCGAGTTCAAACTGTATATAGATGTAACGTCACAGCAATTGCATACCTAATTCAAGCAGTGAAGTCCACGTGATACTTCTGATACAAAGTACATTCTAGTACAGCATCTCAGTATTAGCTACGTGCTGCTGTAGTAGCGGTTGTCCTCTTTCACGTCTTTCATACACAGGATGGAGTGCTGTTTACATTCTCCCCGTGTGTGAACCACATTCGTGAGAGGAGGGGAGGATATTCCAAGATGTGAAGGAAGAGGGATACATAACTTGCTATTTTATCCTCTTGTGGATGTTAGAGTGTTGCGTTTACTGTAAACTTCATTTTAAGAGACTTGTCCACCATTTCTAAAGTGACTGGCCTGGTGGTGATGTGTACTTGTTGAAGGAGTATGCACAGGTGTGGAAATTCTGACTCTGTGTATATACATGCATCATCCAAGTGGGTATGGTTGCAGAAAGGTTTGTTTACTCAATCAAGATGTCCTCATGCACAGTATAATCTTGTGGTAGTAACTAGCCGTGCTATATAATTATACGTGAGCAGGCATGGTGAGCGAAACTGCAACATCTGCACATCTATAAACCCCCATTTTGCTTCGTGCGAGAAAGAGATTTATGGTACCACTCCGTATTGACTTGTCATTTTCGGCACACATCAGGAATTCTCAATGCCAACGGTGAAAGAGTTGACTCAGAGATCAGCATGCAGGCTATTCAAGATGTTACAATATATAGCAAACGTTGGTTATGCCCAATCACAAGGTATATTGATTGGATTTCGTATCACCAGTATATCTCTAATGTTCACCAACCATATGTATGTATAGCATGGGTTACTTGGCATGGTCACACCGGTTTGGTCACATCATGAATCCAAGTAAGTCCTTCGTAGAGTCCATCACCAGATGTAGCACATGCTGGCTGGACATACCACTTGCGATCCATTAACACTTCTGGTAGCTTAAGCTTTTCTTCCACTTGACGCGGAGACAATGCTATACAGGAAAAAATCAATTGTAAGTACATACATGTAAGAAATGGCACTGACACTTGTTGCTGCAAGGATGTTCCTGAAGCTATAAGCAGTATGGGAATGACATGGGTGGACATTTTTCCTATAATGCACTGAATGCAGGCAAGTGAATTCAGAAATGCAAAGTAGAAGAACTGATAAAATTAATGGAAACTGATGGCAATAATGGCATACCTTTTTTTTTCTTGTTTGGTTCCACAGAGTAGCCAATTACAGTTTGCTTGAAAAGCTGTTTAGTCACACATTTTCCATTAGATTTGTATATATGACCAAACCCACCTGCGTGACTGATGCTGGCTTTGGCAATGTTGCCAAGGTGACAACAATCAATTGTGGTGATCTATTCGTGGTGTGTTATAAAGGGAACGGACCCTACAGCCTTGTTCATCCATGAACAGTACTAGCTAGTGTGGTGCACGAAGTCAATCTTCTCTAAAATTACCTGCATGCAAGGACTAGCTGTTCATGCATGAAGTATGACACTGTCCTATCGTGTAATTTTGGAGAAGTGGATTTGCATGTATACGTACAGAGAATTAGTACGCAAATCGAAATCAAACTCAAAATTTGATGCTCTTTTGTTATAACCGAATCCAGGTTTTCTGCCTGTATACAGCTGTCCCACCATGTCTCCATCACAATATGCGTATCGGCAATCATGCATGGAAGAACATATGAACCTCTGAGTCAATGGAATGTTATCACTCACCAGAGGGTAGGTCTTGTTTGTTGGCTAACAGTAGTACTGGTACACCCTTGAGCCGATCCTCATCTGTCAAATACTTAATTTCATCTTTCAGCTCATCCATTCTTGCATGATCAGCACAGTCAACCACTATAATGAGCACTTGTGTATTCTGGAAGTAATTCCTCCACAAAGGGCGAACCTTGTCTTGCCCTGCAACATCCTGAGTGGAGGATTTACAAAATTATAAAACAGACAAACTCCATCTGCAGGGCTAATCGGTCAGTGTATAATTTGTCCAATCAATTTTCTCTTAATGAATCGAAATTGACATCATTTTGTTCTTCTTTGGTGATGACAGAAATCGAATTCAATTGTGAAACAAATGTTCAATTTTCAATAACGCAAGCAATGACAGCCTATGCATCTATCTCGGCACCAAACAGAGGATTAGCTATAGAACACAGCAACCAACTTTCATAAAATTGCAGCACACTTAAAATTTAATGATTGAAGCTTAGTATGCAGCGGGCATCACTTGCATGCCACGCCCCCTTTGCTCTACCTTAGCACACCATAATATAATCCTCGCAATATGTGCAGAAATGGGGTTCTTGTGCTGCGGTGAGGTGGACTGGAGCTCCTGGGAAAGGGTCTTGGCTATATGATATACTCGAGTCATGCAGTAGTTGATTGTTGTCTCATGCAGTAATTAAAAGCTTAAATCCTGGTGTGTATTATTGAGGCACATTTCACTCAAAAAAAAAAAAATTTCCTGCTAGAGGGCAGAGTTTACAGTATACTTTCCTGAATATCTATACTTTACACTTTCTTCTAAAAATTTCCCTGTGTATTGCGCAAAGCTATGACAAATCAGAAAATTCATTGTTTTCACTTCCCTACCCTCCCTTCCTCCTTGCTTTTCCTCCCGCCTCCCGCCTCCCCCCCTCAGACTTGAGGCCTGAGGATATATTATGCTTCTGATTATGCTTCTAAGTGTAACAAACATTTAAAATGTATGGAGATATAGGGATAGAAGAATAGCATAAAGTAAGGAAACAAGGTAGGGATGCGATGGCATATAACAGTTCCCATCTATCATGCATACGGATGCTTGTATTGTGGTTAATGGCATGACATTAACATCAAAGAGCTCAGTGTCAGTGTCATTAAGTTCACTCTCACTTGCAAGTGTTGGTGCTACTGTTGACTGTTTGTACCTTGCATGTGGGTGTAAAAGCCGTATTATTATGCTAAGCTCAGCTCTAGACCTGTTCACTTACTGTCTGAGTTGCTTACCCAGATAGTGAATTGAGTCTTGGAATATGGCACTGTCTCAACGTTGAAGCCAACTGTTGGTATTGTAGTGACAGATTGGCCCAATTTCATTTTGTACAGAATAGCTTATATTGAATCAAGGACTTTGGCAGTGATAAGTTCCCATATAGTGTACATACTGCAGTGATAAGCTCCTATAAAGTGTACATAAAATTAATACCAGTAGTTGTTATATTGGGCATGCAGCCTATTCACCTCTTACCAACCAATGATGGTGTTTTCATCATGGTTTCCATGTTTATGTAGGGTTAACACATTACCTACTATGTACTGAAAACAGCTTAAAGAAGCAGAAACGCTTTTACAAAGTAGTAACACCTAATATTAATATATAAGTTCTTATTGGCTTATGGGTATTCTCCGGGCCATTTCCATGGCTCTGCGGCTACAGGGTGCATTGGGTGAATGCAGTGGTTTGTTGCGAATGCAGTGGTTTGTGTTTCAACAAAAAGGGCTCTTCACCAGTAGCTACTTCGCATGCTATTATGGTCTACCATAATCTCAAACTTTACCTGAAAGGGTTGTCCCAGAAATGTGTTTCAAACACACGTATACTGCAACAGGTGTGTTAATATGATCTTTGAGAAAGGATACTGGTCTTCCCAGCAGCATCCAGACCAAGCATAAGCACTCGTAACCATGACGATCTCCTCCGCCTCCTCCAGAGCTTTGCAAGAGACTTCCCCATAATCTATGAGAGACACAGCCAAAACAATTATTTTTTGCTTTAGCATAGTATTTGGCTACTACAGGTAATTCAGACATTTACTACACTTGCATAAAAAATGCCAAATATTTAGTGGGTAGCTGTTTACTCAAGCATCAAGTCCCACTGAATTAGCGTGAGGCCCATCAAAATACTTCCCTTTGCAGAGTAAACTTCCAGTAAATTCGATTGTTCCATACTCAATGTGCACTGTATGCGCAGGGGGGACATATTCCAGTAGAAGCTCAAGGGTCTGACATCGTTGGCAATTGATTGATCATACAGCCTGTGCAATTCGGGATTAACACATCGCAAACTGTATCTATAGATATTGTCCAGTAATTTGATATTAAGCAATGCACTTTGAACTTCTTGCTCATGGAAACTGCCCAAGACAAAAGAACTAGTATGTTGATGTCATCCAGGACACATATCCCTGGAAACAGACGAGTAGAGTGCGGGTAGAATCATCGCTAGAATGGGAGGAGAATCGTCCACAGAACCGGGCGGTAGAATGAAATATGTTATCGTTTGTGCAATTACATTGTAAGCTGCATGTGACTCTTCACTCTTATCCAGAATGTATTGGCAATGTGGGGACTGAGATAGATTTTTGTAGACTAAGTCTGTATGCTTTCTTCCGACCTCCATGTAGTTCTTTCTCTCAGTGAGTAGACCATCTTGTTTTCTCTTCTTTTGTACCCGTTTGAAGCGATGTGCAATGCCAGGGAGGAGCATTTTTGGTCAACCATCAACCATCGGTCACTAGTGCTAGCTATCAGTATGCTACAACGTCATGCATCATCAAATATTACAACCGTGATATTACACAGCTATAAAGTATGGGATCTGTGTTGTCTAAGCCAATCTTGCTATAGCCTGGCATAGCCTGGAACACTGGACCTCACTAGGCTAGCATGAGCAATGAGTGCTCATTTTCCCTCCATATCACTAAGGTAAGTGAAAGCCAGAATTTACTAAATTGATCTAAAGTAATCTTGATCACCTAGAGGTTTCCCAGATCGACACAGTCTGTGCTGGAGTTCTGGTTTGCCAACTTCAGGTGCTTCTCTGTACAGTAGACTGAGTGCTACATCAAAAAAAAAGGCAACTCGTTTGTTGATTTCCTATTAATTTCGGTGGGCATGTAGCAAACTGAGCACTCGTATAACTACACTGTATTCATAATGTGTTTGTTATAGCACTGGAACACCGCTGAGCTCTGACTACTTTACATTTGTTATAGTGATACCTGTGAGTCAACTATCCAGCGAAGGGCTCTGGTCTTCGTTCTTAGTTATACGTACCTGATGTATCGGTGACGTCACAGTTGATCGTGTCGCGTAACTTACCGAGTGCATTGACAAACAAGATATTGCCATCTGCGAAACGACTGCCATTGACACCACTGCTCGCTCAGCATGGCTCTGAGCAAGCCACTTGTCGATGGAGATTTAGGTATGTGTTTACCGTGACCGGCAGAGTGCATGATTAACGTTTAATTTGCCAGTTAATCGCGACAGCGCTAGCAAGCTTCATCCTAATGACGCGTTGCTCAAGCATGGAGTGAGAGAGAGAAGGATGCAAGGGGACTAATCATTATTGTTGCCACGCACTTGCATATAGGCTCAAATCCGGCACGAATATTACAGACTCGTGAGTGCAGTTAAGGAAGTTCAGCCTTTGAGGGGTCATGCAGTTTGTATTGTAGGGATCACAGTAAGCTTGAGGCATGCATCTGTAGTATTTGTGGTTCCCAGACTTCTCAATCGCACAGCATGGATTGTTTCCAGTATCATACGTCAGAGGGAGGACACTGATACAGTCAGGGACGGCCTCTGTCTTCGGCAGCTTGCATTAGCCCCCCCCAATCTCATAATGCTTCCGCCGCCACTGGATACGCACATTGGGCTAGCAATTCTGGGAATGAGACCATGCAGCTAGCAGTAAAAGAACTGTCCATACAACCTCACCATTCCGTTTTTGATCACTATGTAGGGAAGGCCATGCCGCATATAATATTATTACAGTTAGTGCCATCAAGTTATATCGGTTGTTTTAACCACAGAGTGGTTACCTTGATTTGGTTGCAGAGAACCTGGAGACCATGGTTATGGGAGGTTTACTCATGCAAGTTGGGCTTATAGAGTTATAATTGCATTTGACAACCTGTGAAGGCAAAACTGGCCCAGATCATCTTACTGCTGATCTTGGGAACATCTGCAAGCTCACTACAACTGGTTGTCATGGAAATTTTTCATGCCCTGATGGCAACATGTCCCTCTCAGATGTTTAGTGGTTAAGATCACACAACTGTGGTTGTAGATAATCTGGACCATCATCCTCTCAAGTTCACTAATGCAATTAGTCTCTGAACCCCTTCTTCTGCTCACACAACTGTGGTTGTAGATAATCTGGACCAGCATCCTCTCAAGTTCCCCCAAGTTCCCTAATGCAATTAGTCTCTGAACCCCTTCTTCTAACCACTGGCTCCAGCAGGTCTGCAACCAGGGTAACCACTTGTCTGCAACCAGGGTAACCACTCTGGGTTGAAATTTGTTTTTCCAGTGATATGATCAACGGTCAACATCTACCAATAGGTATAATAATAGCTGTAGCACCAAATGGCAGTTTGACGTACGTGATTGGTGGTTCACTAGTCACTACAGTTGGAGTCGATACTTGCACTATTGGAATGTCATTGTGCACTGATGGTAGCTCTCTGCATAAACTAACTTTGTGGGATGCAAATGCAGACAACTGCATGACACCTAACCGTCACAAAACTGAGCTTACTGACTTTACCAGTGTTAAACAGCCAACTTCGACACCTCCTTCTTCGATCAAATGTGGCTAAGGGGGGTGTTGGTTGTTGGAATGTCAATCATTGTTATGCAATCAGGGTTTCATCTAGAAAAAATGTTTGGGGGGGAAGTAGTGGCAAGTGCCGTGCAAAATGTTTTGAGGTTAATTAATTCCCCAGAAGAGGTGTGGCCTACAGCAGTATCTGAGTCCTAATATGGTATTACCTATGATGTAATGATATAGTCAATCTCTTCTTTGGGGGGGAAGCTAGACTGTTTGGGGGGGAAGCTTCCCCCCTGCCCCCCCCCCCCCCCCCCCCCCCCAGTAGATGAAACCCTGGCAATATTGTGCAGTCGTGCAGTCACGTATACTATATCACTGCACAAACACCACGGTTGTTTTAACCAAATTTAGCCACCTCAGTTGCAGCTCGTATACAGCTAGTCATGGGATGCATCTGCTGATCATCATGTGCATGCAATACTCATAACTGACAGCTGCAGGCCAGTCATTGGATGACAAACTGTATTGTTACTTCAACAATGTAGTTTCCACAGTGGGATGCATAGCTATATAGATTGTAGAGTACTAGTATACCTAAATGGAGTAGCATGCACGTGTCCTTGTGATAAACACAACTCACAGCTGCAAGGTTTGACAGTACAATGCACTGTGGAAGCAACACATTGTAGTGGTTGTGACTCATATCGGCAGCTACAAACAGGTCACCTGATGGATCTTATGACTGAACTGCAACTGAGGTTACCAAATTCCTGGTTAAAACGTTTTAGCAGTGATACTACACAGACATGAGCAGCATCCCATTCCCATGGGAGTAGTCTTCAATAAAATGTGTCCATTTTCCCATTGATGATTATTGAGTAGCTATGGCTATAATTACAGGATTGTAACGTGTGCATTTCTTTTAGAACAAGGGCTATCCCTGAAGAACCTCTCCAGTGAGCTTGAAAGCATTGAAGACTGGCATACCTTGGGAGTTAAGCTGAATTTGGAACCCAAACATCTGGGCTTTATTGAGGATAATTATCCCACTGAACGTCGCAAGCATGAAGTTCTCTCACGGTGGCTTCAGCAAGGTCACAACTGCTCCTGGGTCGAGTTAACCAGTGTGCTGCATGAGCTGCAAGAACATGCACTAGCAGATGAGATTCAGAAGAAGTACCTCAAGAAGCGATCCGCTGAACAGGGTAGGGATTCACTGGTGCTGTAGAATATATATACTGCACTTGATATAGGTGCAGATGTCAGTCTGTTCTTCCATTACTTTAAATTAAGCCACATCCCACTTGCAATTGTTTGCTAGCCTTGTTCCCAGGCCTTCACATGCCCAGCTTTTGTCACTGCAGAATGGGTGCATTTGACTGTATCGGGTGATGCAGTACATGTTTGCTCTTGTCATGTAATTGGAAGTATCCATGTGCTTCATTATGGTATATTTATGATCAAACTTTCATTTACGTAGAGGTCCAAGTGCAAGACTATCACTACAGCGATGAACTACCAGACGATCTTGAATGTCCGTTATGTTTACAAATTTTTTGTAATCCAACTCTCACCAGCTGTGGGCATCATTTCTGCCAAGCGTGTATCGATCGTGTGATTCAACAGAATAAACCATGTCCAATTTGCAAGGAACTCAACTTCAAGGTGTTTCTGGACAAAAGTTTGCACCGAAGAGTTAGTGGGGTTCGAGTTCATTGTAACATGAAAGTGAAGGGTTGTGTGTGGATTGGGGAGTTGAAGTATCTCAAATCTCATATTGATGGAGACTGCGGCTTTGTTGAGATAGCATGCGAATATGGCTATGTTGGGTGTATGGAAACAATCCTTCGAAAGGATATGTGCAATCACATGGCAGAGAATGTTGCACTCCATCTTCTTCTGGTTTCTAAACAGTTTGTAGTTCAACAAGCAGAGATTCGTAGCGAGGTTGCAGACCTTTCGCAAAAGTTGGTAGAAAAAGACGATGAGAATAGACGGATTCAGCAGTTGTTTCACAAGAAAGAAGAAGAGTTTGCAAATACCAAGCAGCAGTTGCAAGATCAAATCTCAGATTTACACACCAAACTCGAATCAGTTCTGGAGCAAAATGAGAAGCAAACATCCAAACTTCAGAATTTACAGCTGCGGTGTCCATGGCCACCATTCCAATTTACACTAGAGCATTTCTCACAACACAAAAGAAACAAGGATGTGCAGTACTGCCCAGGGTTTCATACGTATCCTGGGGGACACAAGCTCTGCATTGCAGTCTATTCAAATGGTCATGGAGAAGCAACTGACACACATGTGTCAATATGGTTGTATTGCATGCGCACTGGTCATGATGGTCTGCTAAAGTGGCCAGTGAAGTGCACCTTGAAGATTGAACTTTTGAACCAAGAGGGAGACTACCGACACCACGAGACAACCATCACTGCAAGCTGGCAAAAGCCTCAGGCTATCCTAGATCGATTCGGAGTACGCCCAATTGAAAACAAGTTCATCACACACTCAGCTTTGGAATACAATCCAACGAACTCCACTCAGTATTTGAGGGATGACTGCCTTCACTTTAGAGTACACATAACTTTGATGTAAGCACATTATTTTTTGTTCACCGATTTTTGATTCTTAGGCTACTATCTCTTTGTGCATTCATTTACCACGCTGTTTAGAGTTTGCTGTAGTAGCTAGCTACTTTCAGTGAGACCCCTCTGTATACTCATCATTCAAGCATGCCATTACCTAAATTTGCTGTTCTGTATTTATGGGTGGTTCAAGTAAAAACTGTACCTTATGTTTTTGAAATAAATTGGCTGTCCTCACCTGTGAATGTGCAGCTACGTAGTTAACATAATATTATGACGTTAGCTTGCATATATAATTACATTAATCAGTGCACAGACAGAACCTTAATTGACTGGAATATGAAGGTACAGTTTTTACTTGAACCACCCACATTTACTAGTACTGTTTTTTATGTTGTGCTGTCCTGGATGCATCAGCTTGCTGCTACTTATGTATCCTTTGCATTTCTCTTGCATAAACGTTCGAATCCCAGCTGGTCCCAGAATTTTTTCTGTGGATTAATTTCTCTCTCTCTCATCACTTACTATCAAGCATGCCCTACTGAGCTTCAGTAATAAATCAGCCATCTCACAATTTACTGCCCCAGCTAGGCTTATAGCTATCGAGCTAGGACCGCTTGTGTGAGTAACTGTGCCGGAGGCTGTGGTGGTGGATAGTGAGAGTGTCCGCTCAGGCAATGTGCTTGTATAGCCAACCCACCCAGGCCCGCAACCCCATCCGCAGGGGACTCCACAAGTTGCGGACTTCGTGTCACGATTGGGATAGATAGTTTGTCAAAGCACAAACACCCCAATTCGGTCCAGCCACCGAGAGAGAGAGAATCAGTTGGAATTCGGCTGAGGCCTCCACACAATGCTGCTATATGTAGCTTGTGTGCTGCTCCTCTGCCGTGGGCCCAGTGGCTTAGTGGTATGAGCATCTGACTAGTATCCAGAAGGTCTTGGGTTCGAATCCCAGCTGGTCCCAGAATTTTTTCTGTGGATTAATTTCTCTCTCTCTCATCACTTACTATAAACATTAGATGTTTGCCCCTTTCATTAAATTCCTTTGCAATACCGGGGTAGTATATTAATCTTGTTTCTGCTTTCATCAAATTGTCAGTTCTTTGTGGTTGTGGAGTGATTTATGCAGTAGTGGTTGCATGAACATAGCTATATAGCTACTGAACCGACACTAACTATAGCAGGTTGTGCCTGTATGGGGTGCAGTTTCATGCAAGCTTACCAGCTAGGACATGACATTTCAACTGTCACATTTGCACTCAGATACGAGAGTGGTGGGCTAAGTGTATTCATCTTGCAGTGGTGCTAGATATAGCTTGAATCATGTGACC
This sequence comes from Axinella damicornis, assembly GCA_963931865.1. Classification (NCBI taxonomy): domain Eukaryota; kingdom Metazoa; phylum Porifera; class Demospongiae; order Axinellida; family Axinellidae; genus Axinella; species Axinella damicornis. The sequence continues at coordinate 19,734,476 of OZ007506.1, forward strand.
TAGCTTACCTTATGCAGGGCGGGGCTACCGACGATGAATACACGATAATGCGCCATGGCTGTCGTCACTTTGGTGTTTCTGCTCAGCTACTCGGCGTGGCTGGTTCACGCGCAAGATGAACCTACGCAGTGTCCACCCGTTGCTGGCCAGCCTGGTTGTGTCTGCCAACATCCAGACGGTATCATCGACCTCACCAAGATAGCTAATTGCCACGGGAAGCCAAGGTATCGTCAAAGATATTAGAGTCATTAGAGTCTATAACTGCTCAGTTATGGAGGGGCATAGATAATATACTGCGAAGTATATTATCTATGGGAGGGGTAACAGGGTGTCGGAGTATCAGTTTTATCTATGGGTGCAGCTGCATGAGCAGGCCGTGAAAGCGTGAACATATTATTGCAGCTGTGGAGAGTATATTATATTGTAATATAATACTACTAGTGCATGCATGCAAGAGCGCATGATGACATCATTGTTTTTTCACGGCGCGGCCTTGAAAAAACAATGATGTCATCATGCGCTCTTGCCTAGTGCAATGTATGCATCATGATTAGCAGATGAAGGTGCATGTAAACGACCGCCTAATGTGATTTCTCCCCATCATTAATTTTATTACTAGAAGAGTGCATGACATTGTTGGGCGAGCTTGAGGCAAGTGCATGTGCAGAGCATGGAGCATTTGTATATATGCACATGACTGTGCCACATACCTGTGAGTCAGTGGTTCAAGCCCATCGGTGGCTGATGCAACAAACCGGTGAGTGATTCACTCGCAAGCCAGCCCCATTCCATTCCACAGTGCCGATTTCTTTTGATCCCTCTCTCCTTGATATGAAATGTGATGCCAACAAAGGACATGCCGTAATAACAGGCATACGATAGATAGACCTTTCATATTGAAATCATTAACGACATTCATTGGGTCTCGGTATGCATTTTGTATGGATAATGATCTCTGCATGTGATATTGGTACAGGTTTACTGGTCTCACGGATCCCTTTAAGTACACCTACGACTTCAACCCTTGCTACAAATATTCTGATGGGCAGTGCAGTGATGTCTACGTAAGTGGCAACACTATGACTGTTACAATACAGCTATATGCATGCATGTTCATTTGCAAGGTACTGTATGGCGTAAGTGATATTTATCTTGTCTATACACTATCCACATACATGCACTGCCTGTAGATATGCCAGACTCGAAACTGCGATCATCCAAGAGCCGAACCAGGTGTAATTGCCAATACAGGAGAGAAGATTGTGATAGACCCAAACGATCCCCGAGGGAATGTGTACTTGCATTACGTGGTTGATAATGGACTTCCAATGTAAGACAGGAGGGAAGTACGTAGCTATTGTGAGCAGTGAGCATGCACCGTCCTTGTAAGGCTTGAGATCAAGTATGGATGCAAACAAGTAGCTAGCTATGTAGCATTGTTCTGGCAGTTTTAGCCTCGTTCCCAGGCCATTGCCCAGCTTTCGTTGCTTACAGTACAAATTTTTGTTCTCGTGTGCATGGGAGAGCCTGGGAAGGAGGCTACTGCAGTTTTCACTGCTGGTTTGCAAGAATGGCTAAACTGCAGAAGCCGGACTCAAGTACAGTTTAGTAAGGAACAGTGTTCTTACGAGTGGCTTCAAGTGGTCATACACCATCTCAAACCTATAGTTTTGGTGCTGAAACTCACCTGAGCACTTTTGTCTTCCCGTTGGTCACCATTGCTTCAACACTCGCTCCGACAACTCAAGCAAGCACCTGCTACTAAAAGAATTCATTAGAAATGTAATGTGATGTATAGGGACTGCAAAAGGTATAGGGAAACAAGGTAGGGATGATAGCATAAATCAATTCACTTGTACAGATATGTTTTTCCATAATAATATTATGTGTACGATTATGTAGGGTGTGGTATACTAATGGTATTCATCCCTACCTTGTTCCCCTCCTTTTGTCATTCTGCTATCCCAGTATACATCTCGTTACATTTTTAATCTTGCAACATTCGCAGGAACGCTCAAACTCTGCATGCAACCATGCATGGTCAGTCCCTGAATACTCAGTATGTGCAGTGTAGCCAGATTTTTGTGTGCCTTTCCAGAGTGTTGTAAGATTATTTTCCTTTATACCAGAAGTATAATTGTGTTTTAGCTCAAAATTCATGAAATCCATTCCCATCCAAACGTGTTTGTTTTTTTTTTGCTCTGTAGATCAAGCCATGAATATTATTATGGTCTGTTCCCTCCCTACGAATGTTATACATTAATTGATTTGGTCTTGCTGGCTTAGATCTCAAGCTTATCATACGCGGGTCATTATGGATCTGTGTAATTGTGTAATTGAATTATTATTATGATGATTCAACAGCTACACCAAGGTGTACTTGCACTGCGACCAGTCTCGTACCACTCCCCATGTCACCACTGAAGGAAATCCTATACTCAGCGACTTTGTAAGCTACAGTAGTGTATTGGTATAGTGTGCAGTCTCTCTCTCTGAATGCAGCTTGCAATTGTAGTATGTTGTATGATTTTTTGTTCCTACTCATGCAGATATTCGATGTGTATTCATGTGCTGCTTGCCCAGGAGGGTGCTGCACAGGAGATGGAGGAGGAGGAGGAGGAGGAGGAGGAGAAGGAGAAAGAGAAGGAGGAGGTGGAGGAGGAGGAGGAGGCCTAGGAGGAGGAGGAGATGGAGAAGATCGAGGAGTAAGCAGAGGAGAAGGAGGAGGAGAATTGTTGGCTGCAGTGTTTGCCAGTACAGTGCCAAGTGTCATAACCATCATCCTGTTGGTCGTGGTGATTGTGCTGGTATGCAGATTGAGAAAAGTTTCCAGCTCTGGTCAGTATATAGCATTTGGTAAACAAGAGGTTAAGGACTGACTTGTTTACTCATGTTGATGCTAACTTCTCATTGTACACATGTAGCCAACATCATGCAGCATCATTCTTGTAATTGCACAAGCAGTACCTATTGTTGTACATGATGAGATACTGTAACACCCAACCTTGACCCTTTGTTTTTGGTTAGTTGTTGCTTATTTGTTTGTAAATCATATCCAGAGTGGCCATGAGAAATCACTTGAGCTAGCTACATGTTCACAGCAAATAAAGTAACCCCTTAGATCAAAACAGGACTATATAGCTGGCCTAATTGCAAGCAAAGTATGCTGATATAGCCTATCAGAAGCCATTGTTCTGTTCTGGTGAGAAACTCCTGATGCTCATGTAGCTATAGTAAACCACCTGTGCATTACAGGTGTTACTGTTTGGTTGTGAAGTTCATGCCAGTTCTGATGAATTTTGGGAAAGTCCCTGACTAAGTGAGAAACTGCTCAAGGACTGCTCTGAACTGATTACTGCACGTACATGTGCATGCATGTGTAAACAAACTGTACGTTGCATCAAAGTTACTGAGATTAGTGCTTAACTATCCTGGTAGCTGGCTGATTGTAAAATTCAAAAATGTACAGCGTATGCCAATAAATTTTATAAGGCTCGAAACCTATAAGACCAGAAACCAATAACTATTATAAGGCCCGAAATGTCCACATTCCCTAAATGCATCGCCATATACATACATGCATTGGGGGCATGCATATAATCTGTACCAGTATACATTAGTGTGTGCATGTGTGATGTGTGTGCGTGTGTGTGTGTGTGTGTGTGTGTGCAATCTTTGTCTCTGATATTGGTATACACAGCTGGCAAGCTATTGAAGATGACAATGGCTTCTCCTATGACTACATGTACAACCCGTGCTACTCATATATACTGATGAGCTCTGCACCAACTTTAGTCTCTTTGTATGTGCAATCAGTTTAATGTAGTGCAGATCTAGATCTGCATAATGATTCTAACTCGGAGTTAGAGTTAGTTTGCTAGGTCTGAGCAAGGAGGGCTTGGGCTGCCATTTTATGACTTCTGAGACAATGCTTGCAGCAGTTATGCCGTTACACCTTAATTGGAAGATCAATCTAGAAGCGACGTAGAGCATGCTGGTATTATAAAGTCTAAGAACTCAAGTAGAATGAGAACCGAAGTAAGGTCTGAATGGGTTGGAAACAATGCTCTCAAGTCTATTACAGTAACTGTGTTGATAGCTACCTATTCATTTGCGATTCTTTTTCAAGCGTCTTTTACAAACTGTAATTAGTATAAATATGCTGAAGCATGCACAATGGTGATTATGTGTATATGCACTCTTAGCCTCGAGCTTGTGCCCATGCAGGTGACTTTCCGTCACAGATTTCGCATATCTTGCAGCTTCAGAGAAAAATGAGAATTTTTCCTTATGTGAAAATCTGCATGGGATGGAAAGCCAGTGTGGGTAAGAGGCAAATGCACCCCTGCAGATTTGCCAGTACGAAAGCCAGGATTCCACCATATCATACAAGATTGCCGTTGGAGAAGAACAGATTTATCATCAGATTTCTGGGGGAAGCGTGTACCTGTACTACACTGGTCCTGGAAGGTAACTGTAACCTGTAATCTAGAATAGAATTTATTATTTATAATAATTTTGTTAATGAGCAAAATTGCTACACATCCCCCCCAAAAAGAAAGGAGGATTCTCCTTTTCTGTTATACTGTAGCATTCTCTATGATTAGAGCCTCCAATCTGACTGAAAAGCTTGTACTTAAAAGTTCAACATCAGATTGGTAGGTATATTGCGTAGAGTATAGTAGAGGACATTTGTGCTGCATTGGTGGTTCGATTAATTCCTTCTCTCAATTCTCTGCAGTATCATGAGACTCTTACATGAAATCAATGTGCAAAACATGCAGTACTAAGTGAAATAATTATTATAGCTAGCAGGGCATGGTCATTACATGCAAGGGGCAAGGAGGAGATTTTTCGAAAATCATTCGGCATAGTTATAGATAGTTTTTCTTAACTCTTTTTGGTGCAGAACAACCAAGATGTACTTGCATTCAACCAGCCTTACATCAGTCCAAGGCTCACCACTGAAGGAGAATCTGAGGGACCAGCACACCATGTAAGCTACAACGTGTGAGTGTCCCTCTGGATGTGTCACGATGTGATGAACTAAACTTTCCATGACTTCTGTTCTGCACATGCAGGTATTCCATGTGCTGCTTGCCCAGGGGGGTGCAGCAGAGGAGGAGGAGGAGGGGGAGGAGGAGAAGGAGTGTTGTTGGCTATTGCTATTGTCATTCCAGGCATTACTGTGCCGAGTGTCATGATCGTATGTGTCATACTGTTGCTGGTGTTGCTGGTGTTGCTGGTATACGGCAGATCAAGAAAAGAACGCGACATTAACAGCTCCAGTCTGAGACAGCCTTTGGTGGTGAAATAAGCAGAGGACTGACTTGTTGCTTTACCAACTTCACACTGACTAAAATTATAATTGTAAACTATAGCTACATGACTTGCATTGTACTTCCTAACCATCCATGAGTTGTATTAAGCAGTGAAATGGAGTATCATCCAAGTAGATACTTCCTGTGTTGCCATGCAGAGATGTAATTCATAATTATACATGCACAAACTGTGGCTGAAAGACGAGGCAGCATTCTTCATTAATGATTGATTGATGTGTAGACGGATTGATTGAGTGAATGATTGATTGATTGATTTATTGATCGATTGATTGATTGATCGATCGATTGACTCATTCATTGTTCGATTGATTCATTCATTGTTCGTTCATTGTTCGATTGATTGATGGATCAATTGATCAATTGGCACCATCACTTGCCAGGTTAACATATAAGTCTGGGAGGTATAGGCCAGGGTGAATTACATGCATAGAGCGCAGGCGCACGTTCGTTAGTCTCGTTCCCAGACCATTTTTTCCAAAAATAGTATGGGAACGAGACTACAGGTGGGTGGGGCTGTCAACAATAAATCACTGTTGTTTTTTCCAAACGCCCATGCAACGATGTCTGTTGTCACTGTGCTGTTTCTGGTCAGCTGCTCGGCGTGGCTTGTTCACGCGCAAAGTGGTACACATTGTTCAACCCTTTCCGGCCGGCCCGGCTGTGTCTGCCTACATCCAGACGGTATCATCGATCTCACCGAGATAGCTAATCACGACGGAACACCAAGGTACAGGGATGAGTGGCTCACATTGGGTGCAGTTATAGAAGCTTTAGAAAGGTGGCGATGGCATTAATTTGGCAGTGAACACGCGGTGGAATAAAACTATGTGCCTTACTCATCAAAATTGTAATCTATGCAATCTCATTGCCATGGACTGGGTCAAAACATAGATAATAAACTACGAAACGTTTCGTAGTTTATTATCTATGGTCAAAAATTTTACTTACATATTTTCATCTACGTGATAACATTGCAGGTTTTCAGATGGTCTCGAAGATGCTAACGACTACTCCTATGACTTTAACCCGTGCTACAGATATTCTACTGTTCAGTGCACTGACGTTTTTGTAAGTGACCATTTGTGTTTCTGATGAAGTAGTATACGCCTATCCACATATACATGCTCTGCCTGTATAGATATGCCAGATCCCAAACCTTGACCCAAGCACATCATATGTAGTTGCCAACGCAGATGAGAAGATTATGATAGACCCGACTGATTCCCATGGAAGTATGTACCTGTATTACACTGGACCTGGTACCACTGAGGATAATCAAAGGTAGGACTCGTGCAGGAGGGGACTATTTAGTGACGTCCTTGTATGTTTACAATCAAGTGAATACAATCAAGTGAATGCAGTAAGCTGTTCATGGGCTAGTAGAGCAGCACACTACAGCTCCAAGGTCAGGTCATTCCCTTCACTAGCTTTCGCAGTATACAGAGAAATGGAATTTGGGGCTGCTGTGTTGACCAAATATTATTCATGTGGAGCAGAATTTGGTCAGCAAAGCAGCCCATCCCATTTCTCCATACTGCAAAGATGGTGAAGGGAATGACCCGCGAGCTTAGAGTTGTATGTGGTGTGCTGCTCTACAACAACGTACTTGTATTCACTAGATTGTAAGCCATACACTAGTACGTACATACGTATACATACATACATACATACATACATACAGGGATAGTGTTCAAGTTTTCCCTCCAGAATATCTTGCTCTCAGGTTCCTCCCTGGCTGCTTTCACCGACATACCTTTTTTGGCTTGCGTGGGAAAAAGCTGTAGCAAAATAATATCATGCATGCACGAATCCTAGCTCTATAACGATGCAGATTGTCTGATTCCGCAGAATCACCAAGGTGTACCTGCACTGTGACCAGTCTCGTACCACTCCCTATGCCACCACTCAAGGAGACACATCTGAGTTCCTGCACTATGTAAGCTAAAACAGTGTGTTGTGCCATGGTACCAGTCTCAGCTCTCTCTCCTTCTCTTTCGTGCAGGTATTTGATTTGTATTCATGCGCTGCTTGCCCTGGAGGGTGCAGTAGAGGAGGAGGACGAGGAGGAGGACGAGGAGGAGGAGGAGGAGGAGGAGAAGGAGTGTTGGTGGCTATTGCTATTGTCATTCCAGGCATTACTGTGCTGAGTGTCACAATTGTATGTGTCATACTGTTGCTGGTGTTGCTGGTATACGGCAGATCAAGAAAAGAACGCAACATTAAAAGCTCCAGTCTAAGACAGCCTTTGGTGGTGAATTAAGCAGAGGACTGACTCTTTTTTTTCTTTCCAACTTCTAAAATTATAATTGTAACTCTACACGACTTGCATTGTGCTTCCTTAGACCATCCATGAGTTATGGTATATTACGCAGTGAAAGGAGCAACATCCCGGAAGCAGATACTTCCTGTATGTGCTGACCATGCATGCAGACACGAGAGTGTAGCACTCACAATTTAAACTGCGGCTGAAAGATGAGGCAGTGTCATTCATTAATGGACTGATTGATTGATGGGTTGATGGATTGATCGATTGATTGATCGATTGATTGATTGATTGGTTGATTCCTTGATTGGTTGATTCCTTGATTGGTTGATTCAGCATATGTTTTCACCTATAGTTCTGCAATTTGATCTCCCCAACTGAATAAAAACCCTGGGGTAATAAGACATGACGTGTCCCATTCTCATTAATTCTTCCTGAATACCACCTGACATGAAGTGGGTGTGACGAACCGAGACGCACGTGGGTGGGGCTGTCGACGATTAATTAATGCTGGAGTTTTTCCAAAGTCAACACGCCCAACGATGTCTGTTGTCACTGTGCTGTTTCTGCTCAGCTGCTCGGCGTGGCTTGTTCACGCACAAACACAGTGTCCAGCCGTTTCCGGCCAGCCCGGTTGTGTCTGCCAACATTCAGACGGTATCATCGACCTCACCAAGATAGCTAGTCACGACGGAACGCCAAGGTATAGCTATATATACGTGTAACTTGGAAGAGAGTCAGCGGCAGCTATAGTTTTCTGAAGTTTCGTAGATAGTATTACCATTATGTGCACTTAATTAATATAGCTACGGTAAAGAGTATGCGTCGTGATTTAGTGGATGGAGGTGGTTGCTCCAAGAACCACGCAGTGTTTGTATCTGGTATGTAACTAACCCGAAATGTGAATACCCTACAACATAATTGTCATGGCCATACATTTATTATGCTATGCATTGGGATACCTATGCAGTGATAAGCTTAAGTACAGGAGCGCATCGAGCCGGTGACTCGATGTGCTCCTGTAAGTACTATGTATCAAGTGTTTATTATGAACTCTTGTTGGTATTTTGATAATGACATTCAGTGCATCTGGTGTGTCATGTGACTCTCAGTGCATAAACATTGTAGTGCCTAACTTAGTAACTGTGTCCTTGCTAGGCCTGAGCCCAATCAGCTCCAAAGCGACCTAAGGCCTGAAGCTCCCATACTCTTATATACACAAACATGTCTACCATAGGTGCTCTAAATTCTGCATCAATATTGTTGATCCCGAAACGGTATTTTTCGTCAATCCTTGAAAATCAACCTTGTTCCCATTGTAATATTGGATCCATTCCGTGAAGGGATATGTGGCTGGCTCGGTTATAGGCACAAGCAGAATCTGCAGAAAAGTGGCAATCGCATCTGGCAATGGACAGAGTGGAATCTCCCTTCGACTGCTCTCTGTCACTACTTGTAGAACCAAAATCAGCTCTACCACTGGCCTCGTACCCAGGCCCCACCTGCCCGAGAAAGGAGTAAGTGTAAGTGTCATGTGCCCCTCCCCCTCTGTCTTATCATAGATGATTACGCGCATGCGCAAACAGTGGATACCAGGCCCTTTCTTTCTCGGGTGGGCGGGGCATGAGTACGAGGCTACTCTACCACGTACCTTCAAAGTCTCCCCAGATACTGCATGCTTTGGTTTCTTTTTAGGCGGCTCTGTACTCGGAGCCCCAGTCCTACTGTACGTGTAAACGAACCCACTACCTAGTAACAATAATCTCAGCAACAACACCTCTCTTGCATGGATGATGCACTCTTATTTTGGTGATGCAAATTTAGAGCACCTATGGTATATGCATTAGGGATATGAATCATATCAAAGGTGGTGTCATGTGACACTAATTATATATTACTCTCAGTATCTCCATAGTGATTCAGTGGCCATGTGACTCTGTACTTCATAAAATAGTACCTTATACTCATCAAAAGTTCCACTGTTGTAATCTATGCAATCTCATTGCTAAATATACACTGGGTCATAAATTTACTACTGTATCTTATTTTCATCTACGTGATAACATATTGCAGGTTTTCAGATGGTCTCGAAGATGAAAACAACTTCTCCTATGACTTCAACCCGTGCTACAGATATTCTGCTGTGCAGTGCACCGACGTTTTTGTAAGTGACCAATTGTCGGGGATGGCTGGTGGTCAAAGCATTCGACTGCTGATCGAAAGGTTGCTGGTCGAGTCCCACCATTGCCATAGGAGATTCTCTTTCTCTCCTAGGAGTCGACTCAGCTCTACCCTTAAAAGAATGAGTAGGTGTGTTCATGAAGGTTTTTTGCTTGAAATGTTCACACCACATCCTTCGGAGGTGATGTAAAACCGTCGGTCCCGGGGAACGTGGTTCAATAGGCTCTGCATGCCTTCTTCAGGCCCTTGTTGGCCACCATTGTGGTAAACCCTCAAGGGTACTCAGATTCAAATCAAAGTTGTGTTTCTGATGAAGTGATTATACATGCTATGCACTATCCACATACACAATCATGCTCTGCCTGTAGATATGCCAGATCCCAAACTTGGACCCAACCACGTCATATGTAGTTGCCAATGCAGATGAGAAGATTATGATAGACCCAACTGATTCCCGTGGCAGTATATACCTGCACTACCTTGGACCTGGTACCACTGAGGATAATAAAAGGTAGGACATGCATGCAGGAGGGAACTATTTAGTGAACATTATCCTTGTAGGTTTACCATCAAGTGAATACCATCAAGTGAATACAATCAAGTAAGCTGCTAGTAGAGCAGCACACTACAGCTCCAAGCTCGGGTCATTCCCTTCACTAGCTTACGCAGTACGGAGAAATGGAATTCGGGGCTGCTGTGTTGACCACATTAAATTATTTGGAGCAGAATTTCTTGCTCTCTGCAGGCTCCTCCCAGACTGTTTTCACTGACATACGTGCCGGGATAGAGCCTGTGTGGGAAAAGGCTATAGGAAATAAAACACAAACAAATACAGCCGATATATCATGTACGAAACCTGGCTCTAGTGACTATGCATATCATTTGATTGTCTGATTCCGCAGATACACCAAGGTGTACTTGCACTGTGACCAATCTCGTACCACTCCCCTTGTCACCACTCAAGGAGACACACCTGTGATACTGAACTTTGTAAGTTCAAATGTGTTGTGCCATAGTACCAGTTTCAGCTCTCTCTCTTTCTCTTTGTCACTACTCATGCAGATATTTGATTTGTATTCATGCGCTGCTTGCCCAGGAGGGTGCAGTGGAGGAGGAGGAGGAGGAGGAGGAGGAGGAGGGGGAGGAGGGGGAGGAGGGGGAGGAGGGGGAGGAGGGGGAGGAGGGGGAGGAGGGGGAGGAGGGGGAGGAGGAGGAGGAGGGGGAGGAGGGGGAGGAGGGGGAGGAGGGGGAGGAGGAGAAGTGTTGTTGGCTATTGCTAGACAGCCTTTGGTGGTGAAATAAGCAGAGGACTGACTCTTTTGTTTTCTTCTTATCAACTTCTAAATATTTAATTATATAGGCGCTCTATATGACTTGCATTGTACTTCCTAACCATCCATGAGTTATGGTATATTACGCAGTGAAATGAGCATCATCCAAGCAGATATTTCCTGTATGTGCTGACCATGCAGACATGAGAAGGAGAGTGTAGCATGCACTATAACTGTGGCTGAAAAATGAGGTAGTGTCATTCATTAATTAATTGACTGATTGATTGATGGGTTGATGGATTGATGGATTGATTGATTGGTTGATTCCTTGATTGGTTGATTCAGCATATGTTTTCACCTATAGATTTGATCTGCAATTTGATCTCCCCAACTGAATAAAAACCCTCTACTAGATTCTGGGTAATAAGATATATCACAGACATGACATGTCCCATTCTCATTAATTCTGTGAGGTAGCCATGGCCTGCTCTCCCAGTTAGCCTAATTCCCAGGCCACTCTAGCAAGCATGGGCATGCAGATTCTGGAACTCTTCCTGAATACCACCTGACATGAAGTGGGTGTGACGAACCGAGACGCACGTGGGTGGGGCTGTCGACGATTAATTCGAATGCTGTCGACGAAGTAAACACGCCCAACGATGTCTGTTGTCACTGTGCTGTTTCTGCTCAGCTGCTCGGCGTGGCTTGTTCACGCACAAACACAGTGTCCAGCCGCGTCCGGGCAGCCCGCTTGTGTCTGCCATCATCCAGACGGTATCATTGACCTCACCAAGATAGCTAGTCACGACGGAACGCCAAGGTATACATACATACATGACTTGTAGCTTTGAAGAGAGTCCGCGGCCAGTTTTCTGGAGTTCCATAGCATTAATAGTATTGCCATTATGTGCACTGGCTACAGTGAAGAGTATGCTTCATGTTATACTAAGTTAGTGGGTGGAGGTTGTTGCTCCAAGAGCCACACAGTGCTTGTACCTGGTAGCTATGCAACTAACCTGAAGTACTAGTGTGAATGCATTGGGATACCTATGCGGTATTGATGGTATCAAGAGTTTAGGATGAACTCTTGTTGACATATAATCAGTTATGACAATGACATTCAGTGCATCTGGTGTGTCATGTGACTCTTGGTCCATAGTCCTTGCTAGACCTGAGCCCAATCAGCTCCAAAAGCGATCTAGAAATATTATAGGCCTGAAGCTCCCATACTCCTTGTACAAACGTATCTACCGTACGTGCTCTAAATTCTGTGTCAATACCGAAACAGTATTTTGCATTAAACCTTGAAAACTCAACCTTGTTCCAATTTTTGGATCCATTCCGCGAAGGGATATGTAGCTGGCTTGCATTGGGTGCAGTTATAGGTACAAGCAGAAGATGCAGAAAAGTGGCGATCGCATTGTCGCTATACTTGTAGAATCAAATTGAGCTTGTTTCAAAGTTTCCCCAGACACTGCTTTGGTTTCTTTTTAGGTGGCTCTGCACTCAGAGCCCAACGAATCCACAGCGGTGCTACTGCACGTGTAAACAAAGCCTAGCCTCGACCCAGTCTGCAAGCGACGAAAAGCTGGGCGTGGGACTGGGTACGAGGCTAAACAAAGCCTACACAATAATCTCAGCTACAACTACTCTCTTGCACGCACTCTTTCAACAATTTCCACATTGAGCTAGTATGTGTTTACTAACTGTATGTGTATCACCTGGTTTCGGTGATGCAAATCTGGAGCGACTGTGGTATATACATTAGGGATAATCATATCAAAGGTGGTGTCATGTGTCATTGAGTATATAATTGCCGAGCGCCTTAGCGCGAGGCAACTAATCGTGAAGCGTAGTCACATCGCGTCTGTATATATGTATATATATATGTATATATATATTATGTATATATATATATATATCCGTCACACTTTAATTGCGAGGGGCAGGGGGCGGTTGCATCGCTGCGGTTTCTGTGGTCCCGATAGCCACGTGCTCGTGCACGTACTGCGCGTGCGAAATGCAAAGAAGCGATCTATACAGGGAAAAGAGACACTGCCTCAGAAGAGAGTAAGGCAAAGGAGAGAGAGTCTGACAGATTGACGAAGAAGCGATGTATACAAGGAGAGTTTAGCGGAGACAAGTAAGACAAACGTTTAGTCTAGGCCATGGTACGTACATATAGAGTGTTGACAGTGTCGAACCTCGCTAACGTCTTCGTATTCTTCCTGGCAACGCTTAGCCATCTTCAACCTCAATCAGCAACTTCGCACAACTTCGAACAACTAAACTTCGCACGCTGAACTGACTTTGGCACCTTCGTTTTTCTTCCACAGGAAACCACGCCTACTATACTATTACAGATTGTGAGCGTGCGCGCGCGAGGCACAGACACTGCGCATGCGTATTCCTAGTCAGTATCTACTTGGTGATTCAGTGGCCATAACAGTCATGTGACTCTGTACTACATAAAGTATGTAAACTATGTACCTTACTCATCAAAAGTTGTAATCTATGCAATCTCATTGCTAAATATACACTTGGTCATGAATTTACTACTGTTTCGTATTCTCATCTACGTGATAACATTGCAGGTTTTCAGGTGATCTCGAAGATGGTAACGACTACTCCTATGACTTTAACCCGTGCTACAGATATACTGACGTGCAGTGCACTGATGTTTTTGTAAGTGACCAATTATTGTCGGGGATGGGTGGTGGCCGGGTGGCTTAAGCACTGCTGATCGAAAGGTTGCTGGTTTGAGTCCCACCATTGCCATGGGAGATTCTCTGTCTCTCCTAGGAGTCGACTCAGCTCTACCTTTAAAAAATGAGTAGGTGTGTTCTTGAAGACTTTTCGCTTGAAACGTTTACACCACATCCTTTGTAAAGCCATCGGTCCAGGAACGTGGTTCAATAGGCTCTGCCTTCTCCAGGCCCTCGCTAGCTACCATTGTGGTAAACCCTCAAGGGTTCTCAAATTCAAGATTGTATGATTTGTGTTTCTGATGAAGTATATGTATACATGGATACACTATCCATACACATGCTCTGCCTGTATAGATATGCCAGATCCCAAACCTCAACCCTGACACGTCATATGTAGTTGCCAACTCAGATGAGAAGATTATGATAGACACGACTGATTCCCGTGGCAGTATATACCTGTCTTACCTTGGACCTGGTCCCAATGAGGATGATAAAAGGTAAGGACATGCAGGAGGGAATTATTTAGTGAACCTTATCCCAGTGTGTTTACAATCAAGTGTATACAATGCAGTAAGCTGTTCGTTGCTAGTAGAGCAGCACGCTACAGCTCCAAGGTCGGGTCATTCCCTTCACTAGCTTACGCAGTACGGAGAAATGAAATTCGGGGCTGCTGTGTAAATTATTCATGTGGAGCAGAGTTTCTTGCTCTCAGGCTCCTCCCAGACTGTTTTCACTGACAAATGTGCAGGGGTGGAGCCTGTGTGGGAAAAGGCTCTGACATACGTGCCGGGGTGGAGCCTCCTGTGTGGGAAAAGGCTCTGACATACGTGCCAGGGTGGAGCCTCCTGTGTGGGAAAAGGCTCTGACATACGTGCCTTGGTGGAGCCTCCTGTGTGGGAAAAGGCTCTGACATACATGCCGGGGTGGAGCCTCCTGTGTGGGAAAAGGCTCTGACATACGTGCCAGGGTGGAGCCTGTGTGGGAAAAGGCTCTGACATACGTGCCGGGGTGGAGCCTGTGTGGGAAAAGGCTCTGACATACGTGCCGGGGTGGAGCCTGTGTGGGAAAAGGCTCTGACATACGTGCCGGGGTGGAGGCTGTGTGGGAAAAGGCTAATTGGAAATAAAACACAAACACAACATGTACGAATCCTAGCTCTAGTAACTATGCATATCATTTGATTGTCTGATTCCGCAGATACACCAAGGTGTACTTGCACTGTGACCAGTCTCGTACCACTCCCTATGTCACCACCCAAGGAGACACACCTGTGATACTGAACTATGTAAGCTACAACAGTGCATTGCATGGCACCGATCTCAGCTCTCTCTCTTTCTCTGTCACTACTCAGATATTCGATTTGTACTCATGCGCTGCTTGCCCAGGAGGGTGCAATGGAGGAGGAGGAGGAGGAGGAGGAGGAGGAGGAGGAGGAGGGGGAGGAGGAGGAGGAGGAGGAGGAGGAGTAGAAGTATCCGCAGAAATATCTGGCCCGATTGGAATTGTACTGATCGTTCTGTAAGTTTGTGAGGCTATGGGTACTCCGACCAGCAGCATGTTGCACACTTTTAGACTTTAAGTCTACATGTATAGACTATGCATTGATCAAACGACCTCAGTTGTAACATACTGCAAGCAGTGCAATGAGTTCAACATGACCATGGGGAACATCCTGGGTTATATATGGGTACTCCGACCAGTAACATGCTGGACATGTAGTCTATAGACTATGCATTGATCAAACGACCTCAGTTACCGTACAGCGGGAAATTTTCGTACGATGCTAATTTTCGTATATTTCGTATGAAGCCTCGAGATACGAAAATAAAAACTACGAAAATTTTAACCGTCGAAATTTTAACGTCAAATTTTGAACGGGCAATCGAACACGTGGAAGCGGCGAGCAAGCGGTGGGGTTTTATCACGGTATTTCTAGCCTTCGAACGGCCTTCCAGACTCCAGTGGACCCGTCTACACCCGTTAGCTAGCCTGCTACGATAACGAGACTCAGCGTGGGAAGTGCGACAAATGAAAGTAAGTCAGTTCACTGAGCAGCAACGATCTAGTCTCGCGGGGTCCCCGCGAGACTAGCAACGACGGCGAGTATGCCGACAACCAGGCGGCTATTCCGAAATCCTTGCCAACAACAGAGGCCCAGATATCAGCATTGTAGACGTACCCTTTCACCATTGTGCATTGCCTCAACCGAAAACAGAAAGACGACACTTATTTGCGTATGCGTAGTGCTAGGGGGCGTGGCAATGCGCAGGCGCATACGAAAATTAAAAATAATTAATACGAAAATTTCTGCTGAGGGGCTTATGGCCATTTATACGAAATTTTGCACCTACGAAAATATCCCGCTATACGGTATAACATCCATAGGTCCATACTGCATGCAGTGCAGTGAGTTCAACATGTGGGTTATGGGTACTCCGACCAGTAGCATGCTGGACTGTAGTCTATAGACTGTGCATTGATCAAACGACCTCAGTTTGTAACATCCATTGGTCCATACTGCAGGCAGTGCAGTGAGTTCAACATGGGTGGGTTATATATGGGTACTCCGACCAGTAACATGCTAGCCTCGTTCTCAGGCCGTTTTCCCAAAACGGCCTGGGAACGAGGCTAGTAACATGCTGGACTGTAGTCTATAGACTATGCATTTATCAAACGACCTCAGTTGTAACATCCATTGGTCCATACTGCAAGCAGTGCAATGATGGGGAACTGACCCTTGGTTAGAACTAACATATCAATTGTTCTGCAGTTGCATTGGTGCTGTGGCGGCGTACTTCATTGTTGGAGCAATAATTATGAGGGTGAAGTACCAGGCAACAGGGACAGATCTGATTCCAAACAAGAACATCTGGATTCAGATACCTGGTTTAATAAAGGTACGTGCTTGTGCTATGTGGTCGTATGTACCAGTATAATAACTTTGTGCTAGCCTCGTTCCCAGGCCCCTCTCAGCTTTCTGTCTCTTGCAGTACAGTTAAGCAGGAAAGGGCCTGGTGAGTTTTATCATGTGAGTGATGTCAATGGTGCAGACTCGAAATGAATGTGGGTGCACTTGGGCTCACAGGGGCGGCGGAGCAGGGGGGGGGGGGGGGCTTGCCCCCCCCCAAACAGTTAGCTAGCTAATGGCCCATTGGCTACCGTTATGAATTTAAGGTTGCTTACCACAGTGTAATGCTTTCAAGTCCACTATAATAACTAACAGTCCGTTTTCACTGCCGCTGGCGAAGTTTCCATTGCTACTTGTAGCTTTATTCCGCCGGGACGTACATCTACTAACAGTCAAGAGAGAAAAGGGTTATTTTGTATCGTGAGTTATTGCTAATCTGTACTGAAGCATGCGATCGCGATGCAATATCCATAGGAGGCCCAAGGTACTGTGACTAGGTGGGCCCAGGAGAAAACTCTGACCTGACTGGTCTTCCAGGGACGAAGGTGCCACGAGAGCCCATCCTGGTAACTGAAAAATGAAGGCGAAATTTTTTCCTCGCTTTGCGCGGACTGATCAGCGCTATGAGCCTCTGTGACACAGCCTTTGGCAGCGTGCTATTAGCCCCCCCAATCTCATACTGCTTCCGCCGCCACTGGCTCAGGAGAGCAAGGTACCAGTTAACATGCCATGCTTGTCTAGCTAGTGGGGGGCGACTGTCATGCATGCAAGTGTTGAATTTGCAAAACGTAACATTTTCATTCTACCATTGTAGACTACATCATGCTCACATGAGGAAGCTTACCAGGCCCTCTCCAGTTTTTGGTACTTTAAGCAACAAATATTAAAGCTGGGTGGGGGGCTGGGAACGAGGCTAGCTTTATGCCACGATCAAATGGTGTGTCACAGTGAATAAATCAATACATAGATCCTGCAGATTCTGCATGTGTAAATCAATGGAAGAAGCCCACCGTACCTAATTAGCCCTATATGACATGTATCAAGAATGTACCGTAGATCGGGAAATTTTCGCCGTAATTAATTTTCGTCGATATTGCATTACGACGAAAATTAAAAACACGAAATATTTTCAATGTCGAATAATTTTCAACGTGAGTTTTCGTGAATCGAAGTACAAGCATGGTTCTGCTGCGCTACCAGAAACCTGTCGATGGTGTTCCTGATCCTGGAAGATCGCTGAGCTCTTCTATACCAGCCCAAGCGCGCGATCGCGGAAGCGAACTTCTGAAGGCAGTTGGAACCGCGGACCGAGACAGACGGGTGAAATCTTTCGAGGTAAGTAGCCAATGGCAGTTCCCTCTCTACCAGTGATACGGCATGGGTGTCTGCTGCATTCCCTCGCTGGCGCTGATCCGAGGCTCCAGCTTCTCTCCAATCAGTCCAATCGCCACCGTACCGGAAGTCCATTCACGCCCGTACAAATTTATTTACAACGCCACGTATGCGTAACGCGGAACATTTCCGGAAGTATGCGGTATAGCAAAATCTGAAGTAATGAAGTGATCGCACAAAAATTGTTATA
This sequence comes from Axinella damicornis, assembly GCA_963931865.1. Classification (NCBI taxonomy): domain Eukaryota; kingdom Metazoa; phylum Porifera; class Demospongiae; order Axinellida; family Axinellidae; genus Axinella; species Axinella damicornis. Next base: position 19,752,731 of record OZ007506.1, read on the forward strand.
ACTTCGGATGTGGTGTAGTGATATTAATAATTTTTGGTATTCAAGCTCAGCTACAGCAGCTCTACGTACCAATGCATGTGTAAAGTTTGTAGCTTACTCAGAACGAGAGATATGAGCTGACAACTGGATTTGAGTGAAAATGAGCACCATCTTCACAAAAATTGGTGCCGTTTGCATTAACCAACTCCTGGACAGCTATTGCAGGTATTTTGTTCAAGAAGTATGAAGCTATAGTTAGGGTTTACATCAGTTTCCGTGTTCCAGCAATGCAAATGGTATAAACAGTCTACATAATTTTAATGCATGCGGGAAGTGAGAAAATGTATAGTCACCTGCATTAACATAGCTACTGCATGACAGAGAACTCTACATAGAGGCTCTGAAGTCTGTTCCTGAGTCAGCAGATGGTACAGAGCACTTCACACTTGAAGATGAAAGTATAAAGTGCTAGCAAACAGAGTCAGCAGATATTATTCAGGTTCAGCTAACAACGTCCAAAGTTCAACCTGGCCAGTGCAGCTTCTGCTCACTGCTCTGCAAGAAGAGTAATCCAAGGTACACACATCCTATAGCAGTGAAAGAAAAACAGAGGGAAGGGTACATGCTGACCATGAGGGTATGCATGAGGGCATATCAATTTTATTACTATACACTGTAAAAATGGCTTTCATCTCAGTTGTGGCTTCACTAGTGAAGCCGCAACCGCAACTGAGATGACCCTATCTGGGTTAAAGATGACCCTATCTGGGTTAAAGCAAACCTTCCATTTTACAGTGTAGGAAGCAGCTAGTTTACCGTGGTACTTTAACTCTGTAGCATGCAAGTGCCCTGTGCTGATTGTATATCCTTATCTGTTGCAGGGTGGATGTGTCTTTACCTTTGGTCCTTGTGTAACACTTATCCGTGAGAAGGTTTCCGGCCACCAGGGGTACACCAAGATGTAAACCTTATCCTGAGTCCTAATCAGGATTACTTTCAGCTATCTGTTACCTATACCAGGATGATTGTGTTGACGTATATTGTAAGATTTATTGTGTGTTTGCTGTCTGTCTCATGGCACAGAAGCAGGTGTTGCGCACGAGTGGTGACTCACGAATGCATGAGGGTATTCTTGCGTGGCCAGACCCCATTCCACATGGAGGGAAGCACTTCCCTCTGTGCAGAATGTGGTCTGGGCAGTGGGCACATCAGAATGGTTGGGTTGTAGGAAGAGAACAGATTCCTCTATACGAATATATTTCTAAAGGAAGAGGTGACCAGTATCACAACGAACTGTACATGTGAGCATGTGTAAACAAACTGTACAATGTATCAAAGTTACTGTATTTAGTGCTTAACTATCCTGGTAGCTGGTTGATTGTAAAGTGGAATTAAGTTTGTGTGTCAAGCTTTGTAGAAAGTAAAATGGCCTCTGCTAGCCATCAGATCACTTGTCATCTGCATGTCAAGTAACCTCACCGTCGAACCACAGGGAACCAGGGCTCACTGTACATCATGTCTTGCTAGCTGATTGTTGTCCTTATCTGCCTATATTTTGGACTGCTACTGCCACATATATTCTAATCTGCAGTCCCTCAGATTGCAATTAGGCATTGACAAATTGTTGAGAATTGATAGATGCATAAGAGAAATATTATGCCGGAATAATAGACAGACCTGTGACATACTCACTTATATATACATAATACCTATAATTGATGTTGTACTAAACTGCTTGCTCTAGCTTATACTCTTTGCAATGACAATCACAGATTCACAGGCGCTATAGGCGTGCAGGCCTCTCTCGCGAAGCCGCCACACACTCACACTATAGTGTACTAAATGTTAGCATGTAAGCTGATTCTACTGGTTCGTATGTGTCATACACTGTTGCTGGTGTTGCTTGTATGCAGCTGCAGCAGACCAAGAAAAGATTGCAGCATTAACAGCTCCAGTCTGAGACAGGTTTTGGTGGTGAAATAGGTAGAGAACTGACTTATGACCAACTTGCTTCTCTTCTTGTTGACTGTATCTCTACACAGTGACTTGCATTGTCACTTGAGTGAAGATCACAGCAGAACAAATGCATGCAGGGATCACTGCAGAACACAGGGATCACTGCAGAGCACAGGAATCACTGCAGAACACAGGGATCACTGCAGAGCACAGGGATCACTGCAGAACACAGGGATCACTGCAGAGCACAGCAGGGCCGGCTGAAGCAAGTTGGGTTTGGTACGGCAAAATGGGATATGTCCACTACCGAAGGCAGTGTGTAGAGGCGCGTAGTGCTGATATGTATATCGCGCGAAGCGCGGAAATTTTTTTCACAGTCATTTTTCTGTTGCCTGGATGGGGTCTTGTAGCACCTTCGTGCTTTGCACTGCACTGCCACTGCTGTCTGGTTTCCGTGCAATCCGTGACCGTCTCACTCTCGACGTGGAAAGGAAATGTACGCTGTGCTCGTAGCCCACGCCTACTAATTATAAGGCGACGAGTTTTTCGCTGCTGTTATTCCACTTCCTGGCTCCACCCCTTTCTAAATCGCACGTGGTAGTCAGCACGTAGTTGTTCGCCATCGTACTCAACAAGCGCCCGGTATGTGTCCAGACACTTCAAGTTTTGCTGCATTGCAACTGGACTCGTAAACAGACTTTCCCTCGAGCCTGGTCCCCAGTCAGAGGAGGTTGGCCACCGCATACGTCACGAGTAATTATTGACTTTCTGTCATGTGACAAGTGGACGGTTATTAAAAGTTATTGCAGATAGCCATACGATCCAGAAGACCGTTTCTGTGGCTGCTATGGAGTGTTCCCAGTTGGCAATCGTTGAACGCGCTTTGCAAAACCGACGAGACGGCACCGAACCTCCACTCGAGTCCATTTGATCATTGATTTGAGTACACGAATTTCAGACAATTCACCGGGTGAACGTTCACAAGTTCACAACTTCACAAAAAATATTCACCGGGCCAAGCCGGGTGAACGTTCACAAGTTCACAAAAATGTTATATGCCCTTGTGATCTAAATGTACGAAAGGCTAAAATAATTTGTTGATTCAGACTGCACTGAAGGACGATCTGATCTGGCAGCTGCAGGACTAGAATTTAGTACAAATTGTAAGCGCCGCACTGACGGACCTAGCGCCCGTGCCATTGCTGATCAGTACTGTTCTCTTGTACATACAGCTGGCTAGTTGACCTCTCCAGAATACTCATCCTCACCGATCAGCATCCACCCTCCTACAACTAGCCGTCAGACTCGAGGTGGCACATTCAAGGTGATACAAGAGTGGAACAGCCTTCCATCTGAGATTAGGACCCTGAAATCGTCTACCACATTTGAATTCAGAAGGAAACTCACATGTTTAGTACATAAATTAATATTATTTTGTAGGCATGTCTTTTGATTTTGTCGACACAATTAATGTGCAGTTATTGTGTGTTAGTGGACTGTATGCTAGCTTCCATAATATTTACAAGTAGCTGAGCTCGCTTCGCTCGCTCAGCTACTTTCCCCTCGTTCGCCTACAGTGCGTAATCTGGCGCCGAACAGCTCTCTGTGCAGAGCTGCTCCCCGATTGCGTCCGCTTCAGCTGCTGCTCCCGGGCCCGATTGCGGCATCCGCTTCAACTGCTGCTCCCCGTTTGCCTCCGCTTCCAGCTGCTGCTCCACGATTGCGCCCGCTTTAGCTGCTGCTCGCCGCTTGCGTCCGCTTCAGCTGCTGCTCCCGATCAATATTGCTTCCGCTTCGGCTGCTACTCCCCGATTGCGTCCGCTTCAACGCTGCTCCCCGATTGCGCTTGCTGGATTCCAGCCCGTGCCATGCCCGGGCCCAATGTTCTCGAACATTCTTCGCAGAGTTCGAGGTTCAGTAAATAAATTAAAGTACGAAGGTCGCGCGTCACTATAGTCTAGTCCGGCCCGCCCCACGAACATCCCACTTCCGTTACAGACACACACGTACACACACAGTTAAAATCTTAATGTATCAGAGAACGCGGTAGCGTTCTCTATTTAGGGATGGCTAAGGAAATTTCGAAATACCATACTGATGCACCAGCAGGAAAACGGCCAAAGAAGCTACTACCCCCCAAACCAAGCATGCAGACAGAATGATACTGCCTAGCAGTTCACAAAAACACTCGCAAACGTACCTGAGAGTACGCGGGAGTCGAGAAATAAGTCGCCGTAAAATTCTGATTTCGTCATCTTCTTTCTTCTTCTTTCTTCTTCTTTCTCATCGAGGGGCAACCGCACTCCTGGTAGCCGCGTTGCAACCGGTTGCGACTGGACGGTAGCGCAAGCTAGGTATTGCAACTCATTCCAATTAACGCACATGCCACGTGAGGTCAACGCCGATCGATTGAGCTGAGTCAGCAATGGCGGCCCGAGGAGAAGACAAGAAACTGTTACAGCGCTCACAACTTCGCCAGCACGGTGAGTTTTGGCATGTAAGCGTCAGTGAACGACAGCGATCACGGCCGTGTGGTCAGAATCTTCGTGTGCCTTTCCTAAGAACGGTACTGCCACCGGAAGTCGAGAGAGCGCTCGCAATGGCGGCCAACGGCGAGACAAAAGCGTTCATATCTCTACCACCAAAGTGAGTTTCAGCACAATTATTTTGATTTTGTGTCACTGCATCATAGCGATCACGACGGTGTAGTCAGAATCTTTGTAGCCCATTCCGAAGTAGTCAAACGTTATTTACATTATTTAATTACGAGGGGCGACCCCACTCCTGGTAGCCGCGGTTAAATGGTAGCACAAGCTAAGTGTTACAGTTCGTTCCAATTATCACACATCACGTGTGTACCATGATAGCTATATATAGGGACGATCAGAAATTATATAGAGTGCTCTCAAGTAGCATTCATAGCCGCGTTGCAACCCGGTTGCGACTCGCCGTAGCGCAAGGTAAGTATTGCAATTCATTCCAAATAACGCACATGCCACGTGCAACTACGCTCAGTCGATCGCGAGCAATGGCGACCAAAGGGAAGACAAGAGCACTCACAACTTAGCCAGCACGGTGAGTTCCAGCATGTAAACGTCAGTGAACGACAGCGATCACGGCCATGTGGTCAGAATCTTTGTGGGGCCTTTGTAAGACTGTACTGGCAACCAACGTCGAAGAGAGCGATCGAGCAATGGCGGCCGACGGCACAACAAAAGCGTTCATATCTCTACCACCAAGGTGAGTTTCAGCACAATTATTTTGATTTTGTGTCACTGCATCATAGCGATCACGACGGTGTAGTCAGAATCTTTGTAGGCCATTCGGAAATAGTCAAACGTTTATTATTTAGATTAATTAATTACATTACGCGGCACAATTTTCTCTATACCAGGAGTGTAATTTACATTACGCGGCACAATTTTTCCTATACCAGGAGTGTAATGACTAGCATAGCTGGACAACAAAAGCATTTCCTGAGCTAGTTCACTCACAGAACAACATCGCTTTCGTCGTAGTAGCTCCTTTCGGCCCTTTTGACTACATACTGGTAGGAACGGCACTTCTGGCTAGCTACGATTCCGTGAATTGCTAGCACGAAGCCATTTTGATGCACCAGAGGTCACGCCAAGGTCAAGGTCAAGGTCAAGGTTCATGTGCATTGCCCTTTCGGGATAGCATGTACAGACTGAACACTGTATAAGTATATGTACAAAGGTACGGGTTTAGGAGGGGCGTGCCAAATGCGCATGCGCAGTTCACATGCAAACGCACATTGCTTTCTTTGTTGCTGGTGATGGTTGCATTTCGGGCACTTGCTGATCAGCTGAATCCTTGTGAATCCATCATCTGGTGCATCACTACCGCTGCAAGGAATTTCTGCCAACCTTTTCTTGCCAAGATCTATCGTGACTATGCCATCATGGAGGCGTGGCTTTCTTCTCATGACGTAACTGCAGTGAAGAACATGTACCAAAGAACTGTGAGTGAGGCTACAGTTTTGGCGTTTGAACTTCGAAGTGTTTGCTGAATCTGTCTAATCCGTCGTCTGGTGGCACACTCCTAGGAGCTATCATCCATGAACGTATCCTAGTGGTACCTACCAGTTTGGTATCAGTAAGCACTTTTGTGATCGCTAGTGAGAAACTCGGTTTGAGGTGAAGGGAGGTATACTGAGTTCAGTATTCATCTATCTATCTATCTTGTCATTCTTTATCTATCTATAATGTATATACTCTACCCAAGAGCAATATGATCACTTTTGGTATAATTATATAAAAGCAATAATGGATCATTACTTCCTGGTGAATCACAACATAAGGAAGGAGCAATTGTGCTGCCCCGAGCAGTAGGATCCTCAACCACATCCATCAAGGCAGCTCTCCTTTGCACGGTGATGACCTAGCTAGTGATTGTTCAATCAAACATTTTGGTTATACATCCATCTCTGATACATTACCCCTATCATTAGAAACTTACGCATTCCATGCACTCAAAAAACCTCACAAACTAGAAACAAAAAATTTTCTTACAAAAATTACAAATGATTTAGTGATGGCCACCCTGATCGACTCCCGAAAAAGCAGACAAACAAGGAATGCCATTAACCAGCCTCAGTCCCATCCCATCCCTAAATTCTACATTTTTCAATGGGATGGGACTGAGCCTGGTTAATGGCATTCCTTGTTTGTCTGCTTTTTCGGGAGTCGATCGGGGTGGCCATCACTAAATCATTTGTAATTTTTGTAAGAAAATTTTTTGTTTCTAGTGTATATAGTGAGGTTGTTACATTGCAGCATGCATGTAGTGAGGTTATTATTACACAGCATGCATGACTGTAGTGAGGTAGCTACTACATAAATCAACCATGCATGCACAATAATATTATGTTGCTAGGTATAATTGTAAGTTGATGGGCATCCTTGATAAGAAGTGCAGAACTGCACCAAGGAACAATGAAGGTCATTGTGACCACACTAGAGCAGCCCAAGTATTTCTGTTGGTGAGATATCACTGAATGTGTGCATGGGGACCATGATAAAGAATGACACCCAATTGACCCTGTCAACCGTACAGCCATGCGAAATGAAAAAATGAACTTAAGGCCTCTTTTCTACGATTGAGTTGGAGATTATAGCAGTTGAGTTCAGACATTGACTTTAGGTCAGCAAATTTAGCTACTACCCTCGGAGAGTGTCACATCGGGCACACTGTTTATAGATACTATAGGAATAACCAAAAGTCAGTGAACAGAACCTGAGGTACTATAATTATAAAGAGTGTCAAACCAGACCTGGTGCAGCAAGATCCAATTAAAGCCAGCTGAAGCATGTATGTAGCACTAAGTATGGCATGGGAGCGAATAAAGTTAAGCTGACACAAGTAGCCAACCAATCATTAGCTATCTCTTTTGCATCTGCCTGCATGCAAGGCACGCCTACAGGATAGAAATCAAAGCACTGAAGAATTCATGCAGAGATCGTTCTCAAATTTGTAACGATCACATAGCAACACTAGAAAGAATAAAGCACCAAAATCAGGGCTAGCTATTGGAGCAGACAGTAATTGCATTGTTAATTAACCTTTTAAGCCCTTTAGACCCTATGCACTTGTAGGGCTTCTCGTCAGTCCAAAAAGCGACCAAAAAAGCTTCAGAGGCCCCAGGGATGACTTTGAGGGACGAACTCAAAAGTTTGGTCAGATTTCGGCACACATCCCCCACTAAATGTACAAGCGGGGGGGGGGGGGTATCGAAAGGGGGGGTGGCAGCCCCCCTTCGCCTGTCGTGGGCGTTTTTGATGTTAATGAGATTCATTGACCCGAGGATGTTTGATTCTAATGATATTCATAGACCCCACCCAGGGCCTCAAGAAAACCTGCAAATTGGTGGTGTAAGATGTGCCATCAGTCAGATCTGGCCCAAGTTTAGGAAAATGCTGGGCGAAAATCCGGCTGACATCCACCTTTGACCTCCGATTGATGGGCTTGTGGGGGGTCATGAATATCATTAACGGTATTGCCAGAGGGGTCTCTCCATGCGTGCAGGCCCCACCAAGTTTAGCCGCTGAGGAGCGAATGCTGTGGGAGAGGAGTATCTACGAAAGTGGTGTGCGCTGAATGCATGAAAATGTGTTGTCTTGGTGGGAAGAATTCGGTGGTTAAAGGGTTAACTTAATAACATTATGTATCCATGCAAACTACATTATTAACTTCTCGTTGCATGCCGCCTGCCTGCCTCTGGCACACCCGTCAATGCAACAATTCTGTAGACAGTTTGTTGAATTGAGACTTCATATATAGTAATACATGACATTGTACAATGATAATAATGAACAATAACTCCCACCAGCTTCTGTTTTTGTTAGGAGGTGGGTGAGAATGTAGCTTGCATCACCTAATGTACAACTATTCCAAAGTCTTCGCGTAAAAAACTCATTCCCAGGTCCCATAATTATGAAAAACGAAAACATTGGCCTGGGAATGAAGCTAGTCTTCACCCGAATCCAATTAGTGACTGTCCTCCCTCCTCCCACCTGGCTGTTTCTTGCAAAGAGAGCACTTGCAAGTAATCGCAATAATCTTTCCATTCTCAAAGTGGTCTTCAATTTGCTCAAGGGAGTGACCTTTGGCCTCTGGTAGAAAGATGACCACAAAGAATATGCTAATAAACATGACAATCGAGAAGCTCCACCAGGCAAACTTAGGTGTAACGTGGATTGAATAAGGCTGGAAGAAAGCTGTGATGATGGTGGCAAAGCTCCAGTTGACCATGGATGCAATACTTGCACAAAGGCTTCTAACTCGTCCTGGTACAAGCTCCGACATGGACGTCCATGGGATGGGACCCCAAGCAAGTGAGAAAGCCACTATGAAAATGATCACACCCACAATAGCAATGGCTCCAAGACCAGTATTGTCGCAGAAAGCATATTCATGTGGGGGCTTACAATCACTTCCAAAGCAGTCAATACACCAGTGCTTCAAGACAAAAAAGTAGGCCCCTAGAAGGGCACTGCTGGCACACATCCCTATACTGCTCACTACGAGAAGCAGCTTCCGACCACGCCAATCCACTACTAAAACTGATACCACTGTCGCCACAACTTGGACTACACCAACTGCCAAAAGAGCTACAAGAGTTGGTTGTAGTGGCACGTGTGCTTTCTGAAAGATCGGAGCAGTGAAAAATATTGCTGCATTGATGCCACTGAACTGCTGGAAAAACATCAGAAAGAGCACGAGAATGAATGGGATGTACACTGAGTGATGTTTCAGTTGAATAAACTGTTCCACAAGTGTCAGGTTCTTGTCAAGGGCCCTCTTAATGCCACGGATTTCCCTTGGAACGTCATACATTGGACCACGAAGAATGTTCAAAATTTGATTCGCTTCCTTTTCTGTCTCACTTTTCTGGATCCCCATTCGTCCGGCGGCCTTTTTGTACAACCATCGAGGGCTTTCGTATGCGCATAACATCGCTATTTCAAACAAGGTGACTATACTGGCCGCAATCAGGGCTATATTATAGTAGTGTAGATTCGGTATTGCTCCAAGTCCGTAAGAAATCAATATTCCAATCGTGATAAACATTTGGTTGCAGCTTCCAAAAAGCCCTTTAAAACTTGAAGACGACACCTCAGCAATGTATACCTGTATGCATGTATATGAGATTGCGTCAAATATAGTGATGTACTGATAATCGGTATTGACTGATATTAGAGTATTGGTACTTCTAGCCTTGTTCCCAGGCCGCGTGGAGGAGAGAAAGCAGCCTAGTATCCACAGCTTATGCATGCAAAACTATTCCCGGTACATTTCCGTAAATTGTAAGGTTCTCGTAGTCAGTCTACGTGGGCCAAATCCGGACATAATACTGAAGGTCTAATCTACGCACACGCACAAGCCAACAAGTGGCTGCAAGGCTTTACCGTCAAATCTGTCATTCAAAAGTGCAACCCCAGCATTCCACTCAGCTACGTAGGAGTGCAGCAAGGTTGGCCTTCTTGTCTGTTACTTCTCATGTCTGCGACAGTGGTGATGGTTTAGGCGTATATACTTGCCTTTCCTGTGCATGCGAAGTGGAGACAGTTGCACGTAAACTCAGGACACTTAATCAAGAAACAGGTTCATGACAGTGTGACATGTTTCCTGATGACTTATATACATGCATCAGAAAGCACTTTGTCACGTACTTGCTGCCTTTCGATGATATGGAAATGAAATGCACGTATCAGATTTTAATGTGTGTGTGCGTGACGGAAGTGGGATGTTCGTGGGGCGGGACTAGACTAGTGACACGCGACCTTCGTACTTGAACCTCGAACTCCGCGAAGAAAGCTGGGGGAGCAGCAGTCAAAGCGGACACAATCGGGGAGCAGCAGTTGAAGCAGACGCAATCGGGGAGCAGCAGTTGAAGCAGATGGAATCGGGGAGCAGCAGCCGAATCGGACGCAATCGGGGAGCAGTTGAAGCGGACGCAATCGGGGAGCAGCAGCCGAAGTGGACGCAATCGGGGAGCAGCAGCTGAAACGGATGCAAGTGGCGAGCAGCAGCTGAAGCGGACACAAGTGGCGAGCAGCAGCCGCAATCGGGGAGCTGAAGCGGACGCAAATGGGGAGTAGCAGTTGAAGCGGATCGATGCAATCACGGAGCAGCAGCTGAAGCGGACACAATCTGGGAGCAGCAGCTCTGCACAGAGAGCTGTTCGGCGCCAGATTACTCACATAGGTGAACGAGGGGGAAGTAGCTGAAGCTACTTGTATGTATAAATTTTGCCGACCGTAATGTACACAACCCCCCAGGTTTTTCTGGGAATGGCTGTGCATGAGCAAGCAGTGAATACCAGGCCGCTTTCTCTCCTCCCACGTGGCCTGGGAACGAGGCTATAGTACTTCCTACAGTGACCAATGTTATTAAGTCTTTGGCTAATGGGATTATTACTGTTAGGCTGTCGACATGTCATTGCGGCATGCATGTACACAAACGTATACATACCTTTCACTAAACATATTGGATCGGTAATCAGTATTGGCCATCAGCTACTGACAACTGCGGGTTATCAGAATATCTCCTTATCGGTACATCACTAGTCCACACTGTGCATTCCTTTGAGATGCAGTAACTTACCGACACACACAAAATGGACCATCCAGTTGCAAACCCAGTGAACAGCCTCCCAAGGAGGAGGAGAGCCACGAAACCACTGCTGGGTCCAGTAAAATTGTTGTTGAGGAATCTGGCATAGGTGATAAACAGCCACCCAGTAATGGCAGGAACACCTCCAATCATCAGTGCAGGTTTGCGACCAAGCAACTCAATCACTGGCCATGCAACCAGCCCTCCGAACACAGCTCCCAAGGGAAGGAATGCCTGTAGAGAATTGTGGTCGGCGCAGTGTTATGATCTATAATGTATACAGTATTAGGCCTGTAGTGTGGCCTCCTTCTGAGACAGCTGCTGCATATCCTGGCAACACAGGCTACATCTAGCCTCATTCCCAGCCTCGGACTCCACGCCCAGCTTTTTTCGCTTGCGTACTGCAAGCGATAAAAGCTGGGAGTGTAGGCCTGGGAACAAGGCTAACTATACATGTACTTACACAGCAGATAGTGAATAATCTAGCTAGATATACCGTGGGAAATTATGTGGTACAAACTGGATTAGAGTGGAATTGCTTACAGCAAATAGGTTTGAAGTCACGTTGGTCGTGTGAGTACTAGTAGAGTTGTCCAGCTCCACAAGTGTCGCAGAGGAGAACCCGAGGGCCATTCCCACCAGCAGAGACGCCAAACATGCTATGAGGCAGCATGTTGCAACTCGAAACAATCGTTCACGAGCATGCAAGACACTTTGAATTGAAGTTTGTTGATCAAATTCCAGACTACTCTCACCCTCGTCTTGCTGCACGTAAGCAGGAAAGTGCTCTCTATCAGGCCCAAGAAGGGGATCTGTGTCCCTATAGCTAGCTGTGGAGTGCGATTCCCGTATCCCTGACATACTGGTCCTGCATAATCAGAGAACGCGGTAGCGTTCTCTATTTAGGGATGGCTAAGGAAATTTCGAAATACCATACTGATGCACCAGCAGGAAAACGGCCAAAGAAGCTACTACCCCCCAAACCAAGCATGCAGACAGAATGATACTGCCTAGCAGTTCACAAAAACACTCGCAAACGTACCTGAGAGTACGCGGGAGTCGAGTAATAAGTCGCCGTAAAATTCCGATTTCGTCATCTTCTTTCTTTCTTTCTTTCTTTCTTTCTTCTTCTTCTTTCTCATTGACTAGCATAGCTGGACAACAAAAGCATTTCCTGAGCTAGTTCACTCACAGAACAACATCGCTTTCGTCGTAGTAGCTCCTTTCGGCCCTTTTGACTACATACTGGCAAGAACGGCACTGCTGGCTAGCTATGATTCCGTGAATTGCTAGCACGAAGCCATTTTGATGCAACAAGAAGTCACGCGTGCCAAATGCGCATGCGCAGTTCACATGCAAACGCACGTTGCATTCTTTTTACAGCATTTTGGGCGCTTGGTGATCAGCTGAATCCTTGTGAATCCATCATGTGGTGCCTCACTACCGCTGCGAGGAATTTCTACCAACCTGTTTTTGCCAAGATCTATCGTGACTATGCCATCATGGAGGCGTGGCTTTCTTTTCATGACGTAACTACAGTGCGGAACATGTATATACCACCAATACTGTGAGTGAGGTTAGAGTTTTGGTAGTGGAAATAGAATGAAGCATAAAAGCCTGCTCAGTGCCCAGCAGAAGGTTCACATCCATCAAGGCAATTAATAAAATGACATCATGAAAGTTACGCATTCCATGTGCTCAAAAAACCTCACAAACTAGAAACAAAAAATTTTCTTACAAAAATTACAAATGATTTAGTGATGGCCACCCCGATCGACTCCCGAAAAAGCAGACAAACAAGGAATGCCATTAACCAGCCTCAATCCCATCCCATCCCTAAATTCTACATTTTTCAATGGGATGGGACTGAGGCTGGTTAATGGCATTCCTTGTTTGTCTGCTTTTTCGGGAGTCGATCGGGGTGGCCATCACTAAATCATTTGTAATTTTTGTAAGAAAATTTTTTGTTTCTAGTTGATATTGGTTATGGTGTGGTCAGGGTTGGGTTAGGGTCTGTATAATATCGATGGCATGCGGATGCTAAGGTACTGCCACTAACCTGGAGAACCCTTGCTCTTCTCGAAGAAAGAATCGTAGGTACCTATGCATTGATTTCCTTGGCAACTGTTGTTTGACGTTTTGACATAGCTGTTTGTGGTAGGTTAGGGTTGGTCTATGTTTGGTTTATCATTTAGTAAATATCAATATCCCATTATGACTAGTGATTTCCTGTAGAAGAGGTTTGTACTTCCTTTGTTTGTTTACAATGGGTTTTGTACCAGTGGGTCTTTGTTGAGTCACAATAGGCTTTGTTTATTACCCCAGTAAATATTTTGTAGTGGAATCGCTGGTTAGCTCAGTCAGTGATTCTCATAGCAGTTTTCTGTATTGCAATAGCTGTTGCTGATCAGTACTTTCCTTCTGTATACAGCTGCGCTAGATCACCTCTCCAGAGTACTCCTACCCGAGCAACATCCACCCTCCTACAACTAGCCATCAGACTCGAGGTAGGTATATTTGTCGCTTGTACGTGTAAAACAATAATATTATGGTGATTTTCCATTAGTGAACAGTACTCTAGCATCCATATGCTATACTTTATTTATATGGGTTAGATTATGATTAATTTTGTGTTCCTTTTTGCTGGTCTGTACATGGTACAGAAAGTATGGCAAAACGAGCATCGTCCACCGTACCATCACTTGACATTCTTATGGGACAAGCCAAGCGCCATAAATCATCGGTGAAAGAGCTTCATGATTGCTTTGAAAGGGTTGCAGGGATGAATGCAGATGAATTCCCGATGAAATACCTCAACAAGCTGTCTGACGAGGAGAAGATTTGCTGGTTGTTTACAAAGTATGGGGCAAGTGCAGTGGTGAATGTTTGCAAAGCGTTGAAGGCCATTCCGGTGACTGACAGATGCACAGCAATTGAAGTTCGTCCTGGAAATGTATGATGTTGACAGGGCCGTACCTAACTTTTATATCTGGGGGGGGGCAAATCGCACAGCGCACCGCCGAAGGCGGTGCGCAGAGCCGCAAAGCGGCGATCAGTCCGCGCAAAGCGCGGAAAATTTTTTTTACGTGTTCTTTTTAGCGATCAGGAAGCGCTCTCGTAGCATCTCTACGCATTCAGACTTCTGGACACGTTCCCAGACGCAAAGAAGATTGACCAAGTAACCAGTAAGTATCGATGTGTGGGGCTGTTAGCTTCCTTCTTTTCATCGTCGAAGGATTAGCTACAACCATGTGGCGCGTGGACAGTCGATTGAACACTGCGTTATTGCTTTATTTTCTAATTATACGTATAATACAGAAACAAAAATAATTGATGTAAAATTAAAATTGTGTAGCAAGCGTAAACCTAGACTAACTATGACTGCCTTCAGGCTTTCAGCCCGCGAACGGTCAAGCCACTGCTTAGTCGGTACTTGCAGTCAGCATAGCTGTAGTATCAGAGCAGCGGTAAGTCAGTAAGTGAATGCAAGGAAGTCAAGTTCTCTGGGGGGACAGTTGCCCCCCCCTGCCCCATAGCTAGGTACGGCCCTGGTTGATGAAGGGAAGGTTCGAATTCTGATGACATTTATACAGGAAGCATGCCCAGCACTTGTGGACATGTTCACCATGCAAGATTATCTTATCCTGGCCCCACCCATCACCCACTGTTATGAATGCGGCCAAAGGCTTGTGTCTCTCCACACATGCCAAGTGAGGTGCTTCACCACTGAAGGTCTGAAACTTGCATCTAAAGTAATTACGTAACTCTACGGTGCAAAGATTGCAAGTTGACTTACAATTACAGCCAGTTTGGCAACAAAGACGACCTGGGCTTTCGGTTCTACCCTGTGGAGCGTGACTTTGTGGAGGCATCGGACACATCGTTCTTCCTCCTCCGTCTAGTGGAACTTCAGTGCTGCCTTGCGTAAGTGAAAACAATTACAAATTTAAGGTTTGTGTCCCCTCCTTGCCCCAGCCTGTGCAATATCCATGACAAGTTAGACTATGGTATGCATATTGTGCTAATCTTCAATGAGGTTTCAAAAATCCGATAAAAAACCCTTTGTATTCCGAAACTGAAAGATATCACCCATAGTCTAAGCCGGTTATTGCACTCCAGCAGGTCTCTTGTCTGTTTAGAGACCTAGCTTTGGGATGCACCTATAATCACTTCTGGCTATGCGCTTATAAGTAGCATCCCTAAGACAGATATAACGTATACTTAGAACAAGCATCCACAGCATGATATAATCATCATGCGCTCTTGGTTAAGATCATTGCAGTGTGAGAAAGAGACTGTAGACAGACCCAGCCAGTATACCCCTTCCCCATGATGCACAATTGTTATTCAGATAACCTGCCTCATTCCCAGGCCCTTACCCACACAGCTAATATGATTGTCCCCATAATTTTATGTGAGGCTTCTAGCATAAACTGTTCTAGGGTATTGTGGTTTTGGGCAAGCTTTGGGAGGGTATTGCAGACCTCCTGTGGCTGTTTATCACCTAAGCATTATTTGTTAGCACCATGCACCTGACCACCAGATCAAAGTGCAGGATTTAAGCTTTGGTGCCACAATGATCACTAAAAGGAATGTACTTTCTGGCATCCATAAATTACATGTAGCTAAAGCTGGCCACCTAACATTGAGACTTTCAGTGTTATCCCAATGCAGGAATCACTCTTGGGTATCATTTCAAGGCTTTTGTGAAGCCTACAACGATGCTTTCAGTTTATCCCATGGAAATGGTATGTACATGTAGATGTCCGTATAGCTACTTGGAAATGCTAGTACATATTAAAGGATGTGCACGGTAGTGTTTGAATTCTAGATCTTTGAATTCTAGATCTATTAACAACTTTTTATACTGCACACTGGGTGCATGTAGAGTAGCATGATAATGAGAGGCTACTTTCTAAAGCTCACTGCCTTACATCGCTCCATATGTTAACAGAGTTGTCGCAGCGGCTGGTTGGAGAAGCCTTTTATAATGGTGAACTGGAGAGTGAGTTGCGACGAATTGGGAAGATTGATCTTCGTTTTACGGACAGTGACAGAGATAAGTGCATGGAGATGATCGAGATGGAAAGGAGGTGTAACATGTACTCACAAACACACAATGTTCTACCTATCACCTACACACACCCACACACACACACACATGCACACACACACACACACACACACACACACACACACACACATGCACACACACATACACAGGTGGTACCATCGATATCGTGGCATATCGCGATTCATTGCAGAGAGCATGCTCATGTCCAGAGAGATCTCTGATGGAACCTACCTCCTGCGAGATAGCTTGACCAACACCGACTCACTGACACTCTCTGTGAGGTAGGTCATGTGATCAGCTGACCCCCAGTGAGGTACTGTAGGTCATGAGATAAGCTGACTCCCTGATACTGTCTGTGACATGTGAGTAACAGTGATCAGCTGACCGCCTGACACTCTCTTTGAGGTGGGTCATGTGATCAACTGACCGCCTGACACTCTGTGAGCTACATGTATGTCATGTGATCAGCTGACTCACTGACACTGTGAGGTGTGTATGTCATGTGATCAGCTGACTCACTGACACGTACTGTGAGGTGTGTATATCATGTGATCAGCTGACTCACTGACACTGTGAGGTGTGTATGTCATGTGATCAGCTGACTCACTGACACTGTGTATATCATGTGATCAGCTGACTCACTGACACTGTGAGGTGTGTATATCATGTGATCAGTTGACTCACTGACAATCTGTAAGGTAGGTCATGTGATCAGCTGACTCACTGACATTATGAGATGTGTAGCTCGTGTGATCAGCTCTTCATTTGACACCCATCTTATCATCCTCTGCTCCCTTCTATTTCTCCCCTTCCTCCCCGTTCTCCCACCACCTTACCCCACCTCTCCCTCCCACCTTCCCCCACCTCTCCCTCCCGCCTTACCCCACCTCTCCCTCCCACCTTCCCCCACCTCTCCCTCCACCTTCCCCCACCTCTCCCTCCCACCTTACCCCACCTCTCCTTAACCTCTCCTTCCCTTATACCTACAGATGTAAGAACTCTGTGAAGCACTATCGTGTCATCTGGGATGGGCGCCACTTTTGTTTTGGTCTTGGGAAGTTTCCGGACGCTGATACTCTCATGGAACACTTTGACAACCAGCCTATCATCAGTGGAGACTCAGGTATGGCATCAACATGCAAATAGCATAGCTGCCTCCATACCCCCCCCCCCCCCCCCCCCCCCCCCCCCCCCCCCCCTTTCCATCCCTCCCTCCCCTCCCTCCCTCCCTCCCTCCCTCCCTCCCTCCCTCCCTCCCTCCCTCCCTCCCTCCCTCCCTCCCTCCCTCCCTCCCTCCCTCCTCCATCCCTCCCTCCCCTCTCCCTTCCTCCCTCCACCTATCCCTTCCTCTTTCCTCCCTTCCCTCCTTCTTCCCCCCCCCCCCCCCCCTCCCTCCCTCCCTCCCTCCCACCCACAGGTATGCTGGTCCAACTCAGCCACCAGTATCCCCGTAGTATCTCAGAGCCGGCAATCTATGACAAGACTATTGTACATCAGGACAGCACTCCAAGTATGCGGAGGATGGGAAACTCTGCACCTGATCTGTCAGTACGTCCTATCACTTATAAACATGCATGTCATGTGACCTATTAGCACTGCCTGTAGATGCGGAACTGGGGTGCACAGTAACCGTTCCCAGCAGCTTTTGTCGCTTGCAGTGTGGAAAAGCAGGATAGGGCCTGGTATCTTCCTCATGTGAGCATGATGTAATCGACAAATGGCGAGCCTGTTCAGAGTGAAAAGTGAAGTTTCACGTCCTGTTCAACCAACTACATGTACTGGTTCAATGCTTGGTGTGTATGACAGTTGCCCCCCGCTAGCTAGATACGTGTGGTAAGTTACCTCGTACCTTTGCTCTTCTTGCTGTTCTGAGCCCACATCCAATCAAACCTTTCTATCATCCTGATGTGACACGTGAGGAAAGAAGATACCAGACCCTCCCCCGTTTTGGTGTACTGCAAGTGACGAAAAGCTGGGTAGGGCCTGGGGACGAAGCTTGCTCTCCAAGGTTGAAGTGCTGCATGATTACACTATCATGATTCATTCTACTATTCTGATTACACTGTGAACATGAGTTGGTATTTCCTGCTTTCATTTTCACTTTCAGATCAACTCCAAGGAAGGCTACCTAACCAAGCTGGGCTTCCACAGAAAGGTAGTTGCTCTCATAACAGAGCCTAACAGCCTAGCCACAAGTACGAACCACCTGAACAGTGTGTATTTTCACTTGGTAGCGCTTCTCCACATTTTTATTGGCTGCCCTGCATATGAACGAAATCTTCCTACCCTCTTCCTCCCTCCTCCTCTTCTTCCTCCTCCTCCTCCTCCTCCTCCTCCTCCTCCTCCTCCTCCTCCCCCCTTCCCCTCCTCCTCCCCTTCCCTCCTTCCCCTCCCTCCTCCTCCTCCTCCTCCCCCTCCTCCTCCTCCTCCTCTTCCTCCTCCTCCCCCCTCCTCCCTAGAACTGGAAACGGAGATGGTTTGTTCTGTATCGTAATGAACTGAAGTACTACACTGCCAGAGGTGAGGTTGAGCCTCTGAGAATAATAAAACTGGAAGACGCTAATTCAGTGGAGAGGGACGAGACAGCTGGGAAGCCATTCTGCTTCAGGTGATTGGGGTGGGATGTACATGTATCATTTAGGGAGAGACGGGCACAATGGCACAATAAGATTAAGACATCATTGTATCCCAGGGTTATGTTTCGGGGAATGGAAGCATGTCCACTTATAGGGGAATCACAAATTAAAGCTTGAAATCTGAAGTGGGGAGGGTATGCTTCCAGGAATTAAGTATAAAGCCCCCTCCTCACTCCATCCTTCCTTTTCTCTTCCCCTCCCCTCTCTGCCTTCCTCTCTCCTTCCCTCTCTCCCTCCCTCCCTCCCCCCTCCCTCCCTCCTCTCCTCCCTCCCTCCCTCCCTCCCTCCCTCCCTCCCCAAAAATGGTGGATACTAAAACTAAAAGAGCCTTTACTAACCCTTTTGAGATTTAGTAATTAAAACTAAAACTAAACTAAACAATGCGACTTCTACCTGATTAAAACCAAAAACTAAACTATTTCAGTTTTAGATAACTAAAACAACATTGCCTTCCTCCCTCCCTCCCTCCCTCCCTCCCCTGTCACATGCTCCCGCCTCCCTCCCTCCGTCCCTCTCTCCCTCTCCCTCCCTTCCTCCATCCCTCCCTCCCTCCCTCCCTCCCTCCCCTGTCATATGCTCCCTCCCTCCTTCCTCCCTCCCTCCCTCCCTCCCTCCCTCCCCTGTCACATGCTCCCTCCCTCCCTCCCTCCCCAGACTGATAACGTCCTATCGTACGTTCTTCATGTTTGCCAGCAGTGAGTCAGAAGCTGATGAGTGGGTGGACATATACTGGACTGGAAACTGGGAAGACCAATCATGAATAATTCATTAGGCAATGTAGACAGGCTTACACATGGTGGTAGGTTGAGGCCCTTATACATGTACAATGTTCACCATTGAATTCATATATAGCTATCGGGTATTGTCTAAGTAAGATAGACCCCTCCCGCCCCAGTCACACTTTTATCCCTTGGAACACTTGGGCAGTATCAAAACTCTTTAGGGCCCAAATTTCTTTCTCTAGGTCATTTTCAGTCTATAGAACACCTAAAGATACCCTAATTTCTGTTCCCTGGCATTGCTGGGCTCGAAACTGCTCACACAGGTAATTTCAGCTATACTAAGCAGATATGTGACTTAACCACACCCACCAATTAACGAACTTGCAATCAGGCCTCCCAAGAAATGCCGACCTGCCGTAGCTAAAAACGGACCATGAACACTGGAAATGGAGGGCCTACAAGGCAAGACAGCTACTTTCTAAGTCCCTATGCCAAGAACGGCAGAAATGGCCTTCCCAGTGCCGACCAAGACCTTTCTACCGCGGAGCCCAGACATGGCCATGCTGTTTGCACCCTCCGGGTGCACCCACCCGCCTCCCCCTGTCCTGCCCTTTCTGCTGTCGCAGAACCTATCTCCCAAGGAGCACCAATCACAAATATGTGGGACAGGCAGCAGTACTAGTGTGATATCATATATATGCGTGGTATGAGGGTCACATGACTTGACATGACAGCTACAACTGCAGCAGTTGGTCTGAAGAGGGTGTGGCACGTGGCCACTATATTGAGTGCAGTACTAAATAATTTGTGTACCATAATTATTATGTTTAAGATCCAATTGCTACGAATAAAGTGTACCTTCTAGTGTACAGCTGTGCAATCCAGATGGCAACTGGGTCATACTGCCTTGTGTACGTACCTAACTTAGAGTGTTGAGCATCCCATGGACTATATGGTATGTGTATGCTGGGAGGATACATGCTGAAGCCCGGTCTTAACCCTTTGAGACCTAGCGTTGCATATCTGCAACGTGAGCTGAGACTGTCAGCTTCATGATTTATCGTAATGGCCTTAGGCTTGCCCTCGACCAATTAGCAATGCCACCAGTTCCAAGTGGGTTAAAGCCCTCTTGTAAGGACTCTAAAAGCACTAAAAGTGCAAACCCAAGTCCACCCTGCTTGCAAAGCTGAAGTGCACTGCCATCAATGGGCCAATGAACCACAATTGGTCACTGGGAATAGACTTAGAAGAGAACGTTGCACTCAGTATGTGAATGAGATTTGAAGCTGAGGATTGTGCCATTGTGGTCAGCATAAAAGAGCTTTCCAATGATGTCCTTAAGGTGACTTTTTATCTCGGTCACATTTTTGAGGATTGTGCCATTGTGGTCAGCATAAAAAGAGCTTTCCAGTGATGTCCTTAACATTAAAGTGACTTTTTATCTCGGTCACATTTTTGTCAAAAATCACAGTCAGCCAAAGGCTATAGCTACTGTAAGTATAATCCATGAATTTTGGGTCAAAATTCAACCTACAGCAAAATGGACATCATTGGAATGCTCCATTCACAATGGTGCAAATCCCAGCTTCGTATCACACTCCTATCCCAAGACACCTAGCATATTAGGCACCAATTGAATGCTGAGTTGGTGTGAACCGCTCTGATCTGCCTCTCTCCCAGGCTGGCGGTTCTGCTGAGGGGTAGTCATCTACTCTTGACCATTTGCAGTATAGCAGATTCGAAGAGATCTCTGATCATATCATCCAGCAACTGACACCACAAACTTCAATCATGCATATATCACATGACTTCCACTACATAAATGTTTTGGTCAACCATATATAACTTTGGGAAAGGTGGTTCAAGTGGATGGTCACTAGCCTCGTTCCCAGGCTCCTCCCCGTATTTTTCTTCACTGCACGCACAGGGGGGAGCCTGGAAACGAGGCTAGATGGTCACAACATCATTAATTTGCGTGCATAGTTGTATCCGATTAATGAGGCAATACATATACCCACTTTCAGAACTGAAAGGGCTTTCGGTGCAGCCTATACTTCTGCATAATGATCGATATATATCTATATGGACTGGGTTTAAGTGGAGGTGGTGCTAGTCTTTTCATCATAGTAATATACAGGCATGCAGTTAAAATCAATTTGCAGGCGCCCCAAAGTTGCAAGTCATACATCGATCGTTCACAAACTATAAATGTTACCTTTCTCTTACCTAACTCCATAATTATATAGCTGTACAGGCTGACCCATTTGGAAGGTGCATGTTTTTGACATAATTATAATTAATCTTCAGCTGAAACTGAGGTCGTATACAATGGCATCAGACAATTTACCTGACAAGACCCCCCTGCACCCTGAAATAATTATTAGTTGCATGCTAACTCTTATCAGAATGTACTTAATCAGGCAATGACGGCTGCAGTGATAATTAGGTCCTGTGTTTATTCCCCATTGGCCAGACAATACTGTTACTAGGGGCCGGCTAGGTTTTATGACATTGCAACGTATATAAAGCACGATC
Organism: Axinella damicornis; assembly: GCA_963931865.1. NCBI lineage: Eukaryota > Metazoa > Porifera > Demospongiae > Axinellida > Axinellidae > Axinella > Axinella damicornis. The sequence goes on from OZ007506.1 coordinate 19,774,768, forward strand.
TGTGCATGGCTATGTTATGATTGTGTGAGTAAACGTGCTATAGCCGAATAGAAAATCTAGTGTGAACAGCTGTCTATCAGTGGGGGCGGGGATATGCGCATGTGTCGATAACTATAAGTCATGTGAAAGGAAACATTATTGCAATGTATATAGAGGAACAGCAAAATCAGCTGAAGGGAGAATAAGCCTATACTTGTTGCAGCCCCGAATGAACACACCCAAAAGAAAGGGGGAAAAAATAAGCCTATATATAGTCTACTTGTAGCAGCCCTGAATGAACACACCCAAAAGAAAAAAAAGAAAGGGGGAAAAAAAAAGAAAAAGCCTATATAGTCTAGCAGCCCCGATTGAACACACCCAAAAGAACAAAAAAAGAAAAGGGGGAAAAAAAGAAAAGAAAAAAAAAGAATAAGCTTATACTATATACTGGTATAGCAGCCCTGAAAGAAGGGGGGGGGGGGGGGGGGGGGAAAGAGAAACAAAAAAGGGGGGAACAAAAGAAAAAAATACAACCTAGCAACACACCCACCCCTCCGTGACAGGTCAGACACCGAAGTGTAAGCCTCAGGAGCGCTGGATAGGCGTCGGTGACTGGAATCACAGGAGGCTAACCTGCTTTCAACCAGAACACCTTTCTTTAGCTTCGGTGGTCAGATGGGAACCGGCGTACTCCGGCTGCTAGGCGGGGAAGTCAGGAACCGGTGTGTACGGAGTGGCCCAGACTCGTACTCGGTTATTGGGGAGACGAACACTCAACCCCCAGGCTGTAAAGCAAGTGCTTAGCGAGTGTGCCATCCCGACTTCCCGCCAAAACTTGCCACATATTCAGTATTTAAACCCGCTTCCGGTTGCGCGCGCCTCCGCGGTTCAAAGGTCACGGCTGTCAAGTAAACGGGTTGCGAGACTGCCTGTGCAGACTTGCTGTAGTGAAAAGGCGACAGGCTATTCTGTGAAATTAGCATGCTCTTTCTGAAGCTTTGGAATGAGGGTGAGGTCAGTATTCCGCCATTACGTGTAGTACTGTTGCAAATAGACTAGACAGAGTCGAGTGTAGTGATTATTTTGAAGTCATGCATAGCATAGTAAGCTTTTGGAGGTATTCTACCCACTACTTGAGGTTTAGACATTAATGTGGTGGATGCCCAGTAGTCAGTGTGGTCACAGAAGGTGTGGGGTCATTTACTTCCCTCCCACCATCACCACCACCACCCCTAGCCTCGTTCCCAGGCTCTGAGGAGAGAGCCTGGGACCGAGGCTACACCACCCCTTGAAGTCCTATCCCTCACCAGCATTGGGGACTTTGTAGCTACGTACACTGTTGCATGGATCATATCTCATTCCTAGCCCAAGATACCTAGCAACAGTCCTTAGTCCTGATTCCTCACACGCGCGCACACACACACTGTCACATTCAAAGTTTGAATGTGACAGTGTGTATGTGCAATTTCAAACCTACACTCACACTCACACAAACACACGCACACACACACACACACACACATGCACACACACACACACACATGCACACACACACACACACACACACACATACACACATACACACACACATGCACACACACACACACACCCACATACACATACACACACCCACACACATACACACACACACATACACACACACATGCACACACACACACACACACACACACACATACACACACACACACACGCATACACACACACACATGCATACGCACCCACCCACCCACCCACCCACACACACACACACACACAGGTGGTACCATCGTGGCATATCGCGACACATCGCAGAGAGCATGCTCATGTCCAGAGAGATCTCTGATGGTACCTACATGTACCTCCTGCGAGATAGCTTGACCAACACCAACTCACTGACACTCTCTGTGAGGTAGGTCATGTGATCAGTCAGCTTATCCGAGGCTGACGCTCTCTGCGAATTGTGTCATGTGATCAGCTGACCACCGACACTCTCTGTGAGGTAGATCATGTGATCAGCTGACCGCTGACACTCTCTGTGAGGTAGGTCATGTGATCAGCTGACTGCCTGACACTCTCTGTGAAGTAGGTCATGTGATTAGCTGACCGCCTGACATTCTCTGTGAGATACTGTAGGTCGTGATCAGCTGAGCACCTGACACTCTCTGTGAGGTAGGTCATGTGATCAGCTGATCAGCTGACACTGTGAGGTACGTATAGGTCATGTGATTAACTGACCGCCTGACACTCTCTGTGAAGTAGGTCATGTGATCAGCTGACTCACTGACGCTGTGAGGTACCCCATCTGTATTCCCCGGCCACCATCTCTTAATTTGACAGTGTTGACACCCATCTTATTCTCCTCTCCCTCTCCCTTCTATCTCCTCCGTCATTCTCTCTCTGCTGCCTCCTCATCTTATCCCCCCCCCCCCCCCCCCCCCCCCCCTCCTGTCCTCCTCTCCCCTTCCTCACCACCTTCCCCCACCTCTCCCTCCCACCTCTCCTTCCCTTCTACCTATAGATGTAAGAATTCTGTGAAGCACTATCGTGTCATCTGGGATGGACGCCACTTTTGTTTTGGTCTTGGGAAGTTTCCGGACGCTGATACTCTCATAGAACACTGACAACCAGCCGATCATCAGTGGAGACTCAGGTATGGGAACTCATTGCAAACATGGCACTACATCAACATGCAAGTAGCATAGCTGCCTCCATACCCCCCCCCCCCCCCCCCCCCCCCCCCCTTCCATCCCTCCCTCCCCTCCCCTCCCTCCCTCCCTCCCTCCCTCCCTCCCTCCCTCCCCTCTCCCTTCCTCCCTCCACCTCTCCCTTCCTCTTTCCTCCCTCCCTCCTTCTCCCCCCTCCCCCTCCCTCCCTCCCTCCCTCCCTCCCCCCTCCCTCCCTCCCTCCCTCCCTCCCTCCCTCCCCCCCTCCCTCCCTCCCTCCCTCCCTCCCTCCCTCCCTCCCTCCCTCCCTCCATCCCTCCCCTCTCCCTTCCTCCACCTCTCCCTTCCTCTTTCCTCCCTCCCTCCTTCTCCCCTCCCCCCCCCCTTCCCCCTCCCTCCCTCCCTCCCTCCCTCCCTCCCTCCCTCCCTCCCTCCCCCCCCTCCCTCCCTCCCTCCCTCCCTCCCTCCCTCCCTCCCTCCCTCCCTCCCTCCCTCCCTCCCTCCCTCCCTCCCCCCCCTCCCTCCCTCCCTCCCTCCCTCCCTCCCTCCCTCCCTCCCACCCACAGGTATGCTGGTCCAACTCAGCCACCAGTATCCCCATAGTATCTCAGAGCCGGCAATCTATGACCAGTTTTGCAACAGACCTACATGTATAATAGCATTGTTCTGCACCTGTTGTTATCTTCCTCATTCTCATAGCTTGTACCCCAAAGAAGAGTGTTCGTCGCAGACTACATTGTAAGTGTTGCATTTATCAAGTGTTGGACTGCATGTAGCACTTCACACTGCACGGTTATACCATTGCCTTTGATATTCTCTTCATAGTGTTTTATGTACAGTTATTCCTCCACTTTACCACAGTTACAACACCCTCTCCTACAAAAAAGAGAAATGTTTGCATTTCGTATGGTCTGAGTCCACGTTACGCTGTACGCAGGAGTACTATTGCTTCAACCTTCAGTAAGTATAAAGAAATTAGCACAGCTGTGTATTAGCTGCATTGAGCAATCACTCATGTACACTTACATTCCTTCAATCTCAATTTTGTGTTGCTATCTTCTCCAGAGAGCTTTACTGTACTCATGAACCAATGGGGTGTCAGCCCTTCCAGAAAACAGCCCCACCCCAGTGATATCCGGATGCCTGCCCCAGTATTCCAGGCAACACGGAAGAAACAGGGTACATTACTCACGCTGTTGACTATGTGTACATACAAGTTAACTATACAGTGCTATACTGTTATTTCATTTACAGCAGAGTCAAGATTCCTAAAGAGGTTGCAGTCAATTAAACAAAGGAGAAGGCAACCCAAGCGAGGTATACAATCATCAAGTATGCACTTTCATGCATGTCTGTGACATTATTACATTTCTTTGCAGCATGCCGAAGCAAATGGAACTGCGGAAAATGTCAGAAAGTATGGAGAGCTGAAGCTGAAGTAGCCGAGAAGTGGATTAGTTGTGATGCGTGTCACGGATGGTTCTGTTATACATGCGCAGAGATTAACGTTGGGAACACGCCACCAGGCAGCTGGTATTGCAAAGGCTGTGTGTGAACAACTCTAGTATTAATAAACTGGTGATTAGTCAAAACATTTATCATTATAATCCAGGGATCACTAATCTTATTATTCTGCTATTGTCATCTGTTTATCAGTTATCAGCAAGTCATAATAATTATTAACGTAAACACTTTATTGATCCAATATCCTTTATTAAAAACGTGGATTCTTCAGTTCCCATGCACGGTAACAAGACATTAGTTCATGCCGGTTTTTAATGATACACATGCATACAACTGCATGAGGATGAGACATCCATGTTAGTGGTAATAGCTAGTTGTGAAGGTGTGTAGGGTAATCTTTGTCGGGCATGCAGCTTAACCCTTTAAGCCCCATTGACGTCTATAGGCGTCATTTTGACCCTATGCACTCATAGGGCTTCTCGTCAGTCCAAAAAGAGACCAAAACGTCTTCAGAGGGCCTAGGGACAATTTTGAGAAACGAACCCAAAAATTTGGTCAGATTTCGGCGCGCCCTCCCCACTAAACGAAAGGCAGGGGGGTTTCGAAAGGGGGGGCGGGGGCCCCCCCTTCGACTGTCGTGGGCGGTTTTTGATTTTAATGAGATTCATTGGCCCGAGGATTTTTGATTCTAATGGTATTCATAGACCCCACCCAGGGCCTCAAGAAAACATGCAAATTGGTGGTGTAAGGTGTGCCATCAGTCAGATCTGGCCCAAGTTTAGGGAAATGCTGGGAGAAAATCCGGCTGACATCCACATTTGACCTCCGATTGCTGGCCTTGTGGGGGGTCATGAATATCATTAACGGTATTGCCAGAGGGGTCTCTCCATGTGTGCGGGCCCCACCAAGTTTGGCCGCTGAGGAGCGTATGCTGTGGGAGAGGAGTACCTACGACAGTGGTGTGCGCTGAATGCATGAAAATGTGTTGTCTTGGTGGGAAGAATTCGGTGGTTAAAGGGTTAATAGCATGCCAAAAACCCTAAAAGTGCATGATTGAACGTTTGTGAATCTGTGCAGACCCATTAAGTGCACATGCCGGCCTATCCCTGCACATGTTCACAATTGTGAACTTGTGAATGTGTTCAGGGAAAGTATACACAATTATTGCTAATCATTGTTGCAGCATGGATGTACAGTTGTGAACTTGTGAACGCGTCCAGAGAAAGTATCAATACATTAAGATTTTAACGTGTGTCTGTGTGTGTGTGTGTGTGTGTGTGTGTGTGTGTGTGTGTGTGTGTGTGTGTGTGACGGAAGTGGGATGTTCGTGGGGCGGGACTAGACTATAGTGACGCGCGACCTTCGTACTTTAATAATTTACATACTGAACCTCGAACTCGAAGAATGTTCGAGAACATTGGGCCGGGTATGCAATCGGGGAGCAGCAGTCGAAGCCGACGCAATCGGGCGAGCAGCAGTTCAAGCGGACGCAATCGGGGAGCAGCAGTCGAAGCGGACTCGATCGGGCGGCGAGCAGCAGCGGACGCAAGCGGCGAGCAGCAGCTGAAGCGGACGCAATCGGGGAGAAGCAGCTCTTCAGAGAGCTGTCCGGCGCCGGATTACGCACGGTAGGCGAAGAAGGGGGAAGTAGCTGAGCGAGCGAAGCGAGCTCAGCTACTTGTATACATTATTGCTAATCATTGTTGCAGCATGGATGTACAGTTGTGAACTTGTGAACGTGTTCAGGGAAAGTATACACATTATTGCTAATCATTGTTGCAGCATGGATGTACAGTTGTGAACTTGTGAACGCGTCCAGAGAAAGTATAGAGTAAGTGCGGGGGTGTCCGGACGGTGAAGGGGTATCCCGGACACCCTGCTAATTCTTTTGTTCGGACGCTCCGCGAAGAAATTTGCGGATGTCCGGATAACTCCCCCCGTCTGGACACCCCCGCACTTACTCTAATCATTGTTGCAGCATGGATGTACAGTTGTGAACTTGTGAACGCGTCCAGAGAAAGTATACACATTATTGCTAATCATTGTTGCAGCATGGATGTACAGTTGTGAACTTGTGAACGCGTCCAGAGAAAGTATATACATTATTGCTAATCATTGTTGCAGCATGGATGTACAGTTGTGAACTTGTGAACGTGTTCAGGGAAAGTATACACATTATTGATAATCATTGTTGCAGCATGGATGTACAGTTGTGAACTTGTGAACGCGTCCAGAGAAACTATACACATTATTGCTAATCATTGTTGCAGCCTTGTAAAATAAGAGTGAACTCCATGATCCAGGTACAAGACCATCAGTCTTAGTACAGTAAACGTAATACAGCTGCATGCATCACGTGAAGCATCACAATCAATACTGCTTTGTATTTGAGTTCTCAAATCGGTCATGCTATCCTCGAGTCTCCCGGGCCAGATGTTTGCGGCTCGCGTCAGGACCATCTGGCCCGGGAGACTACTTCCACTCGTTTCTGCCATGCCGCAGCTGAATCTTGAAGGGGTCGGCCTTTTATAACGACAACAGATGCCTACGCTTCCCTGCGAGCCAGTATTCCTGTTGATTGAGCCGGGGCGCGATGGTGAAAACTGTCGAAACAATGTCTATGGAAAGTACTGTACTTAACATGCATTACGTAATCCATGGTATCGGATTTCACGTGACTTTAATGAGACCTGATTAGAAAAGGTCAACCTTGGCCGTCCTCCTCTGGTCCCCAGTACGTAGCTATATATCCACGGAGGGGGACGCTCAGTGCCGCCTGATAGTAGTCAAAACATTGGTCCGGCAGTTGCCGGGTCTGCCGGACCTGTTCCGCCGCCCTTGCACAGGGATCACTGAACTGAACTGAACTGAACTGAATTTATTTCGTCATACAATGACAGGGTTACACAAAAGGTTGACCTATACGAGTGCTCCCCTTACACATACAAACATAGACTAAAGGAAAAGCAAGGAAAATAAGCTTTACAATGAATGAGTAAAGCACTATACTAATTTAGTGGGTTAAAAGAACTTGTACAACTTATACTTAAAGGAAGGCAATGAATGAGCAGAAACAATATCTAAGGGTAACGAATTCCAAACAAAGGGACTATTAACAAAAAAAGAAAATCTAAATGCATTAATACTTGAAGGGATGCAAAATAAGGATAAACTATGGGATCTAGTTGATATAGATGGATTAAAACTATAGTAATTATCAAAACAGATACAGTCCAGGTTGTTAATAATTTTGTATACCTGGCAGCAGCTCAGGATGGTTCTCCTTGTGCTGAGGGGCTTCCAGCCAAGGTGAGTGCAGGCATCTTCATATGTTCGTGACCAAGAATGACTTTGCTGGGACCAGCGGCAGCAGATCCATCACTGCAGAACACAGGGATCACTGCAGAACACAGGGATCACTGCAGAACACAGAGATCACTGCAGAACACAGGGATCACTGCAGAACACAGGGATCACGGCCCTCCGTATTTCCCGGAACGGAACGGACCGGAACGGACCAAGGGTCAAAGTACAGCTAGGACTGTCACTCTGAAGAAAGGTGAACTCATGAACTGAAGCTGTCGTGAGGAACGGTTTTTTTGGACACACTTTCGACTTACATGTAGGATAGAGTGGACGAGTGTTTATGGAAGTTGTAACAGAGACTGAAGGAGCTGGTATTTGCCGCTGAAAGACCCCCATGAACTCAGCCTGACTTGAAACTGGCACCCCTGATTATTACTTTGTCATGATAGTCATTCAACTGTCAATGGCAGGTTTGTATTTGGTTGGAATTAGTTGAACTTGAGCCCATCAAGTGCACGAGCATGGTAATATCGTACAAAATAGTTTTGCAACCAGTCCTGTGCATCTTTCTTCAGCCACCCACACGGGCCATAACTTTGCTTGCTGCTTTACATTCAGCTCCAGGTAGTAGGTTTCTGCTGGTGGCAGTCAACAAGTCATCTGTGTAAAGAATGAAATTCATAAGAAAATGAATCAGTAACTCAAAATAAGCCTGTCCTCAAGAGGGTTACCCCATTTTTAAGTTACGGTACTACACTTGTGCAGTAATCATCCTGAGGTATGCGTACTTGTGCATGTAGACTCATGTGCATGCCAGTGACTGGTGTATGCATATATATACGTGGATGCATCATGTAATGTCCATGTGAGTTGAGTTCTTGTGTAACTGTTCTCTGTGGACATCAGTTAGCATCCACTACCGGAGTACTCTGAACCCCTAACTCTATACTCAACATCATCTCCCACCCACCCAGTTCCCCCCCTCCCACTGTTGACGCAATGCTTTGGCACCGACCAAAGGGGCTGGGTGCATGGCAGAGTGGGATCACATATGCACACTTGTCATTCTGTGAACATTTTCCCCATGGGAGAAGGCTGCTCTGCACTTTCAAAGCGGTCTTATACTGACTGTGAGTAAATTACTTACAGACAACTACGTGCCTGTACTCAAAAACACAAGAAGAATATCAGGTTCAATTCACTCTAATAGTTGAGTCCAGTAGAGAAGTCTGCATTTGCTGTCATTGTCAGTAGACTCAGTACTACAGCGAAATTCTTTCAGTGTGCTACCTTTGTCCAGGTATTCCATGTCTACTACTGCATGTACATGTACTACACGTCCAAGATCACAAGGTGAAGATTCTCCTCAGGACAAACTTTGGTAGTCTCACAGGGCCAGACCTAACTGGTGGGAAGTTGTGAAAAGTCACATTCAATCCACATCTACCTTCCTTGTTTCTGTCTGTCGCCCTGAAGAAAGTAGTGGGAGCGAAGTTGTAGTCCTGGCTGTACTTTGACCTTTGGTCCGTTCCGTGGAATAAGGTGGTGTTTCCGGTCCGGAACGTTCCGTTCCGTTCCGTTCCGTTCCGGGAAATACGGAGGGCCGGGATCACTGCTGAACACAGGGATCACTGCTGAACACGCAGGGATCACTGCAGAACACAGGGATCACTGCAGAGCACAGGGATCACTGCTGAACATGCAGGGATCACTGCAGAACACAGGGATCACTGCTGAACATGCAAGGATCACTGCAGAACACAGGGACACAACACGGCACTGCTGGCTAGCTACGATTCCGTGAATTGCTAGCACGAAGCCATTTTGATGCAACCAGAGATCACGCGTGCCATATGCGCATGCGCAGTTCACATGCAAACGCACATTGCTTTCTTTTTTGCTGGTGATGGTTGCATTTCGGGCACTTGCTGATCAGTTGAATCCTTGTGAATCCATCATCTGGTGCATCACTACCGCTGCAAGGAATTTCTGCCAACCTGTTCTTGCCAAGATCTATCGTGACTATTCCATCATGGAGGCGTGGCTTTCTTCTCATGACGTAACTACAGTGCAGAACATGTACCAAAGAACTGTGAGTGAGGCTACAGTTTTGGCGTTTGAACTTCGAAGTGTTTGCTGAATCTGTCTAATCCGTCGTCTGGTGGCACACTCCTAGGAGCTATCATCTATGAACGTATCCTAGTGGTACCTACCAGTTTGGTATCAGTAAGCATTTTTGTGATCGCTAGTGAGAAACTCGGTTTGAGGTGAAGGGAGGTATACTGAGTTCAGTATTCATCTATCTATCTATGTTGTCATTCTTTATCTATCTATAATGTATATACTCTACCCAAGAGCAATATGATCACTTTTGGTATAATTACATAAAAGCAATAATGGATCATTACTTCCTGGTGAATCACAACAAGGAGCAATTGTGCTGCCCCAAGCAGTGGGATCCTCAACCACATCCATCAAGGCAGCTCTCCTTTGCACGGTGATGACCTAGCTAGAGATTGTTCAATCAAACATATACATCCATCTCTGATACATTACCCCTATCGTTAGAAACTTACGCATTCCATGCGCTCAAAAAACCTCACAAACTAGAAACAAAAAATTTTCTTACAAAAATTACAAACGATTTAGTGATGCATGGCCACCCCAATCGACTCCCGAAAAAGCAGACAAACAAGGAATGCCATTAACCAGCCTCAGTCCCATCCCATCCCTAAATTCTACATTTTTCAATGGGATGGGACTGAGCCTGGTTAATGGCATTCCTTGTTTGTCTGCTTTTTTGGGAGTCGATTGGGGTGGCCATCACTAAATCGTTTGTAATTTTTGTAAGAAATTTTTTTGTTTCTAGTAGATGATAGAACTATGTAGTTCTATTATCTATGCTGCCATCAACCAATGCCATATAGTAGCTATATACTTAGGGTGCATTCATGTATTAGCAGTAACTGCTACTAATGTATCCCTGCATTTAACAAAATAATAAAAAAACACCCACGCTGGTTAGTCTCGTTCCCAGACCATTATCACGCGAAAAATGGTATGGGAACGAGAAAACAGGTGGGTGGGGCTGTCAACGATAAACACTGCAACGATGTCTGTTGTCACTGTGCTGTTTCTGCTCAGCTGCTCGGCGTGGCTTGTTCACGCACAGACACAGTGTCCAGCCGTTTCCGGCCAGCCCGGTTGTGTCTGCCAACATTCAGACGGTATCATCGACCTCACCAAGATAGCTAGTCACGACGGAACGCCAATGTAAGTGTTGAATTCAGAGAGTCACCGGCAGCTAGTTTTATAAGTATATTATTTATGGTTCTATGGCGTTGCAGAGATAGTATTATGTGCATTTCAATAGCTACTGTATTACTGTAGCTAGTACTGTAGCTAATACACATAATGGCAATACTATCTCTGTGGTGGCTCCAAGAACCACACAGTGTTTGTATTAATTCGGAACCAGACTCTTCGCATGGGGAGGAGGATGGTTGGGCATGTGCCTACATTTCGAATGGCACGCACGGTCCAGTGGCGTAGCTAGGGGGTTTCAGTGATGTCATCATCTGAGTCGGCATTGCTAAATATACACTCGGTCAAAAATTTACTATGCTGCTACTTATTCTCATCTACATGTATATGATAACATTGCAGGTTTTCAGATGATCTCGAAGATGCAAATGACTACTCCTATGACTTCAACCCGTGCTACAAATATACTGATGTGCAGTGCACTGACGTTTTTGTAAGTGGCTCAAATGTATGATTTGCGTTTCTGATCAAGTGATGTCATGTATGAGTCTTTATCTTGCCTGTGCACATGCACTATCACATATATACATAATCTGCCTGCTTATAGATATGCCAGATTCCAAACTTCGACCCAACTTCGTCATATACAATTGCCAATGCAGAGGAGAAGATCATGATTGACCTGAATGATCCCCGAGGAAATGTGTACTTGCATTATATGGGGCCTAGTGACTATGAAGGTGGTCCTCAAAGGTGAGACAGGAGGGAACTAGTTAGTACACTAACTAGTTAGTATACTATCCCTAGGGAACTAGCTAGCCCTGAATAATGCGAGTGAAAATTATTGTTCATGCACAGAGGCACACAACAGCTACCAGTGTGGGTCATTCTCATAGCATGGATAAAATCTCATTTGATTGTCTGATTCCACAGATACACCAAGGTGTACTTGCATTGCGACCAGTCTCGTACCACTCCCCTTGTCACCACTCAAGGAGACACACCTGTGATACTGAACTACGTACGCTACAACAGTGCATTGCCTGGTATACCAGTCTCATCTCTCTCTCTCTCTCTTTTTTTCTCTGTCACTACTCAGATATTCGATTTGTACTCATGCGCTGCTTGCCCAGGAGGGTGTGGAGGAGGAGGAGGAGGAGGAGAAGTATCCGCAGACATATCTGGCCCGATTGGAATTGTATTCATCTTTCTGTAAGTTTGTGAGGCTATCTCCAACCAGCAGCATGTTGCAGACTTTTAGACTTTAAGTCTGTAGACCATGCATTGATCAAACGACCTCAGTTATGACATCCATTGGTCCATACTGCAAGCAGTGCAGTGAGTTCAACATGGGGAATATCCTGGGTTATGTATTGATACTCCGACCAGTAACATGCTGGACTTCTATAGTCTATAGACTGTGCATTGATCAAACGACCTCAGTTATAACATCCATATGTCATGCATACTGCAAGCAGTGCAATGATGGGGAACACTAGAGCTATATAACTTCATTCTGCAGTTTCATTGGTGCTGTGGCGGTGTACTTCATTGGTGGAGCAATATTTATGAGGGTGAAGTACCAGGCAACAGGGACAGACCTGATTCCAAACAAGAACATCTGGGTTCAGATACCTGGTTTAATAAAGGTATGTGCTTGCATGTGCTATGTGGTCGTATGTACCAGCATAATAACCATAGCTTTGTGCTAGCCTTGTTCTCAGGCCCCTCTCAGCTTTCCGTCGCTTGCAGTACGGTTAAGTGGGAGAGGGCCTGGTGAGTTTTATCATGAAAGTGAGGTTACTGAAAGACTTAAACTTCAAATGAACGTGGGCGCACTATAGGGCTCAGAACAGCAAGAGCAAGATACCAGGTACTTACATAGCTAGTGGGAGGTGAACAGCATGTAGCGTTTTCATTCGGCCATATGATCATGAGGAAACTTACCGAGGCCCTCCCCACTTTTCGGTACTTCAAGCGACAAAAATTAAAGCCGGGCAGGGCACAGTGAATAAATCAATCCGCAGGGTCTGCAATAAATATACCCTCATACTTGATGTCATAGTGTTGGGTACAGTGGGCAAGCATGCTTCCACTCTGCTGTTGATTTACGACGGGGGAGCAGCTAGTTACTGGGGAGCAGCTAGTTACCCACCCCAATCATTGCATGACTGGGGAGCAGCTAGTTACCCACCCCAATCATTGCATGACTGGGGAGCAGCTAGTTACCCACCCCAATCGTTGCATGACTGGGGAGCAGCTAGTTACCCACCCCAATCGTTGCATGACTGGGGAGCAGCTAGTTACCCACCCCAATCATTGCATGACTGGGGAGCAGCTAGTTACCCACCCCAATCATTGCATGACTGGGGAGCAGCTAGTTACCCACCCCAATCGTTGCATGACTGGGGAGCAGCTAGTTACCCACCCCAATCGTTGCATGACTGGGGAGCAGCTAGTTACCCACCCCAATCATTGCATGACTGGGGAGCAGCTAGTTACGCACCCCAATCGTTGCATGACTGGGGAGCAGCTAGTTACCCACCCCAATCATTGCATGACTGGGGAGCAGCTAGTTACCCACCCCAATCTTTGCATGACTGGGGAGCAGCTATAGTTGTTACCCACCCCAATCATTGCATGACTGGGGAGCAGCTAGTTACCCACCCCAATCATTGCATGACTGGGGAGCAGCTAGTTACCCACCCCAATCATTGCATGACTGGGGAGCAGCTAGTTACCCACCCCAATCATTGCATGACTGGGGAGCAGCTAGTTACCACCCCAATCATTGCATGACTGGGGAGCAGCTATATAGTTGTTACCCACTCCACGTTAACTGTGTAGCATGTAAGTGGCCTGTGCTGATTGTGAATCCTTATCTGTTTGCAGGGTGGATGTGTCTTTACCTTTGGTCCTTGTGTAACACTTATCCGTGAGAAGGTTTCCGGCCACCAGGGCTACACCAAGATGTAACTTTATCCAGAGTCCTAATCTGGATTATTTTCAGCTAGCTGTTACCTATACCAAGATAACTATTGTTGTGTTGATGTATATTGTAAGATTTATTGTGTGTCTGTCCCTCTGTCTGTGAGTATATTAATGCTCGAATGCATGCGGGCCCATTCTGCACGGATGGAAGCACTTCCCTCCACATGCAGAATGGGGTCTGGCCATGCGAGACTAGCATGAGGGTCGCAGGAGGAAGAACAGATACTCCATGCAGCTACAATAGCCTCGTTCCCAGGCCCGCGCGCCGCTTTCTGGAACGAGGCTAGCATGAAGCCACAAAAACATGCAGTGGGTTCCATTCCAGATATTATAGACTCGGACCAAAGCTCCAATAACTCATTCCTCTTCCGGGGGCAAAGTTCGTGCGTGAAGTGAGGAAGATGAGCGGTGACGCGAGCGTTACTAGAAAGCAGAACGTGTACGAAGTGAAATACAAGAAGATCCAACTGAAGGATCTGCAGTTTGTTCAGGGCGACAACGTGAGTACTGGCACCATCACTTATTATCTGTGTTTCTCCGACGGTCAAGGGAGGGGTAGTCCCCCTGAGAATCATGTTGTAGCTGCAGTCGACTATAACGCCTACAGATGGTCCTGGTGACTTGATCCAACGATAGATAATGGTTAAGTCTCTATTATCTATGACCGAACTAGACGCACTCCTTCTCTAGCACTTTCACATCCCACCACATCTTGATCACAGCTACATGTAAACACGATGATGTAATGTGATAGGAATGTGCTGTCATCCAGCATGGTCAAGGCTGGGTTCTAGTATGTACTTGCAGCTGTGACCATAGATTGGTGTAGTCTCGTTCCCAAACCCCAGAGCTACCATGTTTGTCAGTTGAATTCCTCCAATTATTGCCCACCACCAGTTTTTTGAGCGTGGACAGTTTGGAGATGTGAAGAGAGCGAAGTGGAATGACAAGGTGGTTGCTGTCAAGTGCTTCAGTTCTCCCGACAGGAAGGGAGGCTTCTCAGAAGAGGTCAGAATAAACTCAAGTACACTGTTAGTCTCATTCCCATGCCCTACTCAGCGTGGCCTGAGAATGAGGCTAGTACACTGTATGGTGTATGAGTCGTTACACATCATGTGGTTTCTGTCTCCTTCCCTTCCTGTTCCTTCTCGCACTCTCCTTGATCTCTCCACATCTCCTTCGCCCTTCTTTCTGTTGATGTCATTTGTTCTCTTGCTCCTCCCTCCGTCCGGTACAGCTCGTGTGTCTGAGTGTACTGCAGAAGCATGACCACATTGTGGAGATGTATGGCGCCTGCATCAGTGATCATGTGAGCCTCTTGGTGTGTGAATTCTGACATTGCATAACACGTAATGTCTAGTAGTCTCTAGTGATTGTAATCTATTACACCCTCTGCTGTTACAGTAGTATCCTAGCTGTAATTCAACTCAGATTAGACCAATCAGATAACTTTGTTCATCCTCTAGGCAGGAAGCTCAAGATCGTGTTATTATCCTAACCCGAATGTTGTTCATGAGATGTGTACATGTAGCCACTAGGTATTTTCAGACAGCACCCTCTCGACTAAGACAGTACATGTATGTCCACCTGTTGTGTTCGGTGAGAGGGTGTGGACAGACAGCCTCTCGACTAACACAGCAAGTAAATGTAAGAGTAGAAGCATCTATTGGACACCATGTCCTGGCTGTTCATAAGCTCTGTTCCACCACTGAAGGATTTCTGCTTGTTTGTGCTTGTTGAGAGGGGCGGGGCTATCCGACAATAGCTGGTATCCATTCTGGATCACTCCTGTTAAGTGCAATTCTGTAGCCGACTGTTCTCTCTGTGAATCACTCTATTACTCACTCCTGGTAATAATGAAACTGAACACGCACTTTCACATTTGTGCGGTTGAAACTGGACCAACACTGGTTTGCATCACTATCCGACTCTGTGCAGTTAGACTGAGAGTCTATTGCTTCAATCACCCTCTGCACTTTGTACCCACCATCCCACAGCCCTACATCGTCCTGGAGTTTGCTCCGCTCTCCCTCGAGAAAGGTGCGTGCATTGTGTGTGTGTCTGTGTAATTTCTTCAAGAGGAGGGGAGGAGGAGGATGTGTAAATACCCGTCTGTGAAATTTTTGTTCCTTGACTCATGGATGCTGATATCACGTGCATTTATCCCAAACTGCATGTGGTGTACAGAGCTGGGTAGGGGATGATGGGGGCAAAGGGAGTTACTCTGTTACTTGCTCCATTGTGTGATATGACTGTAGCTACATGTATAGTGAAGTCTATGCATACACTTGTAAGGCGCTGTGTAGACTTGTCTTGCGGTGATGAATGTGGAGAGAGGTGAGGGTGACAGTACAAGCTGATTGGTCAGTTCGAATCCAATTTCGTGCAGGTTCTGCTAGACCCTCTGCATTATACTTGTGTATCTCCTTCCATTTCCTTTCCTTCATTTTTCGGGGGAGAGGGAGGGTCTAGCAGCGAGACTACATGTAGGTGAGGGTGTAATATGCACTCATTGCACATTGTCTTCCCTCCTCAGTGTTGCACGAATGTAAGGAGTATCGTTACACGGCTGACAATGTGATTGGCTGGGCATATCAGATGGTCACTGCTCTCCACTATATCCATGGCAAAGAGATGTTGCACCGAGATATCAAGCCTTCCAAGTGAGTTTGTGTGTGGTGTGGGTGTGCTGTGTGTGTATGTAGTGTGTGTGTGTGTGTGTGTGTGTGTGTGTGTGTGTGTGTGTGTGTGTGTGTGTGTGTGTAGTGTATCGTACGTGGTGTATGTGTGTGGGTATACATATCTCTCAGAAGTGATCCTTGGTTGCAATGCATGATTTTCAGCTTCATCACCACGCCAATCTCTGCGGAAATATGTACAGTAAATTAAAGCATGTTTGTTCTTCCACAGCATACTACTCTTTAAGGACGGTTCCGTCCTGAAGTTGTGTGACTTTGGAACTGCAAAGAAGTTGGAGCACACTCTCACTAACGCTGTGGGCACCATCCGTTACATGGCTCCTGAGGTCATCAGAGGTAGGTGTTGTCTAGTCCCATTCCAATGTCATCCATGTCAGGATCAGTATGGGAATGAGACTATTGTGTATCTAACACTCTCCCCAGGACGGTACTACACGGACCGCTGTGACGTCTTCAGCTTTGCGATTGTGGTGTGGGAGATGGTCACGAGGAAGAGACCCATCCTCAACTTGAAAGGACAGAACTCCAGCAGCATGGCCATCCTGTACGCCATGGCAAACGGTGGGCCCTCCATCCCTCCTCCCTGCACCCTGCCCTCTCCCTCCCTCCTCCCACACTGTCCCTCCCTCCCTCTCTCCCTCCCTCTCTCCCTCCCCTCCCTCCCACCCTCCCTCCTGCCCTCCCTCACCCAGTATTATCCATACACAGGTGCCCGTCCACCGATGATCAGGAACTTGCCTCGGGCCATACAAGAAATGATTTCCAAGTACGCTCTACAGTCTCTTCCTCAAGCTTAGCATTTGTCTAGTGATGTAATGATTGCATCATACTGTTCCCAGGTGCTGGGATGAGGAACCTCAGAACCGACCTCCCACAAGTGAAATAAAGCGAAAACTGGGCAAACTCTGCCAGGTATCCACCTTAAAATGGCTTAGCCTCATTCTAGACCTTTCGAGGAACAATGATCATGCTCCAGTGCTCTTGACCGCTTTGATGCTCATACTATGATATGAGTACGTGGTGGCTTAGAGCCCTATGCTCTTTTTAGCCCACTAACTTCCAGCTAGTGTAGTGTTACCAGCATGTGCTTCTGTGCTTTGCACAGGAGAGCATAATGTGGCTGTTCTGCACTGCAATTATGCTCAAGCATTTCGCCAAGGCCTACTCATCTCCTGCCTGCCAGAATCTCATTCCAGGCCTGTCCTGGCCTCATTCAGGCCTGTCATAGCCTCATTCCCAAGCCTCTGCCTGCATTGTTGCCAATGCGTAGTTTAAACAAAGATAGGAAGTAATTGATGCCTTTATGAGATCTATATACGTGCACATGTACATGTATACTTCAAACATACTTTCTCTCTGCACGGTTCATGTACATGTCCAGTATATTGAGAGAGGAAAGCCGTTGATCTCCCGCCGTCGTCCCAAGGCCAAGGAGGCTCCCTGTTCACAGTCCGACCTGTTTGGAGCAGACCACAAGCAAGGAACGCAGCGTGAGAGCTCTCAGTACCGGCCGAGACAAGAGGGAGAACCTGGCATCAGAGGTAGGCAGTACAGCTGAGCCATTATATCAGTGCAACGTTGCACGGGAGGATCAAAGGTGTGATGGCATAAGGATGGGTCTCCCTGTGCATGTGATCAACACGTGATTACTTTAGCAACCTGGCATGCATAGTTCAGTGTTCAGAATAGCAGCAGCATGGGGGGGGGGGGGGGGGGGGGGGGGGGGGGTACCTATTTTTTGGACACTCGATGGTTGCCCTGGGTTAGCTCTGGATGTAGCTACAGGACCATGTTAAGGCCCTTGAATTACATTTCCAATTATTCAGCATTAAAGGAAGGTGGGTACTGTTTCACCTCCTCCTCCCTGCCGCACCCCCTGCACCCACCCATACCACGCAGATGCTGGGGCGGACACCGGCCGTGCCCTTTCCCCCGATCCCTACCGTGATAGATCCTCCACCGTACCTGGACCTAGCCGTCCCACGACCATCACCCAAGCATCAGACACCAACAAGCCACCCCCTGCCCCTGCAAGCCATCTGTACCAAAAGCAGTTCTCCTCTCCTCCCACTGACACACCCTCCCAACACCACCTCCACCCGTCCCTTGACGTCCGCACCTCCTACCACAACCGTCCCACCTACCACCAGCAGGCCGGCATTCACCAGGTCTCACACGTGTACGGGCACCAGGAATCTGAGTATGAGGTTGGGAAGTTTGTCGCCGAGGAGGATTCCAGGGAGAAGTTTGTCCAGGGACAACAGGAGAGGTGAGAGAGGAGGCCTATTTCACTGAGCCTTTGCCTGCTGAGAAAGAAAGCTGAGACCTTTTGTCCCACCAAGTCCTTACCTAGTACATAGCAGCTGAGAAAGAAAAGTGGGAGGGGCCTGAGTACAAGGCTAGGGTGTTTAACGATGTGTTGCAGCCGTAGATTGGTAGTGTTGTAACTTCACTCTTTCTTCCCTTGCCCATTCCCCTTCTCTTTTCCCTCCTCTCTTCCCTCCCCCTTCCCTCCCTTCCTCTCTCCCCTTCCCCTCCCCAACACCCCTCATCTGCTGTAGGTACAAGCAATATGAAGCTGTTGTACTGAAGGGAAAGGATGACATACCTGGAGGTGCGGAGTGTGTTTGGCATATGCATGCATGTGCCATATCACTGCCATGCATGCACACACATACCTGCATGTACATACACACATGCCCACTCACCTGCGTTCGTTCACACACACACACACGCACACACACACACACGCACACACACACACACACACACACACACACCCGCCTACCTTCACACACACACACACACACACACACACACACACACACACACACACACACACACACACACACACACACACACACAATGCACACAACAGGTTTACCTTTTGCTGCACTGGGCTCCTCACACTACGCAATACAAGGGATTGAGCCAGACCTCCAGGTATGCACAAGGTGGGGGGACAGGCCATTATGTGTACTGAGCATTTGTGTGCAGGTAGGAAGTCAGTAGAGTGATTGAACCACGATGGATCCCCAGCACTAGAGCTGTTGCTACTTCCGCATACTGCTTGCATATTATTGTGCACTATACATTTAAAGGTATATCGCTTCCAGTATAATAGTGAAAGCAATCCGTGCTTCTGTGACAGAGACTAGTGTGTATGGGTGTCTTCCCATTTGGTCAATTCCCATTTCGTCAATTCCCACTTCGTCAATTTCACTTCGTCAATTCCCACTTTGTCAACTTCCCACTTTGTCAATTCCCACTTCGTCAACATTGACCAAGTGGGAATTGACAAAGTGAGAAATTGACAAAGTGGGAATTGACGAATTGGGAATTGACAAAGTAGGAATCTATATACTAAATACTGCATATAGTGCATAGTATGGCAAACATGGGTTGTGAGACTCAGGGCTCAATTACAAGGCATGTGCATTGTCAGGGAGGAACCCTCAGGAGGCGGGTGAGCAATTTCAGTGAGTTAGCAGAGTGAGAGATCTCAATCTACTACTCCGAGCTCAAGCAAAAATGCCCAGTGCACTCCCTCAGTTGGACGATCTTCTCAGCTATTTTGAAAACACCTAGCTGGCTAGATGGTGGGCAGTTTTCTCCTGCAACGTTGAGTGTCTTTGAGCTTGATGGTAGCAGAACAAGCAATCACTTGCAGGGATGGCACAGCAAGTTTAATTCAATCATCAGTCGGCGACATACTAACAGCTAGCTACCTGGTGGATACCATCAAAGAAGAGCAAGCACCTACGGAACTCACAGCAGTCCAACTTGAAGCAGGATCACATGACACCCAGACGAAAGAGATGTATAGTTGTCAATGAATGCCTAAGAAAGCTAGCATACATTGTTGGAGAAATAAGTCTCACAACCCATGTTGTTATAGCCAGCCTTATAGCTATAATATACTATGCACACTTGGTTTGCATACCATGTTTACCATAGATTTCCACTTTGTCAATTCCCAATTCGTCAATTCCCACTTTGTCAATTCCCACTTGGTCAATGTTGACGAAGTGGGAATTGACAAAGTGGGAAGTTGACAAAGTGGGAATTGACGAAGTGAAATTGACGAAGTGGGAATTGACGAAATGGGAATTGACCAAATGGGAATAAACCAGTGGAACCGTGTGTATGGACCCTGTCCCACCTCCCTGAGACTATAGCCGCTAGTGTTTATGTCTCCCATTTTCTCCCATGCAGCCTCTAATACCAAATAAGGACAATCCCGAGTCTATGGAACTCTATCGACAGTACAAAGAGGTACGTGTGTATAGTGGTTTGGTATTCAAGGGATAGATCTGAGTGCATGTGTGCTAATATGGAACGCGTACCGTAGCAACACATGATACATTACGGAGAAATACTCCCACACCCAAAAAGCTAAAATGTAATGCTACTGATTTCTTCTTTTTCTTGGGGGGTGGGGGGTGACTAACAAGGGCCTACACCTATTTAAACTAGGTCCCTTGGACCAATGGCTTAACATCCCATCCGAATGATACAATTTTGGGGGTAGAGCTCAGGTACACTCTTAAGGGGAAAGTCCCTGGTACAGACACACAGCCCGGAGCCCAGTGTTTTAACCACTTGGCCACCAGACACCCGCACAGCCCAGAGCCCAGTGTTTTAACCACTTGGCCACCAGACACCCACACAGCCCAGAGCCCAGTGTTTTAACCACTTGGCCACCTGACACCCACACAGCCCAGAGCCCAGTGTTTTAACCATTTGGCTACCAGACACCCACACAGCCCAGAGCCCAGTGTTTTAACCGTTTGGCCACCAAACAACCATGTTAGCCCCATGTGTATACACTGGGTATTGCACGGTTGGTGCGGCAGACTGCAGAATAGATGCCATTTTCCGTGGAATTTGTTGATGGCCACCTATAGTCAATTGTGAATTGTATGCAGGGTCAATCAAATTTCTCTTTGCTAGAAAATTGGCCAGCCCAATCTGAATTCTTGTTTTGAACACTGGATCACTAACTATTGGCAGGAACTTGGCATGTTCTGTAACTTAGATAGGATATTTATACCATGGATCAAGTCGGTGTCTAAAACTACACGTGTACTATTTATTGTAGGTTGCTGAGCAAATACTTCGAGCAAGGAAGGAACATGAAGAGCTACTGGACGAAAAGTAAGCAGTGCTCCAGTTCAGTGGGTGACATGGCGTTTCACCCTTCTCTCTCTCCCTCTCCATATCCACTCTAGTACCAACTTGGAGCGGGAGATTCGTCAGGATGAACAGAAGCTGGAGAAGAACAAGGGAATCCTGCAACAGTTCCGGGCACAGTTCAATGAGAAGGCAAGTCCAGTCTGCCACTCTGTGTGTTCTCCTTTGACCCTCAGCCATTCACGCAGCTGACCATAAGTTATTCAACCGTGGGTCTTTGAGGCAACAGAAATGGGATATGATGCGTAAATGCTACAAGAACCTCTGCCTAAGATATATTCTACCCGTTTCAACATTCACCTTAATTTGGCTGTGTATGACATCACGATTACATCACCGGTCCCATGTGTGTCCTACAGGACGCTCTGATGGCTAAACTACAACAGCTGCAACAAGAACTCAACAAACTCAGGGTCATCAGTGTGCAGCTGGGACAATCCTGAATTCCTTCTCCTACAATCTTTTTGAGTGGTTGTTCGTTATAATCAGATTAGGTGGCTTGATATATATCCATGTCGGGTCATGATCTATTTTGCTTTGACATGTTTATACATTGTGTGTGTTCATGAAATACTTTTTGACAGGATATGATATTCCGACAAGTTTCTTTCAAGTCTCCATGTCAAGTCACGATCTCTTTTGCTTTGACATGTTTATATATACATTCATGATTGTATGTGTACATGAAATACTCTTTGACTGCACCTAAAGTATTCCGACAAGTCTCTTGATCTCATTCAAGTTTTCTTCAGCCATGGCAGCTGCCCTTTCGGACCCTTCTTTGAGCACTCCGTCTACATAGTCCATGTCCTCCTCAAGTTGAGCTATTTTCTCTCGTATGGGTGACAATCTCTCCACCAGCACCTCGGCTAGTTCTTCCTTGAAGTCGACCGTCTGCTTCCCCGCAAACCTTTCACAAGTTTCATCGTGATTTAACCCGCTGACCGCAGCATAGATAGAGACCAGGTTTGACACACCTGGGCGTTCGGTTGGGTCATACGTTATACTCCCTGTGGAGTCCGTGACGGCCTTCCTGATCTTGTTTCTGATCTCATCAGGTGAGTCTGTCAAGTTTATTCTGCTCAACTCCTGGTTGTCAGACTTGCTCATCTTCTGCAGGGGGTTTCTGAGGCTCATTACCCTACGAACCTCACCTGCACGGAAGCAACAGAACACACAGGATAAATGTCACATGTACCTTCCATGCATGCAGTGCTGGGTATGTTACAGTTGCTCCAGTATAGGGGGTGAGCCCTGTGGATTTTGTCGTCAAATTGACTGGCAGGCCCATACACCCCCCCCCCCCCCCCCCCCCAGATATCAGCCTGAATTGGCAACTTCAGTTCCTGGAATTTGGATCGAGTATAGCTTACTCACTTCAGCTGCTGCTCACTAATTGTATCTGCATGCTACATGTGCATGGCTCACCTAGCAGTGGTTGTGGTTCTGGGAAGATCGGGGCATAAGTTGAGTTGAATGTCCTTGCAAGATCTCGAGCTAGTTCCAGGTGCTGCAGTTGGTCATCTCCGACCGGCACATGACTGGCCCTGAGGGTGAGATTCCAGCAAGAATGTAGTTTAGGGTCAAAGGTGAGCAGCACAAGCACCAAGAAGCAAAGCATTTTACAGGTGCTACATCACAACTGCTGCCTAGCAACACCTGCCCTAGCCTCATTCCCAGACCCAAGACTGCAAAACTGCCTCTGCGTGGCACTTCCAAAGGGTTCCACAATGTGATAGTGATAACTCATTCTACTAGGTGAGAGACAGTCATGTAGGCAGTGTAATTATGTGAATTGGTTTCTAAGTGAGGACAAAATTTGGATCATGTGGGTACACAAAATTGGTTGCCAACATAAGAACATTTGAACACTGTATGATCATGGTAGCCTCATATCGGTCACTTGTAGTGCTCAGTGGGGAAGGCCTGGTAAGAATTATCAGGGTGTCAGGTGGAGGTATATTCCGCAGATTAAGAGACGTACAACTGCTTCTGTGAGTCGATCCAGGTTGCACGATCGATCAATACACAAGACTTCACTTACTGCCAGCTGAAAATCCACAGTGAAGCTTTCATCGTTCTGCATTTCGTAGACCGTCATTAATGTAGCTGAGAGGACAACGCTAACCTACACAGCAGGACAACGCTAACCTACACAGTACGACACCGCTAACCTACACAGCAGGACAACGCTAACCTACACAGCAGGACAACGCTAACCTACACAGTACGACACCGCTAACCTACACAGCAGGACAACACTAACCTACACAGTACGACACCGCTAACCTACACAGCAGGACAACGCTAACCTATATAGCAGGACAACTATATAGCAGGACAACAGGACAATGCTAACCTATTACAACAGGACAACAGGACAATGCTAACCTATTACAACAGGACAACAGGACAATGCTAACCTATTACAACAGGACAACAGGACAATGCTAACCTATTACAACAGGACAACAGGACAATGCTAACCTATTACAGACAACAGGACAATGCTAACCTATACAGCAGGACATCAGCAGCCATCAGGACAGGGTAGGCAAACAGGCCAAGGCTGACAAGGTCCCTGTTGTCAGTGGCTCCTTTAGTCTGTATGATGAAGAGACGTCCATCGTTGCAGCAATGGTGTCCAAATATCAACCTCCTACATATCATACTATAGCACGAGGGCAAGTCGAGAGGTGCAATACACCCTGAGTGCACAAGACTTGCAGTAAATTAACTGCAACGTATATACGGAGCACAACTTCATTTTCCAGGGGTGATGCACATTATTTAACCACACTCAGGTACTTTGGGACATGCGGACATTTTTGGTGTAGCTAATAAGCAAGCCAAGGGTCAGGGGAGATTACTGGAGATTACAGAGGATTACTGAGGATTACTGGAGATTACCACCCCAACAAGATTACTTTCCACTGTGTCATACGGTTCAGCCATCCCGTCGGTGTTCTGCAACCTAGCAACCAGGCCAGCTCAGTGTGATGGGGAACCTGAAGAAAAGGAGGAGAGGGGTTGACTCAACCAATGGCTTGAACAAGGTAGTCTTATTCCCCCAACTCCCAAAGCAGAAAGGGGAGCCTACAGTATACGTACATATATTGGTGGAAGTGAACATAGTCTGCTGGGCAAGTAGTCAAACCTATAAAATCCACTGTATACTTGGAGTCTTTCTTCCCCCCCCCCCCGATCAGCCCCTGAATTATTCCTTGGGAGTAACTAACTCACGGGGGAAGTCACACCCATAGACTCTATAGTCACAGCTGCAACCTTGGGCCAAAGCTTTGACCAACTTGCTTTGTGGTTTGACCGTTGACTGCAATGATTCTCTCTCGCTGACCTTTGACCGCATTGCACGTCACATTGCTATGTCCACATGTGACTTGACAGTTGACTGTATTTTAGTGGCATTTTCTGAGCCACTTGGACTGTTGATGGCACTTTTTGAGCGGCTTTGACCATTGACCGACTGCAATCACGGCTGTGACTGCAGGATCTATGACTCTATCAAAGTGACTTCCCCTTGTAACTGTCCCACGAACAACTCATGATCCCACTATTAACTGCGTGTGCAAACCACAATCTCAAGAGCCAAACTCTTATAAAGACCTTGCTATTTTGATCACCTGCGACTGTTGGAAGAGAATACTCCTGTGTGGATCCACCCCACAGGCGAGGAGGCACACCGCCATGCCCCTGATGTTCTGCCTGAGCAAGATGGGGGCTTGCGGGACGGTTAGCGAATGCAGGTCCACGATGCTGTACAGCACGCTGCTGCACCGCTCCTGCAGCTGTACCCAGTGGCGGATGGCTCCCAGGTAGTTACCCAGGTGAGCCATGCCCGACGGCTGAATCCCCGAGAAGATGCGCTGGATCGAAGCCATACTTCATGTACTTCAGCTAGTGATAGCTCTCCGACGTCGACCACTAGCCTCTTACCCAGGCCCTCACGCGGCCGCGTTCCGCGTGAGGGCCTGGGTACGAGGCTAGTCGACCACGTGGGTGACTGGAACTGGATCATGTGACTTACGGTCAGGTCAGCCACGCCCCATGATCGTTGGCCAATTGGATATGGGATGTGTTTACAAAGTCTCGCATGCTCAGCTAGATTTTCATTTCATCGCTGACAGGGCAGTTCCATGATAGACGGCGTTTGTACTGCAGTAGCGAAACACAAAGCGAGGTAAGTGCCGAGTACTTGAAAATAAGTAGCTTCACCCGAGACTGTAGCCTCGGGCGTATAAATTGTTTTCAAGGGTCACTTTGCGTGGATGTGTGTTCAAGTACCCGGTGAATACTGTAATGAAGTGACAACTATGTGATGCCTTCCACTTGGGAGCCCGAGATAGAAGTTTAGTTGCTATGTCATGTGATAACGTTGATAATCAAGTAGCTCCACATGAAATTTGTAGATAGCTATCAGCATTGGCTGCTTGCTGCAAGGAAGCAGTAGCAGTACACATTTAGGGTGTGTGGTGGTGTGTTGGTAGAGTGAGCTGAACTCAGGCTCTGTCCTGGGTTCGAATCCCACTAAACTAAAGCCCTTGGTTTTTCTGTTGAAGGGTAGGCTGCCTTAAAGAAAGGGATTTGTCCTTTGCCCTTCCAGAAAAGAGCAAGCTTGAGCATTGCTGTGTATGGTAACTCAAGCAAGTAATGTCATAATTATCACCATCACCTGTCAATGGCCCAGGACCTGTACGATAACCTTCTGTTTTGGAGATGCAGCATTCCTGGGTTACCAAACCAAAAAGAACTGAACTGAACATTTATACCCATGGCAAACTGATAGTGACTTACGTTTGCGTATATACAATACCCATGTTATGCATCATGATGAGGCAGATATATGCAATTGATGTCATAGCTGGTTATCTACCCACTATCTTTCAGTATTCTCAATAAGGCAAGAAGATTGTACGTTCTATTGTGATTTCAAGTATGTTAACGTTCGCTATTAGGTAGTTAGCATACCTGCTAAGTTCAGGCTGATCCCTGTGCAGATTGCTAGAACAGACAAAACTCCGTTTTTGCGTACTAGCAATATTATTCTTGCCACTCGAAATGGCTGCCTGCATCACGTGCACTTGATTTTGTGACGTGGTTGCTTAAGGTCTAGAGTATTGGCAAGTTTACAACTTGCATCAGGCAGGGCAAAGTTTTGCATCAGTGCCGGCATCCCCCCTAACCACAAACATATTTGAGTTAGCCCCTGGACGACAAGTCCAGTGGATTGATTTTCTGCAATCAGCTAAACGTTGTGAATACTGCCTGCCCGCATGCACACTGTGAAAGTGGCTGATGCGGAAGTATGATTGTAGTATGCCTGGCCTTACAATACATTTATCTTCGACCCTCTGTGTACTGGTTACCACTACCAACTTTGAACCTACAATGGCGGTATGGCCCGGCACTACTGATGCATTCACTGTTCCATAGTGCGTGCGATGTTGTAGAAATTGACAGTTTGTCATGGTAAATGTGTGGTAGTTATGGTCATACTCATTGATAAGACAGTTTCGTATTGTGAAAAATGTTGTCTTGATCAGCAAGTACTTGGAACAGCTGTATGAATGCTGGGTAAGGTAAGGAGGGGGTTTCCGGACAGTAGGGATTTCCGGACACAGCCCCAGCATTCGCTCTCTAAGAGCAGTTTTTGCTAACAACTGTACAGGGTCGGAGAGTTTGAAGCTAAGGTTTGCATGTGCACTTAGCATAGGTGAAGGTTCCCCATGCTTGGCTCGTACCCCGGCTGGGTACGAGGCTACCCCGGCTGGGTACGAGGCTACCCCATGCTGTACCTACATGTATTGACCAAGCCGGTTGATTGTCATGCATGGAAATTTATTGTGTTAATAAATACTAAGACACTTTCTACCAACATAATTATGACCTGTCAGCTTTATGGATGGCCAGTGGTGCCTAAGAGTGCAAACACCACTGCATCACTTTCCTGTTCAGCTTCCTTGAGGGAGTTTCTAATGTCCTCATCCTGTTCCGCTTCCTTGAGGTGGGTCATCAACTGTCTGGGGTGTGTAGCAAATGTCTGTCCACGCTAATAGCCAATCCGAGATACAACTTAATTCAAATCTTCCATCTTTTCCGTGCGTACTTTTACAGACAATGTTGGATTTATTACCTACAGCGTAGGGTTGCATAGGGGATATTTCTGAGCCGATATCTGATGACTGTGGCACTGCAAATATGCGCTACGTGGTCCAAGTGAAGTGTTTAGTAATTACCTCTTTGGCTGCAAATTACTAACCTAGGTGAGGTATATAATTGCACATGAGTGAGTTGCAGTCTTCGTCATGTCCTGATAGTGCTGGTGGTCTCTTCGCAGCAAAATCTAACCCCTTGAGTTTCTTGATGGATGCATGCTTTGTACGTGAGCGTACAGATGTATATTAGACACGTACCTATATGCTGCAAGAGGATTTCTTGCCATTGATATACCACTAACTTCTGGCTGGCATGCCCAGGTGTACTGTGAGCCATTCAGCAACTAGCTAGTACTGATTTTGTGTGGAGTGCTCACTATGATTGACGCCTGAGATGTGAGCTTGGGCACTTGGAAGATGATGTTGGAGTCAGATGTCCTATACAAAGTACACATCTGAAGTAAACATCCTTTGAATACAGGCACCTAATTCAATTACAACAAGCTACTAGAATAGGTGCCCACATGAATAGACACCATAGAAATTCTATGACGTGGTACCTGTTAAGGAAGCTGGTTGACCATCGATGCTAAGGTCCCCTGCTACTTGCTTCACTGCAGGAGTGGAGAGGAGTGGTTCACTGTATCTCACAGCGGGAGTGTTATTCCCGGTAATCGCAGGTAGGCAAGATTAAAGAGCAGACCTGAAGCTAGCCCCATTCCCGGGCCGCATGGGAACGAAGCTAACCTGAGTAGGGTCTGAACACTAGCTGTGCTTGACCAAAATATTATTCCGATGTCGGTGATTTGTGCTGCGTGCAAGTAGCGACGACTTTCTATCATTCCAAGCACTATCTGTTAGTAGGGAGCCTGATAATTCCTGACAAGGTACCTGTTAAGGATGCTGGTTGACCCAATAAGCACCATTAATTTTGTCGCTTGTGCTTTCATATTGCAAGAGCTGGGGGTGGAGACCTGGTCACCTGGCGGTAGTTGCCTAGCACAGTCCAGCTAGCTGATAGGACAGTTGTGTGCGAACAGTAAACAGCCATGGGTACCATGTACAAACGCATTAAACTTCCACCCCAATCTGTTTGTGACTATTTCAGTATGAGAGCTTGTGAAATACCAAAATGTATAGGGTGGACCTTGGGAGCAAGGGCAAGACTATGAATACAATTACTTTCTCCTGATTTTCAGTATGGGGGCAAAACCTGGGGTGGATCTCTGGAGCAAGGCTATGAATATAATAACGGTTCCCCTGATTCATATTGTGTGCCTCTGATTGTGAAGGAGTATTGCTATGGTAATGCTATGGTATTACTATGGTAACGCTTGTTTCTGTTTTGGTAAGAATGTACGTAGTCTCTGACTAACTGTTCACAAGAAAAATGGAGCAGAGGGAGGGACTAGGGGCTTATGCCTCCCCCCCCAATATTTATGCACCAAAAGCGCATGATGACATCATGATCATTGCGGCGAATGACGATGATGTCAACTAGTGCCTTTGTTGCACCTTAGGGATTTAAATCATTACTCATTAATTTTGGTCACATAGAAACCCTGGATGCTAATCTAGTAGGTATGCAGTTCAGTGATGTCTGGAAAGTAGTTCTGTTTGTCGAGGTGAATCATTGGCCAAATTGGTCTCAGAAGGTTCTCAGAGCATCAAAATGTTCCTGGGGAGGGAGGGGGAGGGGCATGTCCCCAGAAGGTGAAGAGGGGTAGGGGCTAGACTGCCCCCAACCTGCAACTTACAACCTTGTAACCGGAAAACCTGAGTATGATTGGGTCAGGTTGTAAAAGTGCATTGTTTGTTACCCACTTATGGCCACTGCCTTCAGACTTGGGGTGATTCCCTGTACATGTAGTGATTCAGTGGCTGGTTTCTGCACTGTGCCGACAGTAGTTGTCAAGTGGGCAGAGAACAGCTGACATGATGTCTGAACTGTTGAAAGTAAACAAACAGAGCCCTGGTTACCATGTGCGCATTAGTATTCTCCTGATATGATGCGTTCTTGTAATAAGAATGCCCCTTGATACCATATTGGGGTTGTGTTGTAACAACAGTGCTCATACTGTGAGGAGGTGGACGAGTAATTGGTCCCCTAGTAGACTTGCTCCTAGAGCTCGGTTTGAACGACGAGGTCAGTTAATTCCACCAAAGTGTCTTCATGAATTTCATCATAATTTATGTAGTCATTGCAGAGTAACGGGACAAATTGCCTTTGTACTTCACCAGCTCCTGGTCCCATGATGTGGCATCGCACCATACGTAAGCTCTAGTTAGCACCATTGGAGGTGTTTCACACACAGGGGTAGCTCCTGGTCCCGAACCATCAATGGCAATGCAGGGTGCAAACCCGTCTGATTTTGTTGTGCTACCAACAGCCGTGTTGTTCCAATGGCGAAGTCCTGATTATATTAGTGAAGACAGTTTTGTCTCTGAGATTCCTGCCTGGCTATAATTATAGCTTTTCTAAGGGTGCCCACTCCCTGTATTTACAACCTAAGCAAAATGTGTTTTGACGTTTGCCAAATCGGCACCATTTTCGAAGAGCTACTCCCAACTAGTAGCTTAATTACTGTCCCATGCGTTTGTATCAGTTCGGTGCCTTCCTTGTCGAGTTTCACTCGATTCCGCCATTTTGGTATGGGGACTGAGCATGGGGAGGGGACTGAAGGTCAACCTTGTAGAAATGGGTCCCACTTCCTGACCGTTTCTCTTCTACTTTTATTTCATGAAGTCATTGCAGTCAGTACCGTTTTCCCCTAGTGTTTCTGAGTAACGTACATGCAATTCCCAGACCAACAGCACCTTGTTTTGTAATATACCTGCTAGCAATCCCCCAACCAACGTACAGCACCTTGTTGTGATAATACACCTGCTAGCAATCCCCTATCCAACATACAGTACGTACGTTGTTGTGGCAGTCCTCCATCCTCTCTGAACCAATGTGTGTAAACACAGTCTCCTGTGGATGCAAGGTTTTGCCACAGGTCTTCCTTTACGAAGAGGAAGCATTTCCTAACCCCAGAGTAAACTGACTGAAAGTTGGCTAACTTAACAAGTGAGTCTTTAAAAGACTTGATGTGTCTCGGCACGACTTGGTATCAGCTAGAATCATGCAGAGGACATGGCAGCTGCTTAACCCTTTATGATGACTGCAAAATCTGTTAGCTATGAGACTTAAGTGAGCGTCAATATCCTTGGAGGTTCTGTGTGAGCAAGGGGTGGGTCAGGACAAAGGGTGAAAGCAGTATGGTCGTGTCTGGGCTTGATGTTTAGTCAACACCTTGGCCAATTCTTTCAGCACTTATCTATAGGCCTATAGCTAGCTAGCTAGAGCTGAGTGAGCTTTAGTATGCACTTGGGATGGCTGCGTGCAGCACACTGGATGGGTGAGTATTCATTGTCCTGAATTAAGTATTAGAGCTACGTAGCAGCAGTCTTGGTAAGAGGATTCATGAGCAGCCATGCAAACCCATAATCATATTTGAAGATCTACTTGCACGTTATAAATACGTTTGACACCCTATTAAGGATGTAGAGCATGCATGCAGCACTTGCGCGGGCGCATTGCGAAAAGCGACGTACGTACCACGTACCACGTACGTACCTACGCATCCAGCACTGTGTCTCGGCACTTCGGTGCCGAGACAAAAATTGGGACTAGTTGCTTATGCACATCTCAACATGTTACTCGGTGGGGAAAGACTTGAGCTTCTGGCCTGGCCTTCAATTGCTCAATTGTTGACAGAGTTGTCTTTTGAATGCACATGTTGTGGATGTGCATGGCCCTCTGATTGGTCGAACCTCAATGCGTAGACATACTATTAACTCTGATTGGTCGAACCTGAACCCAAATGTGTGGACATACTCTACACATGCCTACAACTCCTGAGCAGCTGAAGCTAGCCTCGTTCCCCCAGGCCTACCCCGTTTTCTGTTCTTCTGTTTGCGTTGACAAGTAGTACATGGATGTGGAAGAGTGGCGAAAATGGGGAAGGCCTGGTATTATCCATCACGTGAATGATACCGTAGTGGAGGTAGGGCCCAACCGCAACTAAGTTTAAACACTGGCCATTCATCATCCTGTTGGCTAGGTTCGAATGCTCTGCGGCTAGTCAAGACTCCAGATGCTGTACACGACTTCATTCCGATCCCCCCCACGTCCACCTGACGTCACTCACGTGATGAATGATTCCACGTTTTTCGCCACTCTTCCACATCCATGTACTATTGTCAATGCGAACTAAATAACAGAAAAAAAGGGTAGGCCTGGGAATGAGGCTAAGCCATGTGGCCGTGTGCTATACAAGTCACGCGAGAGAGGACTGCTATCAGTACAGCCTTGCATCGCCACTGGGTGAGAGGCACTTCATTGAAACCCGTTACACATGATGTCCCAGAATAAATCACTTCCTGTTTACCAACAGTCTTGTTTACTAATTACTTGCTTCGTTAAACAGCACAATTATGAATTCATACATGTGACCTGACTTGAAATCAAGCACTTCCTGTTTATCGCTGAGGAAATGTACAGCCACTATGACCACATCAAAGGCTTAATGCATTCCTATGGCATATCATAGGAAATTAATTAGGTCTGGAAGCGTGGTATCACTGCTGCCTTATGAATGCTCTGGTCTCAAGCAGGCATTGCGAGGAAGGACCTCAAGATTCCTCACTGGGTGTGTGTCTACCCTCCCTCTACTTAGCCTCGTATCCAGGCCCTGCTGGCGGGGTGGGGCCTGGGTAGAAGGCTACCCTCTACTGTACATGAGCAGGCCTCCCCCCTCCGTATTTGCTTACTGCAAAAACTGGAGGTGGGGATAGAAGGCCTGAGAACGAGGCTGGAAGATGAATTTTGTGCTTGATGTTTTGGTTACATGAATGAGATGAAACTTTCTGTGTTGAAACAGACCCTACAAAGTGTCTGAAACATCTCGTAAACACATTCCATCGCATTAGCAACAGCAACAGCGTAGCAACAGGATATACTGTATACTACACTGTTTATGTGTACATAGCAGTTGCTGAGCTCAAAGGCTGACCTATAGCAACTTTTAGTCTGTTACCATAACAACCATTGCCACTGGTATTATCTAAATACCATAGCAACCCATTACCACTCCCTATTATGAAGCTATCCATATTCAAAATTCTGGTTGCTATAGTGACGAAACATGCATAGCCTGCCCTTGCTTTCAATATGTATGTACCTGGCTGTAAAATGTCACTGATTAGCAAAGGTAACTCAAGAGATGAAACTTTCTGTGTTGAAACAGACCCTACAAAGTTTCTGAAACATCTCGTAAACACATTCCATCGCATTAGCAACAGCAACAGCATAGCAACAGGGTATACTGTATACTACACTGTTTATGTGTACATAGCAGTTGCATAAACTGACATGTTATGAGCTCAAAGGGGCTGACCTATAGTCTGTTACCATAGCAACCATTGCCACTGGTATTATCTAAATACCATAGCAACCCATTGCCACTCCCTATTATGAAGCTATCCATATTCAACATTTTTGGTTGCTATAGTGACGAAGCATGCATAGCCTGCCCTTGCTTTCAATATGTATGTACCTGGCTGTAAAATGTCACTGATTAGCAAAGGTAACTCAAGAACGACTTGTAACTACATGTATCTCATTTAACTATGACTTTGCATTCAGGACTAACATGACGTTATTCCACCGTTGCTTGTACGGACTTATCCACTCACACAGCTCTCAGATCGTTGTGTTTGTTGTGTACGAAGGCCCCTGGGAGTCGTTAGTTTAGTTACTAGCCACTGTGTGTAGAAACTTATTGTTGCTAACTTGTTCTTGTCTCATGCTTTCTTCCACCAGTGAGCGTTGGCCATGAGTGGTGACTCGAAAGCTTCAGGCCCGCAAAAGAGAAGCAGGTCCAGCTTGAAGAGAGGTGAAAAGGTAGTCTCGGATGACTCTCCTCCCAAGAAAACAGAGTCTCCTGGCTACGAAAACGTTTTTGGAACAACATGGAATAAGGCACTTTCCGTTGATGCCAAGCACGAAAGAAAAGGGAGCAGCTACGAAAATGTATCTACAGTGGGGAAGGACGGTCGTCCCCTTACCTCGCACCACTCTGAGCCCTCCATAAATGTGTCAAATGGTAACGGTTGCGATCATGATCAAGTCATCTCGCAGTCCAAGAAGCCCCGTGCTGTGACTGCAAGCAATATTGATCCTAGCAGCGCGAGAGCGAGGCTCCTACGTGGCAACACCAGTGCCGACTTCGGTGAGTGCCCGCGATGCGAGGAGCTGGAGCAGCTGTTGGCAATGTGGGAGTTGGGGGTGAGTGGGTTTGCCAGGAACTACAGCATGATCCTGGCCCAGCTGAACAAGGTGAGAGATGCGTCCGTCTGCTTGGAAAGCAAGATGAAACAGAGGGCTGGGATGGAGAATTCTACACAAACTTCACCAGCAAAAAAAGTCAATTTATCTTCTCCATCGTTGAAAGTGAGACATTCCATGCTTGAGAACGGGTTACAGTTTGGCACTGGCGAATCGAAACTCGCCGATCATATGTACCCCCCTGAGAAACGGGAAGCCCTCCAAACCTTGCCCTCTGACTATGCAAAGTATCTCGGGGAGCTGAACGCCCACCTTGGCAAGGCCATGGACCTCTGCCAAAACCTGGCAGCAGCTTGCTTCAAGAAGAACCAATCCGCTCTTCAAAGGTCGCACGCTGGAAGCAAAAAAAAGCCCCCTCTTGTGAGATTGAGCAGCCAGCCAGATCCAACTCCCACGAAGCCCGTCACCCCACCAACCACCCCGTACCGTCCTTCTCTAGTCTCCATATCAGAGAATAACCTCTCTGGGACCCTCGAACGCAAGAGAGAGTCTTACAAAAGGCCAAGTGCTCCTGTTACTTCAAGGTGGGAGGGTACTGTGAAGCAGGAGGCCACGTCGTCACCAAAAATACGGGAGAAGCAAGAACGATTGGATCCGGACGGGAAGATGCCAGTACAGAACTCAGTTGAAACACAGACCCAGTCCAATTCCAGTTCCAAGCCTGTGGGACCCAGTTCTGGACTTAATTCAGAACCCAGCAATATTGAGGAAGCTCCCCCAAAGCCATACCACAGTCACATGATGTCGTTGCTTGAAGCTGATGAACAGAGACGATCGGCCGCCCCCTCATATATATTCCTAGATTCTCAGGAGCTGAGAAAAGCTCAGGGAGGGGAGAATGCAGGGGATTCGAGCAGCCTCCACCGGGATTCCGTTCTGAGTTGCTCAAGCGCGTTCTCTGACGGTGATGTGAAGCAGGTGATGTCAAAGATTGCAGATTTGGAGGAGGAGAGGATGAAGCTTCTGGAGACCATTGACGGCTTGCACCAGGACAACCAACACGTGAGCCATGTCTTACCAATTAAAAGGCTTTGGCAGGTAGCTACTTGGTGCTGCAACATCTCCCTGCTTTTCCATACGAACGAGGGTACCCTAACCCTAATCTTTTATCCAGCCATTGTCCCTTGATGACCACAATTATTGGTGCTGTTGCAACACTGCTTACCCTCCTTTTGATTCTCCTAACAAGCCAATAAAACTGCAGTCACTACACTTTGTCCTTCATTACTTCCTGCAATTGAAGTGAATATACAAAGTGACTTCAACTTTGAAGCAATTGCTGCTGATGGCCGGACCAGCCAAGATATGTCACTGGGAGTGATGCAGTTGCATGAAGCCTCGTTCCCAGGCTCCTCCCTGGCTTATGGAGTTTTTGTCGCATACTTTACAGTATGCGACAGAATGTTGGGAACGAGGCTAGCTGTGTGTAGATATACTTTGCTTGCTAGTACAATAGTAATCTGTAAGCAAAAGAGCCGAGTTGTGTTCTAACAAGGCATTCCCAGTAATCTCCAGTAAACTCCAGGAATCTCCTTGGAGCATGTGACCTGTGCCACATTCATGTATGTATGCCAGGGACTTCAAACAGGATTTAATGATGCATGACTGTGTGTGTATGTGGGGAGTGAGGTAGGAGGGAGGAAGAGGGAGGAGGGAGGAAGAGGGAGGAGTGAGGTAGGAGGGAGGAAGAGGGAGGAGGGAGGAAGAGGGAGGAGGGGAGAAGAAAACCCAAACACACTAATTGTCCCTAGGAGGGACAGCCTGGGGGCAGGAAGTTTTGAAATCTAGGTGCTTTCTAGTACTAGTACCTTTTGCAGACCCCCCAAAAGCTTGTTAATATGAGCTAGGTTTGACATTTGGATAACTCCCATCCTCTCCCTTCTCTGTAGGTTCGGCTGTCACTCTGTGAGACAATGGGTGATCTTGAGAACAAGGACCTGCAGCTGATGCTGGCCATGCAGGATCTCTGCATAGCAACAGATGAGATCAAGAGGGCAGCTGCCATGAGGCTGGAGCTACAGACATTGGAGAGGTGAGGAGAGGCAGCCATTGTTTCTGTCTAACCAGGAGACCTTGGCAAGTTATTTCGATCACCCCAACATGTTTGCATCATTACAAGCGACCATGCATGGTACGTAACACCATCAGAGAAGGTCGTGATGACACAATTATTGTATGGTATACTACCAGCTGCTCATACCAGCTGCTCATACCAGCTGCTCATACCAGCTGCTCATACCGGCTGCTCATACCGGCTGCTCATACCAGCTGCTTATTAGGCCAATACTAGTAGCGCCCAGAGGATCTATCTCTTGACAGTGAATTGTACCGCCACACAAACATGGAGCACACACTCAATATCTTCCTTGGCACATGAACGACGTGTCCGTGTTGATCTGAGAACTGTGGCAACCGAAACATTCAGCATTAAGCTGAGAGAGGCAAGCGCGACGGTTCGTGGGTATCACGTGTACCAAGACAGCTGGAATGCAGCTATCGCGTATCAGTGAACAGTTGCCTTGTACATGTACGAGAGAGCCTGGGACGCGCAAGGATCCCTTCGCTGTGGCAGTAGTGAGATCGAGTGTTGCCGTGTCACAACAACTACGAAACGATCGATTGTATGAGTGTTCACGTCGGCCTGCACTACTGGTTTAATTGCGCGCGGCGGAGGCCGCATCGACTGGGCGTGACTAGCCGGAATCCACAATCCGCGAAAATTATTTCCACGAAATTTTGTAAAAGGCCAATCCGCGAAAATTTTGTCCCTCGCAAAATTTGGCGCTATACGATAATCATTAAACGAAGTATTTCAGTAGAACCAACAGATCCCTACTTCTGAGCATAGTTATCTACGTGTACTCCATTGTGAATATATTGCTAAGCACTACTCGGGGGGGGGGGGGGGGGGGGGGGGGGGGGGGGGGGTTGTAAGTAGCTGGGGGAGTGGGATTTCCCCTTCATTGACGCTCTGCAACATATTAGTTTTTCACCCATGATGTCACACACATACACAGTGATAGGCAGGCACTACTGGATCGTCTCAGCAACCTGGAGGATGAGAGTGCAGCAGTAAAGGTCTCCCTCATTCAACTGCTTCAGCAAAAGTCTGCCACCAACAAGACTCTTGCTCTTGAGAATCTAAGGCTTTCTCAGAAGGTGAGTCTGCGAGCACACTTCCTCCTCTCTCAGTAGGATCATTATCTTGTTCAGCTGTTGCGTCTCTGCCCCAGCTGTTGTATTCCCTCTTCCAGCTATCATATCTCTCCATAATTGTGCTGGAGGCTGTGGTGGTTGATAGTGAGAGTATCCGCTCGGGAGGCAATGTGCTTTTACAGTTAATCCACCTAAGTATTAGGTTCGAATCCCAGCTGGTCCCACAATTTTTCTGTGGGCTCATTCTCTCTCTCCAACAACCCCTAGCCTCATTCCCACGTGGCCTGGGAATAAGGCTATTCCACCTCTAGTTGTTACATTATCTGGTGTTTGCATGATTGTATCCTCTTTTCTCCCATTGCAATCCTTATGCACAGATGAAGCAGCTGTCAGACCCTTCTCTCCAAAGGCGGTCCAGCCGCAACTCACGTTCAGATAATTCAGACACTATCAGTGTGACGAGCAACGTTACGACAGAGGAGGATGCAACCATGCAGGGGACATACATGGGCCTGGTCAGTGGCGAGTTATAGTGTCGGTCCCAGACCCAAACCAACCCCAGCGCGGATCGCTTTCAGTATTGCGTGTTATACTGGAAGCGGCACACGCACTGGATGAAAGGTCTGGGAACTAGACTAGAGAATAGCCTAATCTCAGATCAGTTATACAAATTGAACTGAAGTTACTTGTGTACATGTATGTATGTATATGTATGTACAAGTGACTAGGAGCTGGTTGACATTGTGAACTTCCCTCTTGGCTCCTAGCTTGTACTCCACTTCCCCTCCTTCCCATGCAGGAAGATGCCGGCTGCTTCGTGCACAAGCAAGGGTTCCTGGTGAAACAGGGAGGGAAGGTGAAGAACTGGAAGAAGAGATTGTTTGTTCTTGACTCGGACGGACTCTCCTACTACAAAACAGAGCAGGTAATCTATTCTTCTTACAGTACACAAAAGTCCTCATGTAAGCTGTTGGTCCATAACCATGGAAACAGACATTGAAGTACATGTAGCATATTAAGATTTTAACATGTGTGTGTGCGTGACGGAAGTGGGATGTTCGTGGGGCGGGACTAGACTAGCGACGCGTGACCTTCGTACTTCAATTTACTGAGCCTTGAACTCAGCGAAGAATGTTCGAGGGCTGGAACACCTGGCCAGTGCTACAAGCGCATGCATCGGGGAGCAGCAGTCGAAGCGGACGCAATCAAGGAGCAGGAGCCGAAGTGGACGCAATTGGGGAGCAGTTGAAGTGGGCGCAATCAGGGAGCAGCAGCTGAAGCAGACGCAAGCGGCGAGCAGCAGCTGAAGCTGACGCAATCAGGGAGCAGTAGCTCTGCACAGAGAGCTGTCCGGCACCACATTTCTCACGTAGGTGAACAAGGGGGAAAGTAGCTCAGCGAGTGAAGTGAGCGAAGCTACGTGATATTTTGTTCTGAGTCAATGAATCTAGTGGATAGCTAACATAAATGGAGCTATTATGCTTACATGAAATACTGCAGCCGTAGCTAGCACAGTGCCTGTTACTTACTGTATCTGTTACTGTATCGTCAGGTGGTAGTACACTGGTTTACCCGCATCCATTGTGGTCCAAAGTGTACATTATATGATGATCACATATCCCCTCACCTCTCCCCCTCCCTGCTTCCCCTCTTCCCCTCCCCTTCCCCTGCTACCCTCTTCCCCATTCCACATCCCCCTCTCCCCACCCCCCTCCCCTTCTCCCTTTTCCCATCCCTCTCCCCCTCCCCTCCCTTTGCCCTCCCCCTCTCCCCCTATCCCTTCTGCACATTTACAAGTATTGTTTGCTCTCTGTGTGCAGCCCATCACAAAACTGCCTCTCTCGGGGATTGAACAAGTTCAGGTCTGCCATGGCAGGTGAGCAACATAGTGTTATGATAATTATCCCATTGGTACCTGATCTCTCGTCCCCCCTCCCACCACCACCGACACACATTATACATATTTCACACGGTACACCTTCTGTGAGGGATAAGTGAGAAGGGCAGGGACAGGAAGTGGACCATAACCTAGCAGGCCATTCCAGTACTAGCAAGCTATTGCAGTTCTAGCTGGAAGTTGAAGTGGGAGTGGCTTAGGTTTAGACAGGAAACCAGTGCCACACCTCTGTCGTGAATATACTGTTCAACAAAGACCACCCTCCTCCTCCTCACTCCCTTCCTTCCTTCCTTCCCCTTCCTCCTCTTTACCCCTCCCCTCTTCTCCATCCCACTTCTTCCACAGGACTTCCTACCCAAACATGTTTGAGGTGCACACTCGAGACCGGGTCTACCTCCTCTCCGCACCCACCGAGGACGAGATGCAGTCCTGGGTGGGGATGGTCCAGACCCTAAAGCAGTACGACAAGCAAAGGAAGCAGACTTCCAGGGGAAACCATGCATGGTCATTTCAGAACTCATCCCCAAGGCTGCCCCCTGGGCCTGGAAGGAGGGCCACATCGGAGGGACATTCAGACAGAAGGAACAGCCATCCCCAAAAGAATGCTGAGGAGGCGGAAGAGGAGGAGGAGGAGGAAGAAGAGGGGGAGGAGAATGGGACGGATATACCACAATTGGGTGAGTCAGGATTCTGCTGCTCTCCCATTTCCAGGTGTGCGGGCTATGGGAGCAGTGTACATAGATGTCACAATTTTAGACAGAAATAGACTACCGAGATGTTTTAGAGGGGTTACAGTGGCTGATGCTACATGGTACATGTAGCATCAGCCACTCTTCACTACCACTCTGAAATGTGTCAGTGGGTGTTCTTGTTCCCTGATCAACAAACACACCTTTAGAGCACTAACGTTAAATAGTCATTGCCTCCGAATAATTCACAGAAGTCCCCTGTACAGTCGTGCACGTGTATCCAAGCTACAATGCACTGTATATTGCATGTTATCTCAAATGTACAGAAAGTAACTTGATCTTTGACCTTGTACTTTGCATGGTCTGTTTGGACTAATAGACTTCATTATGTAATAGTGATGTCATTGTCAAATATGATTTTCTTACCAGCATGTATGTCGGCCCCAGTGCGCTCCTTTGCTGATGAAGAGGACATCACGATAGGAAGCTTGAATCTGGCTCAGCTGCAGAAGCCTCTCTGATCAGACACCATTTGTCATAGTTACCTTTGCCACGAAACCTCTAGTAAAATAAGATGACAATTGTGAGATGTATATATGTAGCACAAAGTGCTCATTGGTTTGTCTTGGTATCTACAGTTGTAATACGTGAACAAGCAATGGTTTGTTAAATTGAACTACATGTACCTTACTCAACACCTAGTACTGAAATCATGATTTGTACTCTGCAAGGTTGAGCATCCTAGATGCCAACATTAATACTGCCATAGACACCATTTTGTACAAATCACTACACAATCTTTGCTCAGTTGTTGTGTGGATTTTCATCGTGTGTGCTATACTGTGTGGCTGTGTTATTGTCTGTTGTACCTCTTTGAATTTGTGATGAAGGGAATGCATCAAGAAAAACTCTAGCCCTAAACATCCAAGCACTCATGCGCGTAATATATTCATGATCGACGCAAGATCGTGTTGAGAAGTGTAGCCATAATTATTGTTCCCTTGCAGGCCTTCTATATACACCTCCAGTTTTTCTGTACTACAAGTGAGCTATTATTTTAGTGGACTATTGTTGATCTACTAGCATCAAGTGAACTATAGCTATTGATCTAGTGACTTAAACATCAGTAACTGCATGAGCTATCATGCAGAATAGAAACTTGGATGAAAGAAAGATGTTGGCCCTGCAGAGTGAAGTGTCGGCTTGTCAAGATCCACAATCTAACAGCTATAAAGTCCCTTGTGTGCTGGTGACGGACGCGAGTTTCTTTTGTTTGTTATGGACCCCCCACCTTATAATTTATTGATTCTGCATGAGCCTTGATGGCCATCGCGTATATATAACCAAACATCAAACATTACATACCAATTCTACTCCTGTCCATCACCTTCCGTAGGTATTTCTTCACCCCCTGTCTATTAGCTCCACACCCTCCACATTTGTCTCTCTGCCCAGTAGCACCTTCACCGTCTCCTTCTCACCCAGTCTCTTGTAGTATTCCGTTAGGCTATTCTTTATCTTCAACAGTTCCCATAATTGTGCCCTCTCCTCACAGTAAGCCTTGCACCTTACCGGTCAGTATAATTATGCTCCACACTCTCGTCCTCATGATCACCCGTACAATTACAACACATTATGCATTCTGGTTCGATTCTTCCAACCTCCCACTTCAGCCCTCAGACCAGCTGATCTCGTCCGAAACTTAATTTTTTTCTCCTCTTCAGTCTCCAGGGTCGTCCAAGTACTTCTCATTCTCCCTTCACTGCCGCATACAAGTCCAGAGTCTTCTTGCTACTCACTTCGTCTGCCCACCTCTGCTTCCACACCTCTTCTCTCACCCTCTTTCCATCAGTCATTGTGGCATCCTCGTCTCCCAAAACGGCCTGGGAACGAGGCTACCCTCCTCTCTGATAGAGTACATACTCCTATGTTTTATGCAGGGATAGAATAGACACGATATGTGATACGACTGTTGTGAGGAGACTACTGCTCTGTGATAGATGGCAAGCTTTCGAGATGTAGGGAAAGAAGAATGACCAAAAGTAGGGAAACAAGGTAAGCATAATTAATATGCAATCCTGCTCTACATGGGGATGTTTTGTAGCTCCTGTCTCCCAAATAATACAAACCTCACCGGTACCCTCCTTCCAAAGCTCAAGTGCGAGCATATATCCAATTCATAGAACCCCCGCTATCTCCTCCGAATTGCCCTTGCTAACCGCTTTCTTCACTGAGCATGCGCAACCGGACACATCCGGTTTGGGTTTAAATACTCAATTTGTATCAAGTTTTGGCGGGAAGTCGGGATGGCACACTCGCTAAGCACTTGCTTTGCAGCCTGGGGGTTGAGTGTTCGTCTCCCCAATAACCGAGTACGAGTCTGGGCCACTCCGTACACACCGGTTCCTGACTTCCCCGCCTAGCAGCCGGAGTACGCCGGTTCCCATCTGACCACCGAAGCTAAAGAAAGGTGTTCTGGTTGAAAGCAGGTTAGCCTCCTGTGATTCCAGTCACCGACGCCTATCCAGCGCTCCTGAGGCTTACACTTCGGTGTCTGACCTGTCACGGAGGGGTAGGTGTGTTGCTAGGTTGTATTTTTTCTTTTTTTCCCCCTTCTTTTTTTCTTTTGGCATTCAGGGCTGCTATATATAGTATAAGTATAGCTTATTCTTTTTTTTTCTTTTCTTTTTTTCCCCCCTTTCTTTTTTTGTTCTTTTGGGTGTGTTCAATCGGGGCTGCTAGACTATAATTATAGGCTTATTCCTTTTTTTTCCTTTTCTTTTTCCCCCCTTTCTTTTTTTTCTTTTGGGTGTGTTCATCCAGGGTTGCTACAAGTAGACTATAATTATAATATAGGCTTATTTTTTCCCCCTTTCTTTTGGGTGTGTTCATTCGGGGCTGCAACAAGTATAGGCTTATTCTCCCTTCAGCTGATTTTGCTGTTCGTCTATATACATTGCAATATTGTTTCCTTTCACATGACTTATACTTATCGACACATGCGTATCCCCGCCCCAACAGATAGACAGCTGTTCACACTAGATTTTCTATTTGGCTATAGCACGTTTACTCACACAATCATAACAATGTAGCCATGCACAGATCATGCTTTATATACGTTGCAATGTCATAAAACCTAGCCGGCCCCTAGTAACAGTATTGTCTGGCCCATGGGGAATAAACACAGGACCTAATTATATCACTGCAGCCGTCATCGCCTGAAGTACATTCTGATAAGAGTTAGCATGCAACTAATAATTTCAGGGTGCAGGGGGGGTCTTGTACAGTTCAGTAATTACTAAGACTAGCACCATGCACCTCCATTTAAACCCAGTCCATATATCGATCATTATGCAGAAGTATATATAGGCTGCGCTGAAAGTGGGTATATGTATTGCCTCATTAATCGGATACAACTATGCACGCAAATTAATGATGTTGTGACCATCTAGCCTCGTTCCCAGGCTCCCCCTGTGCGTGCGGTGAAGAAAAATACGGTGTGCAGGGGGAGGAGCCTGGGAACGAGGCTAGTGACCATCCACTTGAACCACTTTTCATCATGCACCCAAAGTTATATCACCATATATATTATGCATGGTTGACCCAAACATTTATGTAGTGGAAGTCATGTGATATATGCATGATTGAAGTTTGTGGTGTCAGTTGCTGGCTGGGGTGATATGATCAGAGATCTCTTCGAATCTGCTACTGCAAACGGCCAGGAGTTGATGACTACCCCTCAGCAGAACCGCCAGCCTGGGAGAGAGGCAGATCAGAGCTGTCAATGTGGTTCACACCAACTAAGCATTCAATTGGTGCCTAATATGCCAGGTGTCTTGAACTAGGAGAGCAAGGAGTGA
Source organism: Axinella damicornis (assembly GCA_963931865.1). NCBI lineage: Eukaryota > Metazoa > Porifera > Demospongiae > Axinellida > Axinellidae > Axinella > Axinella damicornis. Next base: position 19,818,493 of record OZ007506.1, read on the forward strand.
GATACAAAGCTTGGGATTAGCACACTTGTGATCAGCATGAATGGAGCATTCCAATGATGTCCATTTTGCTGTCGGTTGAATTTATCACAAAAATCCATGGATTATATATAGCCTTTGGCCGACCTTGATTTTTGACAGAAATGTGACCAAGATTTTAAGGACATCATTGGAAAGCTCTTTTTATGTTGACCACAACGGCACAATCCTCAGCTTCAAATGTCATTCACATACCGAGTGCAACGTTCTCTTCCAATTGTGGTTCATTGGCCCATTGTTCTTTTTTTTTCTTTTGTTGAGTGTTCGTTCAGGGCTGCTATATGAAGCAGGTTAGCCTCCTGTGATTCCAGTTGCGCCTATCCAGCGCTCCTGAGGCTTACACTTCGGTGTCTGACCTGTCACGGAGGGATGGGTTGTTGCTAGGTTGCCACGGTATTTTTTCTTTTCTTTTTTTTTTCAAGGAGGAGGCTGCTAGGCCTAGTTTGGTTTCTTTAGCTACATGTATATTATTCTTTTCTACCTCAAGTGATATATAATTAATTAATGTGTCTCTGTACAGCAATACATGTATACACAATTAAGTGCTGCTTGAAGTATGGGGAATTTAAATACTATCCCTTAACCCAATTGAACTACGGAATTCTTCCCACCAAGACAACACATTTTCCTGCATTCAGCGCAGTGAGCGCACCAGTGCTCCTCTCCTACAGCATTCACTCCTCAGCGGCCAGACTAGCTTGGTGGGGCACACACGCATGGAAAGCCCCTTCTGGCAATACCGTTAATGATATTCATGACCCCCACATCATATTATGATACCGTTACTTGAACCCACCAATTAACATCATGATGACACGGCTGTTGGGAGTCTCAGAAAGTGGAGGTAATTATATAGCCTACTCAATGGTTAGCCTCGTTCCTGGGCTCCGGCCTCTCCAGCTTTTTGTACAGTATGTGACAAAAAGTTGGGGAGGAGCCTGGGAACGGGGCTGCTCAATGGTTGTACAGATTGAGGCTGAACATTACACTGCAACTTTATAGGCACTGCAGTTGTGCCTATCTGACACTAATTGGAGGAGCATACTATTGTTGACCTTTCAACTTTCAAGGAGGGATGGCTGGAGGCTGCAGGTGTTGTATACAGATGACTGGGATACAAGGATAATACCCTGGCCCCAGGGCCCATGAATTCGTTGTGAGTCAAATAGATTGAGGCCCTCCCCCATTATCCAGCCTGTCCGTTGTATGATCGAAAATGCAAACTTTCAAACATTTACATAGGCCTGTTTAGCTGAGTTACTTGTACTATCAAGAATGCCTATATACACTGTCTATATACAAAGTTCACCTGTACACAATGCATACAGCAACCAAAAACAACTCAACATAGGCTAGACTGAGATGGAGCCCTTTCGGAAGTCGGTCTTTCCAATGAGACAGTTCACAAGGACTGGCTTTCCACCTCTTGATACTTCCTGTGCCTTTTTCAATGTGGCCTTGATATCCTCGTCGGTCATCTCTTGATCCAACTTGTATCCCACTCCACCGAAACCATTGGCAACCATTTCGTAGTCACAGTATGAAAGCATGCAGGCAACGTCGCTCCCAAACGTGGGGACCTGCTCTCGGGCGATTTGTGACCAGCAGGCGTCGTTTCCAACGAGTGCTATAACTGGGATGTTGTGCCTTGTGAAGGTATCAAACTCTGCCACGCTGTACCCGAGCGAGCCATCACCATAGATGATCCAAACATCTGCATCTGGGTTGCAGAGTTTAGCACCAAGTGCAAACCCCCCACCAACACCAAGAGTACCAAAAGCTCCAGGATCCAGCCACTTCATGGGACCACGTGGACGAAGAATGTATGCAGCACTGCCGACAAAGTCACCACCATCTGCGATGAGTATGCTATTCTCACTCAGTACATCCTCCGTGTGGTAGAGCACCTTGAGCGGGTTTAAATGTTTGTCTGGGACTTCCTCCGCTTTTTCTCGATTCATGGCCTCCTTTTCGTCATCCCTCTCCCTGAGCATGGCTAGCCACTCCTTGGAACACGAGTACCCACTAAGGGCTTTGGAAAGGGAGACCAAAAATGATCCTGGGTCAGCGTGAACGAACATATACCCCTTCCAAAATACATCGGTGTTCAGTTTCGTGTTTGCTTTAGAGCGGTTGATGGCAACAACCTTTGAGCGACGACTCAGTATTCTTCCGTAAGAAAGCCGAAAATCTGCAACGGAGCCAGCTAATATCACAACATCCGCCTCTTTGAGAGCATCCTTGCGTCTCTGCCGGATGTGAATTGAGCTGTTTTTGCCGAGGAGTCCACGCGTCATCCCACCAAGGAAGCAAGGCACCCCTAGCTTCTCCAATGCGGCTTGGACATCAGTAGGTTTGGTTGGTGGCAAAGTGGTTTGACTACCCAGCAAGAATACGGGCTTCTTGGCACTAAGAATCAGGGACGCACACTTAGATATTTCACTTCTACTCGCAAGAGGGTAGGTAACAGGTAAGGGGGACATATCTTGGGGTTTCCAGGCACCAGCATAGAGCCTATTCAGGTAGTTTTGAAGGTACCACCGCGTAATCCACTGACCAATTGTTTTCACTTCACTCTTGGGGAAAAGTTCTTTTGAACAGACATCATATGGGTATAGGGAATCGGCTGGAAGCTCAACAAAAACAGGACCAGGGACATCACTTTGGGCAACTTGAATTGCTTTCCTAAGAGTCGGGATGATATCGCGAGCACATTTCACTGTCGCAGTGTATTTGCACAGGGGTTTGAAGAGGGAAAGCTGGTCAATGTCCTGTAAAGCACCTCGCCCCTTCATGATAGTTGGAGCTGCACCTCCCAGCAGAAGGAGCGGGGATTCTGCCATGCTAGCGTTCTTGATGGCTGTGACGGTATTTGTCAGGCCAGGGCCTGCTGTGACGCAGGCCACGCCAATGGTGCCGGTAAGACGGGCAACTGCATCGGCAGCAAAAGCACACGTCACCTCATGGCGAGTGTCCACCACTCGAATGCCCAACTTCTCACAGGCCACCAACACAGGTGAAATGTGGCCCCCACAGAGTGTGAAGATGAACTTCACTCCGTGCTCTTTCAACACAGCTGCAACCGATTCCCCACCATTTCGCTTCGATTTCTCGTCCACTTCGTTGAAAAGTAGATCCACTAGTCCGAACCGGTGCACGAATATCGCCAGGGCGGTGAAAAAGGTTGCTACAAGGAACCAGACGACATTGACTAGAGAAAGGGTCGGAGGAAAGATGTCCATGGTTTGCTGGATCGTTTCTGGGGTTGAAACAACGGCACGTACTCTCGGCCAACCCTTCGACTTAACAACTGAACGGAAACCTGGTCAGGAAAGGAATCAGGATGTAAGGCCATACATATCGCCTTTCTTTGTTGCTGCAAAAAGCCACGTGACTAAAAAAATTCGCGTAATTAGACCAAACGTTACTATACGGTTAGCACGTGTACACTATACCCCTATACCATCGAGACCATGCCTTCTGTGAGGGACAGGAACGTTAGGAAGCTCACACGAATGAAGAAGCGTGCCAAGGTTCGAATAAAGGCCAAATTGGACAAAATTTCGAGTGGTAAGCTGAGAATGAGAGGTAGAGTTTGAGTTCCTATACCTTCAAAGACCTTAGCACTCCCAACACTGAAGTAGTGAGACCGTTGAGTTTCATCATAGTGTAATACATGTGTAAACCATCATCACTTTCCATCTGTGGAAGGCGTTTACTATCAAATTTTAATTATCATCTTTGAAGTGCCATAATTTTTGGCAGCAGATTGACACCCAATTTTGTGTGTAGACCTTTCATCACCACAGCCCAATCTTGTGACAAATTAAATGAGTGGTTGGGGGTGGGGGGCTGCCGTGAGAGAGAATAGTAAGTACTAGTCACCAGCTCTGTCATCTGCTTTTCGTCATGGTACCAAGCACTTACTGTTCTGTTCCAAGACGAGTTGGTTTTCTACCTCTGTGTTGTCACTTGCCTACAATACTTCTTTTCATAAGTATTGGCAATTCAGCTGCTAACTATTGATGTGCTGTGTTCTAGAATTGGCGTCTGGAGCTGGGTACGATGAACAGGGGGAGGATGAGGACGTGGAGTTGAAGCCGAGTGAGCCAAAGAAACAGAGAGTAGAGAAGCAGAAGAGGAGGAAAAGAACTTCTGAAGGCGTTACCCGATCTCAGAGTGGGACAGAGGAGGTTGTAGCTGATCCGCAACAATCTGAAGATGACGGTAGGTGGTGTGTTTGGGTGTGGCTTGTGAGACCTTATATTGATACCTGTCCTTTCTTTTACCTGTCTGGGATAATTTCCTAGCTTCGTTCCCAGGCCTTCCACACCTCCAGTTTTTGATCGCTTACAGTATGCTAAAACGGAGGGGGAAGGCCTGGGGAATCTTCTCACGTGATACGTGGCACAGCTGACATCTCGGATTCTAGACGCAATGGTTTATTTACATTCCCATCCACAGCTACAGAGAAGCTAGAAAACTGAAACAAGTTTCAGATAAGAGGTAATCAATCAATCAATCAAACTTTAATGTCACCTGCCAGAAGCAGCCAGCTAATGAGAGCTTATGAGACACACGTTTACAAAAACACACCAATAACGATTAGTAAAGTAAACGGAAACGGCACAGTACAGTAGACGAAGACTTAGAGGAACATAATATGTCCTACCTGTAAATGATATCCAGGTTCGGTCGCTGAGGGATAGCTGTGATTCAAGGGGTGAAACTCCAAATAGTGCCGTCTTTTTGCTCCACGGGAAGATTGCGTCATGGCTGGGCATTTTCATGTTTGTCACTCGGCAGCCCTTTGGAGTCATGCCTTGTAGCCTGGGTATGCTTCATATGCTCAATGTACAGCTGTTTGCACAATCTTTGCACTTTGCCAGTTACAAACGTCGGATATCTAATTGAATTTGTGGTTAACTTTAAGTGCTCAGTCTGCTGAGTCAGCGTTTTCTGAGTAGTATTTGGGTCTCTAATTAAACACTTCCGTCTGCTGTTGGTAGCCTGCAAGTGCAAAGATTGTGCAAACTGCTGTAGCTCTCAGCTGGCGCTTGTCCCATCTTTGTACATGTAGCTAGCGCAGAATGCAAGATTGGTCTCGTACATGACTTTGACTGTTGATATGAGGGGTGACGATATATGACGGTCGTGCCGCGTATCACGTGAGAAGATTCCCCAGGTCTTCCCCCTCCATTTTTTGCATCCTGTAAGCAATCAAAAACCGGAGGTGTGGAAGGCCTGGGAACGAGGATAATAATTTCCAGGTGAAAATGCAATAGTGATTGAAATGTTGTATATAAGCAAAGTGTTGCAACCATGCACGGTCCAGATTCAATGACGGCTTACCATGGATAATAATGTGATTTTGTTTCTATATCACATGTACATGTACAACTCTGTATTACAATTCTATTCTTTTTGCAGATCTACATGATGATGATCAGCACTCGGACTCAGAACTCTCAGCACTATCCCGTGTGTTGGGGGGAGGGGCTGAGGCTAACCTGGGGGATCACAGTTTCAGCTCCTTGGGGGACGTGGTGTCTGAGAAGACACTGAAGGCCATTGGAGAGATGGGGTTCAGTGAGATGATGGAGATACAGTACCGTTCCATCAGACCGCTTCTGGAAGGAAGGTACTTGTATGCAAGCAGCGTGTGGTTAGGAGGAAGGATGGAGGATTAGAGTGTAGAGAGAGAGTTTACTAGTCGGGAGGGGGTGGGCTGGGGGGGGGGGGGGGGGGGGGGGGGGGGGGGGGGCTGGAGTGCGAGCTGACAGATCCTGAAGAGGTTGGAAGCAGACAGTCAGCCAGTCTGTTTCTGAGTGTAGCCATCGGTGACCGTCCGTTCTGTTGTGTGTCTTGTGTCCTCTCAGAGACTTGCTGGGTGCCGCCCGTACTGGCAGCGGGAAGACCCTGGCCTTCCTCATCCCAGCTGTGGAGCTGCTCTACAAGCTCAACTTCATGCCGAGGAACGGTAAATACTTGGAGAAGGGAATAATTGGGGTCAACTTGGAGCAACCTATTCACAATGGCTGGACGGATGACGTAAATCATTTAGAGCTGTCAGATTTTTTATTTTAGCTTCATACGTACATGTTACATGTACAGGTAGCTGCTGTGAGAATATCCGGCAAGATTTATTGATCGGTGCACCTCTTTACCTATCCCTCCTCTCTACTCTCTCTTCTCTCCAGGCACGGGAGTGATCATCATCTCCCCAACGCGGGAACTGTCTCTACAGACGTATGGTGTAACCACAGAGCTACTCCAGCACCACCACCACACCCACGGCATCGTCATGGGAGGGGCCAACCGAAGGGCAGAGGCAGACAAGCTGCAGAAGGGTGTGAACCTTCTCGTAGCAACTCCTGGAAGGCTCCTGGACCACTTGCAGGTGTGTGTGTACATGTATTTTATGAGAGACTCATTATACCCCCCCACCCCCCCCCCATCCCAGAACACACAGGGTTTTCTCTACCGTAACCTGCAGTGTCTCATCATTGACGAGGCGGACAGGATCCTGGAGATTGGGTTTGAGGAGGAGATGAAGCAGATCATCCGACTGCTGCCAAGTGAGTTGGATGAATATCACTCCTCCATGTCTCCCTTCTCGTCCTCTCCTGCTCTCCTCCTTCCCCACCTTCGTCCTCTCCCTTTCTCCTCCTTCCCACCCCCTCCTCCCTTCCTCCTCTCCCTCATCTTTCTACTCTCTCACCTCCTTTCCTCAACTTTCTCCACCCCCTTCTCCTTCTCCCCCATTTTCAAGTCTCCTTCCTTCCCCTTCCCTGCTCCCTCCATCTCTTACTCTTCTCTCCTCTCCCTCTGCAGAGAAGCGCCAGACAGTGCTCTTCTCGGCCACCCAGACCCGCAACGTGGAAGACCTGGCCAGAATATCCCTGAAGAAAGCTCCTCTCTACGTTGGGGTGGATGACAACAAGGACACGTCAACTGTGGAGGGGTTGGAACAGGTGAGAGGGTGCAAGTGCGTGGATACGTCAGAGGAGGGGAAGCGATGACGAGCTGGGAAGTGGCCTGGGGATGAGGCTATGAGTGTTTATCTCAGGCCTACTGTAAAATATGGAATAGACTAATGGCAGGGTTTATTTCAGAAAATATCACGGGGGGGATTGAATAGTGAGTGGCAGTGCGCTATTTTGGGGGGGGGGGGGGGGGGGGTAGCCCCACCTACCTAGATGTCCACCAGACGTCTAGGTGGCACTTGACAAACGTTTCTTCCCTCTGCAAGTAACAAACGTTGGGGTGAGAAGGCCTGTGTATGAGGGACGTCTAGGTACGTCACTGCACTTAACAAATGTTTCTTCCCTCTGCAAGTAAGTTAAACAAACGTTGGGGTGAGAAGGCCTGTGTATGAGGGACGTCTAGGTACGTCACTGCACTTAACAAACGTTTCTTCCCTCTGCAAGTAAGTTAACAAACGTTGGGGTGAGAAGGCCTGTGTATGAGGCAAATAGATCTCCCCCAACCCCATCCTGGCAACAGTGGAAGTGAGAAGGTTATGTCTCTGAGCAGTACAACTTCCCTCTCGATCACATGCACACACACCCTCTGCAGGGGTACGTGGTGTGTCCCTCGGAGCAGCGGTTCCTGCTGCTGTTCACGTTCCTCAAGAAGAACCTGGGCAAGAAGGTGATGGTGTTCTTCTCCTCCTGCAACTCGGTCAAGTTTCACTCTGAACTGCTCAACTACATCGACATCTCCGTCATGGATATACATGTGAGTGAGGGCAGCTGGATGAGCTGAAGGGGGCGGGGCACATGCAGTAGAACTTTACATTTCCAGGTGTCATACCATAAAACTGGCACATGAATTATAATGTGCAAATCATTCAGTCCTGAATTCAATGACCTGCCGATTCGATGGCCACTACGAAGAATGGAAACTGAGCAAAGGTGTAAGCGAGACCAGGGTTGTACACACATTTCAAGGTTCCAGCTAGGCCCGGCTAGTGCCAGGAATGCAACTGGCTGTATGTCAGGCGACCATCTAACCTCCTCACTCACACTGGACAACTTTTAAGTAACTCATTCTCTCAAGCACAATGCCCTGCATTCACCGAGTAATTATCATGACAAAAGGGGAATACAGGTGCTATCAATACATTACGGTTTGAAAGCTCGCATGTTTGTGCGTGTGTACGTTCATGCGTGTGTGAGGAAGTAATGAAAGTGAGGTGTTCAGTGGGCGGGACTAGACTATTGACACTCACACGACCTTCGTAATCTGCACCCAGCTGAGACACTGTTGATTCATGAGAGTAAAGAACTATCCTGGACTCATGCGTACACAGTGAGGCTGGACAAGTTTAAGTACACATTCACAACACGCAAACACACACACACACACACACACACATACACACGCACACACACAACACACACACACACACATACACACACACATACACACACACATACACACACACATACACACACCCATTCTCTCTTGCGCATCCCCTCCAGGGTCGCCAGAAGCAGCAGAAACGTACCTCCACTTTCCTTGAGTTTTGTGAAGCCCGTCAGGGAACCCTCCTCTGTACTGATGTCGCTGCACGTGGGCTGGACATCCCAGAGGTGGACTGGATCATCCAGTATGACCCACCTGATGACCCCAAGGTGGGTGTGGCAGGCCTGACTTCTGCCTGCCTGTTGATCCTTTGAAGGTATTTGATAGGAATGTTGGTGTATATCTATGCTCTCTCCTTCCCTCCCCCTCCCCCCCTCCCTCCCTCCCTCCCACCGTGCCTCCCTCCCTCCCTCCCTGCCTCCCTCCCACACACACACACACACACACATACACACACAGGAGTACATCCACCGTGTGGGTCGTACAGCGAGGGCAGGAGGACGAGGCCACGCCCTCCTGTTTCTACTTCCAGAAGAAGTTGGTTTTCTCAAGTACCTCAAATTTGCCAAGGTGAGGGAGAGAGGAACTGTCTTGTGCTAGATGAAGCCACTCAAGGCGTATCGTTTGTGTGGGAACATGGTTCAACTAAACTCCTCAAGTTTCATATTATGGTTGGATCAATTATATGTGGGAAGGAGATTGAGCCTACTTAGAACGCGTTCCCTGACTAATGAGCTCCGTCTGCCCTCACACCTGAGTTGTGAAAGGAAGTGTGTTTCTGAAAGGTATTGCTAAAGGCTAAGTTTTATCCTTAAACCAAGTCCAGCAGGACCGATTGGTTAAGGTGGCACATACCCCTTCACGTTAGGTTACCTTTAACCGTCGGGGCGCCCCGACAGTTAAAGGTAACCTAGCGTAAAGGGGTATGTGCCACCTTAATGTCCCCTCCGATGGACATGTAGGTATCTTTCTCCTCGTTATGGGGGTAGATTGATGGGGATGGAAGGCAACACGATCCAATGTCATTTCCCAGGAAGGGAACACCCCATGATTGAACTGCAGTACCAGTACCGTATACAGCTATGAACTCTCTACCAGCCAATGGCGGTGTTTACCATTGTAGTCTCCCACAAGCTCTACATGTAAGGATTTTTATGGGAGGGGTGGAGTTAATACTTTATACTTGCTGCTTCTTTAAGCAGTTTCTGATGATTATGGTTGAGAGATAATGCTTGTAGGTGCACCGCATGGAGCAAGTTGTCCCTTTTATTCATATTAAATGCCAGTTCCGTTTGAATGCCAAGTCAAAGGGTGTCCGGGAATAAATATATGTAAACACCCGGGCTTTTATTGAGGAAAGAAGGTATATGGTCCTCACTCACTCGAGCTGGCACTGCTAAAACTAAAGAGGAAACTATAGTTTGCTACCAGACATTCGTTTAGCATTAATTTGTAAGGGGTCTGGGAATGAGAGTATTGATTGGACACATTGCGGAAAACACTGTGTACCGTTTGTTTTTAATTAGTTAGGCAGCTGTTTTGTAGAGAACTTGTGGGGAGACCAAGATTGATGATGAAAAGGGCTTGTGCAACATTCCTTTGACGGGTTTGAAGTTAGGTCTGGATGGATAGGGAGAGTTGCATGACAACTGACCATAAACTTTAGATTTCAGTCTTTTGGCTTGTAATGTACATGTACTTAAACGTACCCTAGATAAGGTTCTCATCCTCAAAACTTCACACAGCACTGCACACAGCCATCCTTTGTTCATTCATGACTCTAACCACACCCACTCATTAACGAATATGCAATCAAGATGCTCGGGCAATGGTAACTCACTCAGAATTGGCCTTGAACACTGGAATTCGAGGCTATTCAAGGTGATTGGGCTGTTTTCTAGGCCCATTTCCAGCTTCAACTAAGGGCTATTCACGGCTAAGCCCAGATGCAGAACCTAGGTATCAAGGACATTGCCAGATGTGACATCATGAAGCTGAAAGTCTCTCGATGGATATGTCCGTCATGAGCCTGTTTTATTGCTGGATGCCTGACCTTGAAAATCAGGAATGGTAGGTACATTACCTACTACTGCAAACAGCTTTAAGAAGCAGACAAAGTATTAACGCCTAATATTAAACCTCCTATAATTATAAATTCTTATGGGCTTATGGGTATCCTCTGGGCTCATTTGGCTGCTGCAGGGTGCAATGGGTTTTAATCCAACTCTCCCTACCCTTCCAGCATTAGTTTGTTGTAGCAAACCTCCTTTCACGATTAATTTTAGAAATCCTTTTTGTTGCATGGTTGGCTATTGTCCCAGACCAGTGTTGAATCTGTGACTGGTGTCTGACTAGCGTGGTAGTCATTACCATGGGGGGCACAGGCACAGTCTTGTATGTATTGTACACTAGTGACTACACTACATATTGTACGCTGTTAGTACACTAGTCACTACATATTGTACACTGTGACTACATAGTGTACACTGTGAGTGCATATTGTACAATGTGACTGCATATTGTACGCTGTGACTACATACATGTACATGTATCTAGTACACAATCCTGTACATGTTGTACACATTTTCCACTTTGCGTACATGTTGTATACATTTTCCACTTTGCTACATTTGTACATGTGTCGGAGGTACGTAGGAAGACTCCCCTCCTTCGTCAGCCATCTTTTACATATTTACATTGACATCAGCTGTGCCGCATGCTGTAGCAATTACAATACATTGATGCGGTGCTAACTATCGAATTTCGTGTATAAAACATGACGGAAGTTGCGCGCATATATACATGTAGCAAACACTAGCTCAGGATCGGACTGACAAGTCTGGAATCCATTGCACTTACTGTTCTTGAGACGTAGTTGTTGTCCGTACTTACCCTAGCATGCGATGAATGTTCAAGTGGCTACTGGCTGTGGACACTTTCACTTCCGAATTGGTCAACTGCACATCAAGAATAGTGCTAGCTGTAGAGCTCGGAGTTGCACCTGTGTTTGATTTCAACTTCGGTGGGGCCGACAACTGTCATCGATGTCACACCCCCACAGTTTAATGCTTGGGCACCTCACTAGTGTATCTGATAATACCTGTCAGCCTGAGATTGATTGGCATACTTTAGAATTAAAGTCATCCGTTTCATCATTGTGGTTCTCACCCTCAGGTAGTAGTACTCCCTTCTAGCGGCACAAATTAAATCATGACAGGAGGAGAGCTGTGATCACATTAATTTTGAAAGTACTACCTAAGCAGATGATATCACCCATAGGGATATTTAATTTTAGTAAGATGGGATATGTTGATATTGTATTGTGATGTGTGTGTCCATATGTTGTTGCAATGGTATGACTTAATTCTGAATCACCCATAGGGATATTTAGTAAGATGGGATATGTTGATGATGTGTGTGTCCATATGTTGTTGCAATGGTATGACTATTCTGAATCACCCATAGGGATATTTTAGTAAGATGGGATGTTGTATTGTGATGTGTGTGTCCATTGGTCCATATGTTGTTGCAGTGGTATGACTTAACTCTGAAACCTCGCTGGTACCATCAGCCTAAACAGTCAGGCTGAGAACACCTTGCAGCTATAGTGTTTCCTCCAAAGCTGACAGGAGAGGGGGGGGGGGGGGGGAGGGTGAGAACTCCAGTGACCACATCTAGCATCTAGGCCAGGAAGGACCCTGATACTTCTTCCCGGGAAACACTGCACTGCTATTATGCTTCTATGCACTCACGTAATGCACCGCGGCCAAGATACTTCTTCCTGTACCAAGCTTGCTCATGATCGAGCATTCCTGCCCTAAGCAAGCCAACAATCCGACACCCATGGCATTGGACATGAGTATATAATTATACTTGTACATGTACATTGTTAGTCACATTCCCAGGCTGCAGGCATACCTCCGTGGTCCTGAGATATGAGTATTGCTGGTCAGATCTCTTGCCAATAATTGTTGGAGGTACATATCTGCTGGCTATGTGTGGCCCAGCAGTTTACATGACCAGCTCCTAATAGAATGTGTGACAATACATGCAAGTTTGTTCCAAGTGACAAGCACTACCCTAGGCTGTTTGGACTCACTTAAACACCCTTCGAACACTCGGGCAGTGTTAGCTGATCTCAGGTTGCTCCCTCGACCAATTCAATCCCTCCAAGGGAGTAAGGCTGCTAGTCTCACTGCCAGGTTCCATACCCCGCACACAGTGCCTGGGAGTGAGGCTGCTAGTCTCACTGCCAGGTTCCATACTCCCCCACACAGTGTGGGAGTGAGGCTGCTGGTCTCACTGCAGGTTCCATACACAGTGCCTGGGAGTGAGGCTGCTAGTCTCACTGCCAGGTTCCATACTCCCCCACACAGTGCCTGGGAGTGAGGCTGCTAGTCTCGCTGCCAGGTTCCATACTCCCGCACACAGGGCCTGGGAGTGAGGCTGCTAGTCTCACTGCCAGGTTCCATACTCCCCCACACAGTGCCTGGGAGTGAGGCTGCTAGTCTCGCTGCCAGGTTCCATACTCCCGCACACAGGGCCTGGGAGTGAGGCTGCTAGTCTCACTGCCAGGTTCCATACTCCCCCACACAGTGCCTGGGAGTGAGGCTGCTAGTCTCACTGCCAGGTTCCATACTCCCACACAGTGCCTGGGAGTGAGGCTGCTAGTCTCACTGCCAGGTTCCATACCCCCACACAGTGCCTGGGAGTGAGGCTGCTAGTCTCTCTGCCAGGTCCCATACCCCGCACACAGTGCCTGAGAGTAAGGCTGCTAGTCTCGCTGCCAGGTCCCATACCCACCACACAGGGCCTGGGAGTGAGGCTGCTAGTCTCACTGCCAGGTTCCATACCCCGCACACAGTGCCTGGGAGTGAGGCTGCTAGTCTCACTGCCAGGTTCCATACTCCCACACTGTGCCTGGGAGTGAGGCTGCTAGTCTCACTGCCAGGTTCCATACCCCCACACTGTGCCTGGGAGTGAGGCTGCTAGTCTCACTGCCAGGTTCCATACTCCCACACAGTGCCTGGGAGTGAGGCTGCTAGTCTCACTGCCAGGTTCCATACTCCCACACTGTGCCTGGGAGTAAGGCTGCTGGTCTCACTGCCAGGTTCCATACCCCCACACTGTGCCTGAGAGTGAGGCTGCTAGTCTCACTGCCAGGTTCCATACCCCCACACAGTGCCTGGGAGTAAGGCTGCTGGTCTCACTGCCAGGTTCCATACTCCCACACAGTGCCTTGGAGTGAGGCTGCTAGTCTCGCTGCCAGGTCCCATACCCCGCACACAAGTGTTTGGGAATGTGGTTGACCTACTGCCTGCCTCTTATGGTTCGTGTGGTCTCTCACTGCAGGTTCCTCTGAATGAATATGAATTTTCTGGCAAGAAGCTGAGCAACGTTCAATCACAGGTTAGTTCCAGTGTGTGTTTGGGTGAAAGTGGTGTAAGTGTCACTCTCCTCACTTTACTCTTCCCCCATGTTGTGACTCGATGAGGTTTGAATGACATTAGTCGTACATACATATTGTTATATCTCCACCCACTCTGATGTGATTGTTAATCATCCCCTCTCCTCCTCCCTCTCCTCCCTTCTTTCTCCCTCCCTTCTCTCCTCCCCTCCCTTCTCTCCTCCCTCCTCTCCTCCCTCCTTTCCTCCCTCCTCTCCTCCCTCCCTTCTCTCCTCCTTCCCCTCTCCCCTGCCTTCCCCTGCGTTCCCCCCTCATACTAACCTCCCTTGCCTTCCCTTCCTTCCTCGTTCCCTTTGCTCCCTCCTTGCCCCCAACACACTCTCACGTACATCCGTAGTTAGAGAGACTAATAGAGAAGAACTACTACCTTCACCGTTCAGCACGGGATGGCTATCGCTCTTACCTCCAGGCGTATGCCTCTCACTCCCTGAGATCAGTGTTCAACGTAGAGACACTGGACCTGCAGAGGGTAGCAAAAGCATTCGGCTTTTCAGCACCACCAAGTGTTGCTCTCAGTATCCATGCTCAGCTACTTGTCATAGTAGTGATAGTTGTGTGTGTGTGTGTGTGTGTGTGTGTGTGTGTGTGTGTGTGTGGGTGGGTGGGTGGGTGGGTGGGTGTGGGGTGTGGGTGGGTGGTGGGGGTGGGGGTGTGTGGGTGTGTGGGTGTGGATGTGGGTGGGTGAGTAGAACAGAAGTGCGCTTTCTGGTTGCTAAGTCTCTGGTTACCTGGCTTACAACAAGCCACATTGTTATGAATTGAATTTTATTTTTAGGTCCTGTCGCAATGACAGCAGGCCACGTTTGGCCCATAAGACCACACACAAAAGTACAAATGTACATGACATGGCAACGGACTACTCTAGGCCTATGTGAGAGTATAATTATATCACTTTGCTCTTAGTATAAGGTGAGGTTGGGTGCATAGTATTACAGTACACTACTGTGCTTTGCCAGTGTGACTGAGTGAGATTAGCAGGCAGGTAGGTACCAGTTGAGGTGCATAGCAACCAGGTAGGTTCCCCAATCCCAGAAGCCTTGCTTGTGTGTCTGGGAGACTTCAGTGTGGTTGCCTGTGCACAAAAGGCTAGGCAGTAGCCTACCAGCTTACCCTGTGCATTGAAATTAAAACTGAGTTAAGTGATGGAACCCCTCTTTAGGGGTACCTAAGGACACCTCCCTGATCGGGACACTTGACCTTAATGTGCGCTATTTTCTCCACTAAATGAGTACACCAGGACACACTTTAGAGGCTTCAAGGATGTCCCTATCACTGTGAAAGATTCCTGGGAAATGAGTGACCCATGAGATAACAAGGAATGACTTGTTTGTACACTAATAGGGACCTCAATACAGGTTTCCCCAGTGTGATGCCATCTCCTTGTTTACAGTAGTAAGGTGATTACACAACACCTGGTGCTGGATAATACTATAGACATCAGCATCATTTATTAGGAATGAAACCACATCACTCCCTGGGAGGTGTACACAAGTAGGAAGTATATTGTTGTGTGTGCTGAGCTATCCTATTGAGTTTATACAAGGTATACCCTAAGACATTCAATGGGAATGAAACCACATCACTCCCTGGGAGGTTAGGAAGCAATGGAAGTTTTGTTGCTGTGTGTGGTGAGCTATCCTATTGAGTCTGTACTTGTAAGCAAGGTGTACCCTAAGACGTCATATATTTTGAATGAAACCACATCACTCCCTGGGAGGTGTACACAAGTAGGAAGTTACATTGTATATTGTTGTGTGTGGTGAACTATCCTATTGAGTCTATACTTGTATGCAAAGTATACCCTAACATGATTTATTCAGAATGAAACCGCATCACTCCCTGGGAGGGGATGTGGGTGTATACAAGTTGGAAGTTATATTGCTGTGTGTGTGAGCTATCCTATTGTACACGAGGTGTACCCAGGGTCTTCTACTTGTACACAAGTAGGAAGCTAAGGAAGTTACGTGTGGTGAGCTATCCTACTGAGTATTGACCGACAACTGCTGGTGTTTTGTTGGTGGTGGTTGGGGCTATACACTATTATGTGGTCACGTATTGTACGCTTTTTGGTGTATAGTCAGCAAATTGTACCTGTAAATGGTGAAGTAGTGCTAGGTGGGGAGGATTCCCTATTGCTCACGTTTGGGAGCAAACTGGAGGCTGAAAACAAACCCGTGTGGAATTTCTACAGGATAGAGTGCAGCTACAATCGCCGGGGCATCTGTCTGTCTGCTTTTCAGTGCATGATGATTTTTGCGAACACGTGCTATCATGTATACTGTGTTCGTGTATGCCCGTATCCAAGGTGTGGGAGTGACCGACTGCCGGCTTTATGATCGTGAATAGGTGGGGCCAAATAATAGGTAAAAATCAGTGAAAATAAAGTCCCAACAAAGTGTTTAAATGCTGGGATTACTAGCATCTAACATCTAGCATTCAATGAAGTTTCCAGGTGCGGTGAGTTTGCAAGGACTCAGTGATCATGAAGAGGTGGAACCAATAGTTATGAAAATAATGAAGCACGTTGACTTCAGTCAGTCAGGTACACATACAGCAGTTTTTGCTAATATTGAATATTGCTGTTGTTTATGTCTCTTACAAAGAGTTTTGGTGGTCTATATAATTATGGTGCAATGTTTTTCTCTGGACAGCCAACAGCTGCAAGGACAAATCAATTGCTTAACCCTGCTTCACACATTCATGGGATAATAATAATCATTGGTGTATCCTGCCCTCTGACTGGTTCATTAAGGTCAGAGTTCACTACACCACCTGCTTGTTTGTAGTGCATGACCATAACTCAGTCAGCAACTGAGCAATAGTAATTACCCCACGCACATGCAATCAGTTTTGTCCCGTCAGTCAGTCAGTCAGTCAGTTGTCTGTCAGGCGAAAAATATTGAAATCTCCCCACATAGACCTCATAAACCATTGAAATGGAGTCAAACAATAGCAAATAGCAAAAAAAAACCCTGCTCTATGTGTACCTGACTGAAGTCAAGGCGCTCCGTTTTGCTGTATTTCGGCTATTTCCTACTTTTCATAACTATTCATAACATTGGCTCCACCTCTTCGTGACCTCAGAGTCCCATCAAGAACAGGACACGCAGTGCATTAATTTGGAAACTTCATGCTTCGAGATGACTGCTAGAAGCAGTGTTTTCTTGCCATCTATGTACTTCACAGACATCATGGCTATTGTTTCGGCTGTTTTTTCCAGCTATTTCCTATTCGTAACATTTGGCCCCACCTCTCCAGCTTCACAATAATTATTATAATTATGCGGTAAGCGGTCACTCCCACACCTTGGATATGGCCATAAACGAACACAGTATACGTGATAGCCTCCCTGTTTGATGCGCATCGGCAGAGATGTCACGTCGATTGTAGCTGAATTGCATGCATCCTGGCCTGTAGACGTTCAGCGCGGGGCGGGGTATGTGTTCTATGAACACCTCTGGTTCCTAGTAGTCTCTAGTAATCTCTAGTAATCTCTAGTAATCTAGCCGTCCTAATTGTATGCAAACTAATTCGAAACTGGAAGGATGTGATATGGCTCTCCCCATCCTGTTTGCGGACATTGCACCATAATTGCATAGCCAGTCTATAGAGAGTGTTTGGTGACTGCGGTGCCCAGTGGAGCACAAAATATTATATCCTTCCGCTGTTTACAGTAACACTTGGAATCACATTGGGCATCACTGTAGGGGGTAGTATTACGGTAGTTGATTCTAGGTGGGCCATTTCTCTTCATATGCACAAATGGGGGCTTATAAAACAGTCCTCTAACCTTTTAGGGCCTCCATTTCTGGCATTGAAGGTTTTTCTGGATGTGCAGTTGTTACAATGTAGCTGAGAGCACTGACTATTGAAAACTCATTAACGAGTGGGAGAAGCCGAAAAGCCTGAGGAATCCATAGGCTTAAATTCACCTCTACAGAATAAATCTCAGTTGGTAATTGGGTTCAATTAGAAAACCCTGCAAGCTTTTGCCAGCTACTGGAACCTTTTTGCCATCTACGAAGCGCAGAAATGCTGTTAACTGAGTGGAAAGCCAACTCCCAAGACACTCAATAAGTTGGCAGGCGCACAACAACCCAGGAGCGTGTCTATTTCTGTACATCCTCTCAGTCCAGCCTCAACACACTTAGTGGTGTTAGTGGTGTTGACCTCTGCTGTGATAAGTGTTAATTGTGTAAACAAACGTAATGAATGGGTGGTGGTTGCAGTTTAGAGCTGTATGTGAAACAAAGATAAGAAATTCTTTTTGTAGTGCAGATAAGACAATACAGTATTGTTTGGGCTGTTGTATGGGAAAATGCCCTTAGGGTGATTCTAGCCTCTGAAGCTTTTCAAGGTCAAAGTTCATGATCACACCCAATTGAGTTAGGTATGAGGTTACAGAAACTGAACTCCAACCTATTACATGAGCCCCACCAAAGTAAACCATCCTAATTCAGTACCTGATCAAGTTACAGTTACATGTACCCATTTTGCTGCTCTGCCAGACTTGTATGTAATACAGTACCTTGCGTATTTCTAGTGAGGTAGCTAGTAGTCTGCCCCACTTGCAATATCTGAAATTATAGGTCCACTTGAGTCTATAGACTGTAAGTGCACGTTCCAACGTAGAGGTACATTTTATTGTTCAAGAAGAAGAATAACTAGCAGGCCCCCGGCCTTGAATGGGTGGTATCTTCAAGCTAGTGACGCATATTCAATGCATGCTCAGAAGTGTGACATACATGTGACAACAGGATTATCACAAGGATGTACTCTTGTAGAAATAGTAGCAGAAATACCCCCAAACCTAAACCGACATGACTTTGAGACTTGGAACCTTGACCTTTCAAGTAGAGACTAACTACGTACCATGCCTGTATAATTATTGCTCAACACCAATTTCAAGATTAATTGGAAGTGAAGTGTCTTGAACCAACTGTCAGTTATGCTAATGGTACTCACTCCAAGCAGCTGTAAAGTACTCTCACTTGATGGAAATTAATTTTGTGTAACCTGATACAGATACTTGTAACAGTAGTGCATGTTATTAGGTTGTAACCAGCCAATTTGGCTGCTTTCCAGATAATAGCGTTCAGTATTGCAAGAACTGGACTGTATCCAGTCTAGCCGCTTGTCCCGATTTGCCCTGCCGGTTATGAGTGGATGTCGCACACAACTGGCCAGGTGGAGAGGGACTAGTGGCTAGACTGGACCACATTCCCAGGCCTTTCATGGAAGAGAGCCTGGAAACAAGACCTACGTTGTGCCCACTGAATTAATTTCTTGATAATAAATAATAATTATGTGAGTCAATAAGCAATCATATTCGAATGCACTGTGTGATACACTCCAGTGCGTATAATTATTACATGGTGACTAGACCCTTTCCACCTTGAGAACGAACTGTTTGTTGCCACGATTACCTACATGTAGTGTATGTGTCAGACTCAGAATGGTGACCTTGTGTACGATGTTAATGGTATCTATAGTAACACTTCCGACATGCTCCGCTGTGCTCGTTCTCCTTGACCCTAGACCAGGTGTGCACAGCAGCGGAAGACAGCAGAGAAGGGGGGTGGCAGCTGGATGGCAGAAGAGGAAGGGCCTTGACAAAGCCAAGAAGTTCAAAAAGTGGAAACCGATCTCAAACAGAAGACAGTTCTCCCGTTATTGATATTGATACACCATCAACGAACTCTGTGTTGTTTGTTGTGCAATAACTTGCAAATTGCTTGGTGATGTCATTGTCTATGCAGGACACCTGGTGGGCAAACCCTGTGATGAATGGCGGTCCTCGTGATTATTTATTTATTCATTGGCATACTCAGCAATGCATACTTTTGCCTTATAAGGCATCAAGGTGCATATTCAACATCATCTAATAAGTACTAAGTCAGGAAGTGTGGGTTGTGTGCCGAATTCAAAGAATATAAGGTTGCAATAGTGACGTACATCGGATGATTGTCCCTAAGAGTGAGGCTAGCTGCGTGATACACAACTGGTCAGAAAGTACAGAGCAATAATTGTTAAAGTGGCAAACAAAAGTGGGGGTGACAGCACATGTAACCAGTGATTACATTTACAGATGCCAGATTCTTTTAAAAATGGCTTCGGCATAAGATGTCACATGCAAGTGAATAATGTACGTTTGTAGCAGGTGGTACAGATCAGAGCATATGTACACGTACAAATAATACATTATTCTAGTAAAAAATGAAACCAAAAAAAACAGTGCCAGGGTTGCAGTGATACATTTTGTGCTTTACAACACTTGATTCAAGAGTCCCAAAAGGCAGACGAGGCTACCTAGGGGGTCGAAATATGCCAGGTCACCAGACAACAGATCAGTTGACAATATGAATAACTTCTTTTTTTTTTGCACACTAAAACAATCTATGAATAGGAAGAACAGACAAAAAGAAGAAACAAAAATGAATGGTCATCGCACTTGTGCTGTGTGCGAGGTTCCAGAATGCCATTGTAGTGGCTGGAACGGTGGCGGCGATATTCTTGTGGGGTTGAAATGGTTCGACATAGGGAAGGGTCCATGGGGGACGAAGGGGACACGGGGCTGCTGGAAGGGATATCTGGTCACAGGTGGCAATGGAATGTGCATCATCATGAAGATTGTTCCCTGGATGTGAGAGATGACCGAGTTGGTTTTGTGCCGTTCACTCTCGACCAGACACATGGCCTTGCTGTTTACAATGAGAAACAGCACTTTCAGAAAATCAATGCTCTTTGGGTCCGGGCTCCTCTGCATACTGAATCTCGCTGAGATGTACTTCATGATCTTGTGGTATTGTGCATCAGCCGACGGAAAATCGATGAAAAATCTGCTGCACATGTACGGCTCCAGTTTCTCCATTTTCTGTTTGTCAGCAGGCCTGTACCCATTCACCAGCAGGCTGCAGTACTTCAGCAGTCCCCCTCCTCGGATTTCCTCCGGTGCCTCCGTGTGGATGAGGTGGTTGTTCAAGTGATCTAGTGCTTCCGAGTAGTCGTGGTAGACAGAGATGGCTTGTACCGAGGGGAAGAATGACTTCGTAACAGACACTGGGCTCTCCTGTGCACACTGCCCAAAATTGAAAAATGAGTCCAAAATGATTTGGAACGAGTCCACAGTGAATTCAAACTGGCGCTTTATGAGGCTCACAAATTTCAACTCGATGCTCGTATTAGTTCTGTCTCCAAGTGAAAAGAGCGACCACTTGTTGTCTCTGTTGGAAACCAACACCATCTTCTTCACATATGTTTCTTCAAGAGCAAGACACGTAATTTTGTCAGTAAAGGATCCTTCTGGGAAAAACTCCAGCAGCGATTTCAGTACTTCTTCCTTAATCACATGGAAATCGTACTCCCGTTCAATTGAGACACCAAAAATCAGGTCTATGTCGTTGAAGTGTAGCTGAGGTTGGCCGCCCCTGTCATCATAGAGACAGTAGCTGGCAGCACTGCCATTCATCCGAATGTCTCTAATTTGGATCCCCTTCTCCAGCAACCGTTGCCTGACAACCTTGACCAAGCTGGCTGGGGCTATACTCAGCACAGGGAAGTTGTTAGCGGGTTGGATTTCTATGGGTTCCGAAAGGACTCGGCGCAATTTCTTGACCTGTTCGAACTCGAGGGCTTGTCCAGAAGATGAATCCATGGCTGCAACTCAGAAAATCACACACACTTCTGTAGTATGTTCGGGTACAATGTCCAGATTACTTGCCTTTCAATGTAACAATGGCCAAAAGATTGGATGGCTGTAAAAACTATCCGATGTGTCGGCAGGTATTGAAGTTCAAAATTGACCTCTCGTCTTTCTAAAAGTTAAAATACTCGAAGTTCTGTCCAGTGAATGTCTTGCTTGAGTTGTAGAGGCAGGGTGGTTCCAGTTCTCGGCAGTTGGAGGTAGGGTACGGATGGTCGAACTTGAAGGAGCTTTTGGAAACGAAACGTGCAGCTTTCAAAATCGGTTAGAGAGGAGGAGTCGACGGTGTTCACTGTTCTTGAATGCCCAAACAACGCTCGTGACGCACAGAAACGACACCAAGAGGTTGTTGCATGAGCGTTGCTGACTCAACTCCAACGCTGCAGTCCTTTCCGTCCCTTGCAAGAAAGCGACTGAGGAAGCGTCTGATTAACGCTCCTAGGATCCTAGTGGCAACTCAAACCACTGATCTGATTGGTCGGTACCGGTCTGGTCGAATTGTGACGTCATTCTAGACAAAATGAAAATTCTATTTCCGGCCGAGAGGCGCCACATGGCGGCAGTGGTGATGGAGAAACGGTCATCCTCAATCAAGCATTTTGTGGAGTTCCTCCCGCGCATCCAAGCTGTACAGTTTGCTGTTGCCGACAGGTGTGCACACCTTTCCTTTCGCAGCCGTTCACTATGTGGTCGCAGAAGAGAACGAGGCGGAGGGAATGCAGGAGAGCCAGTCCACGTGTGCAGCTGGGAGGCGGGGCCAGAGCTGCACCTACCCTCGTTCCTTGATTTGAAGGTCCTTCCAGGAGAAGCAGTGCATGTGAGGTTCAGATTGAGGCCCCAGGAAGGAGGTGGAAGGGCACTGAAGGAGGGAGGAGTTGCAGATGAGTTTGCATCCGGCAAAGAGCGTTGCCCGCTTGTGCTGAAATGTGCATTCTGTCACCACTGCCTCACTGAGCCTAATTAGTGAGTGTTGTGGATACATATGATTTAGTATTGGTAGTGGGGATGGCTTGTTACCAATGCCCCCGTCTGATACTGAAGTTGCACTAGACTAACACTAACTGGCTGTTAAGACCAGCGGCAGCGCTATCTATATTTTCCACAATGCGAGGAAATGTAGCTTTCTGTGAAATTCTACAGAGAATTCATTATAAAATTTTGATGAAATATTTTCATGCTATAGTTATGCCTGTCAGTCTCCGAATCCTAGTTATACCCGGCCCGTGTGCTGCTTGGTAGAACAATGATTAGTGTTTTTCCAGAGACGTGATTATGTCGTCTATTATTGGGGCGAGCCTGAGCGAGCCCCACACTAGCGTGACTTCATTGCGCTGTGCGTGTGTATGCTTGCTTGCTTGGATCTTGCAAATACCGTAAATTTTAAATCAGCGAATTTCCCTTGCACGTGCACAATAATATTCAAATTCAACAACGAGCCCTACGCACCTCGATACGCCGGATGCAAGGAATCGTGAACCGTCTAGCTACCTACGATAGCGAAATTAAAGACGGAGAGACCATGCACTCGTGGACATTGGCTAGAGCACCATGCCTCCTCGGTGGCGACACTGACAAAGGCAGAGACTGCGGCTCAGTCGGAGTCGTGGACCTACATGTACCGTGGCGCCATGGCTGGTGATGTTGGTGCTAGACTGCTTCAGCTACAAACGCTAACCTGACTCACAGTTGCTGTGATGTACACGAGTGTATGTTTAGTGCCATAATTTCTATGGCCTATGCTCATTGCCCTGTCACAGTGCAGTCATGTGAATGCAACTGCTCCATGCATGTCCTGCGGCACGCGCATGCACTTCACTCAGGCTCGCCCCCCAATGTCCTGCATTCCACTAGTATGTCTATGGTTGTTCCAAGCTTCAGGTTCAATGTCTACCATTAACGTCATAGTATATATGCATCAGGCCTCTCCTCTTTGTTTTGACGGCAGCTTTACGTCTTTTGCTCCCTTTTCCCTCTGGCAGCGTCTTTCGACGAGTACTTCCCCTTCCATCAGAAGCATGGCAGGAATTTAGTGGGGACCTCTTTTGCCATGCCCATCATGCACACCCTCATGCACCAACCAGCTCTGGGGGTGGGGGGCTGTCTACCGCCACAAACTCTCTTGCTCTCCTCCCTAAAGAAGGCGACTGTCTCATCAGTGACTCCTCTGT
Source organism: Axinella damicornis (assembly GCA_963931865.1). Lineage (NCBI taxonomy): Eukaryota > Metazoa > Porifera > Demospongiae > Axinellida > Axinellidae > Axinella > Axinella damicornis. The sequence continues at coordinate 19,842,236 of OZ007506.1, forward strand.
GCTTGTGAGGGGCTCTGCACTATCACCTGAGAAGGTGACAGTGAAGACGGCAGCACCTGTTGTGAGTAGTGTAAGTAGTATAGTAGTGAACAATACCGTTAGCAATGCTGTGAGACAGGGACCCATTGGGAGACTCCGCACAATGCTGCTATGTACAGCTTGTGTGCTGCTCATCTGCCATGTACCCAGTGGTAAGAGCATCTGACAGGTCTTGAGTCAAGGTGGTCCGGGGTGTGGATTTCCTGAGTGAGAAACAACCAGCTTCACTTCTCATTGCAACATAATGGAAGTTTCCATGTGCAGGCCCATCACATCTCCGGATTGATTTTCATTCTTGGCAATACAGCTAGTCTGCACTGCTGTTTGAATGCATTGCTATTACCACACACCCCTTCCAAATAAAAGCCAACCTACCTTGAGAATCAGGAATGGGGTTAGTTAATACATTTTTGATGGCATGCCAACTCTCCCTACCCACCCAGCATTATTTCACCATCAAATGAAGGTTGTAGAAGTTTTGTTTCATCATCCAGCTTGCTGTTCTTGAGAGCTCCTTTATAGTGATGAAACCTGGAGAGGCTAAGCAGATGTAGTAAAAGTTGCCATACCAGTCATCATCATTAATTTTGTATTATGTAGCAAGTGTGTCTGGTTCCCTAACAAATTGGTAGTGAGGTATTCAATATCCTGTCCTGTTGTTGAAGTAGTACGTACTAGCCTCGTTCCCAGTCCTTCTCACACCAGTGTTTGTTGCTTTAGTACTGCAAGCGACAAATGCTGGGGTGAGAAGGGCTGGGTACGAGGCTAAGATCTACTAGATGTCCCCATTGAGTTTGTATTAATCTACTTCCTGTTGCAGGGTGAGATCAGGGAAGCTCAGTCAGAAAAGGTTCTCTGCAAGAGGTGTCTCTCTTATCTTGGAGACTGCATGACCACCAGAGGTCAGAAGTGAGCCTGGTTAAACTGTTGTCACATTTTGTTTTCTGGTCTGTAGCAACTGCACTGTACGAAGTTATGTGCATATTTGTGACCCTCTAAGCATAATCCACCCATTCACCGCATTTTGTCAAAACTGAGATTATTATACCATCAGAGAACACGTTTATTGCTGATCACAACGGTAGTTTTGTTTTTTCAATCGGACTTACGCGAGCAAAGTTATGGGCGCTTGAACGTTCTCAATACGCAAGGTCATTTCGATCGTACGCGGTACTTATAACGCGCATAAATTCCAAACGTGTAGGACTTCCGGTTTGTGACGCCATCGAACGAGACCGCAGTAATTCACATTTCGTGTTGACCCATCCCTGGCACCCTGAACCTCAAGTGGTGTTGGTGCTGTGGTGAAGTCCCACACGTGACCAGATCTCCCAGGACTCTCCCCTCCGTATTTACATACTGTAAGCGATCACAAGGTGTTAAAAGCCCTGGGATAATTGTCATATTCACGATCAGTATTCTATAGTAATCTCTAGTAATCCCTAGTAATCTCTAGTAATCTCAGCAGGATATTCTATAGTAATTCCTAGTATTCTCAGCAGAGTCATGACATAGGTGGGCGGGTTTCAGCAATCGGCCAAGGTGTCATGGCTGCTTCTGGGCTTGGCCAATGAGAAAGATATGTAGGCGGTTGTATACTGAACTGTTTTATGCCATCACCCCTGCCTTGTTTAATTATTGCACGTGTGTATACATGCACTTGAATGCATTGTGTAAATCTTACTATTGTGAGTGACACCCATCACGTGGCAGGGTTTCATACAGGATTTTTTGCTGGGGGGGGGGGGGGGGGGGACACATGGCAACCCATGCAAGCCCCACCCCCTCCCATTCCCTCGGCACGTCATATCATACACAGGGTTGTGACCAACTGACATGTTTTGACATTTTCAGATCTGGGTATGTATTAGACTACCTACCTCACAACTTATCAGGGGCGGATACAGGATTTATGAAAGGGGGGCACCATATATTAAATGCTGCCGGAGGAAGTGCATAGAGGTGTGTAGTGCTGATCAGTCCGCGCGAAGCGCGGAAATTTTTTTTCGCCTTCATTTTTCACTTCTCAGGATGGGCTCTCGTGGCACCTTCGCGCTTTGCACTGCAAGTTCCAGATGTACGAGGATTGCAGGTCCCAGGCCTGCCAGGGCCACCATGAGCTTCTTCCTTGCTCAAATTTCGCTCACAAACGTAATACGTACGTACACAGAGGGGTATACTAGATCGTGGTCTCGTTCCCAAGCAGTTTGGTTTCAGGCAATGCACGATATTGCGAGCTGAGGAGGCCAGGCCAGGAGTTGCAACATAGCGGCAGCAAGTTAGTAAGGAGGAAAATAAAAAGATCCGCCACTGCTTATACTGCTACATGTCCAACCAGTTTAATATTAAATTTATAATATTATTGTCTTCTGTTTTCTGGGGGGGGGGGGGGGGGGGGGGGGGAAACTTCACCTGGGGGGGGGGAAATCCCAGGGCGCCCCCCCCCTCTGTATGAAACCCTGCGTGGTATCCATGGACACCATACACAACAAACGTTGTGAGTATTGGGTATCACTTTGTGGAGAATGCTATGCATCGCGTCCCAGTAGACATGATCAGCTACCAGTTATTAATAGCTTGTTATTTTGAATTTGTGTTTGTACTGAATCAATTGGACTGGTATGCCAAAGTTCATATCATGGCTGACCAAGTTGCCAGTTGACTAATTGGCAAAATCATCTATGTACGTAGCATGTACCGTGTTTCCAACTAAACAATGGTTCTTACAAGTGTCAATTACACTCCTGGTATCTATTGCTGGCAGGGAAAACTCACCCTTCAGAATGATGCGTCAGGTCTTAACAGTCACCTCATGCTTGTCATAATTGTGTGGGGACATTGAGCAAGCTGCAACCATAGTGAATCTCTGAAAAAGTATCGTTGAGGCAGTAAAAGATTATGATCAGGACAGTATTGTCAGCTAGAATCGCTCCATGTCTTCCACCTCCCTGCCAGGAGTGTGAGCAGTGACAACCACACTCTTGGTTCACTTTACGTATTGTGGTGTTCTCACCTGGCACAGTGTTGCAGCACAGCACGACACAGCACGCTAGCCTCGTTCCCAGTTCCACGCCCAGCTTTTCGTCGCTTGCAGTACGGTAAAGTGGGAAGGGCCTGCTACATCTTCTCACGTGAGCATGACAAATCGACAAATGGCTAAATTTTCAGAACGAGGACACTACGTTTTGTGTGTTATTCAACTACCTACACTTTCAAAGCTCAGTGAGTACGACAGTCGCCCCCCGCTAGCTAGATATGTGTGGTATGTTACCTGGTACCTTCGTTCTACTTGCTGTTCTGAGACACACTACGCCCACGTTAAACTTCCGGTCTTTCTACCCCTTTCTACCCTTGATGTCACTCACTTGAGGAAATGTACCAGGCCGGCCCTCCCCGCTTTACCGTACTGCAAGCGATGAAAAGCTGGGCGTGGGACTGGGAACAAGGCTAACAGCACGCTATAGCTGTGATGTGACACCTGTTGACATTTGTACTAGTCTAAACGGGCCAAACTTTCCGTTGCGTGTTGCCCTGTACGGCTGGCATGGTTATGCTTCCATTCACACTCGTGTTTTATCTGTACCGTGCTGTCCCGTGCTCAGCATGGTTTGAACTGTCGTGTGAACGAAGCATTACTCTCACCTCGTGCATACTTCAGCAGACTCTGATTGTGCCCACCTGCTGGTACTTACAGCTTGTACGGGACATCATGTACTGATCAAAGGGAGCAAAGGTGGCCAGCGGAAGACAAAAAATAACACTCATACCATAGTCGCACATTGTTAAGCACAGCTCACTTATAGGCACATTTTCGCTGTTAGGCACAAGTTCGACTCGATCCAAGGCTACTCTTTACTAAGCACTGAACTTCCAGAACTCCCATGGAATAGTTATAATTCCAAATGAAGTGCACTTCCTATTCGATGACGTCAAAATTAAGTTACCGTATAACGGGATATTTTCGTAGGTGCAAAATTTCGTATAAATGGCCATAAGCCCCTCAGCAGAAATTTTCGTATTTTAATTTTCGTATGCACCTGCGCATTGCCACGCCCCCTAGCACTACGCGTACGCAAATAAGTGTCGTCTTTCTGTTTTCGGTTGAGGCAATGCACAATGGTGAGAGGGTACGTCTACAATGCTGATATCTGCATGGGCCTCTGTTGTTGGCAAGAATTTCGGAATAGCCGCCTGGTTGGCGGCATACTCGCCGTTGTTGCTAGTCTCGACCCCGCGAGACTAGATTGTTGCTGCTCAGTGAACTGACATGACTTACTTTCATTTGTCGCACTTCCCACGCTGAGTCTCCTTATCGTAGCAAGCTAACGGGTGTAGACGGGTCCACTGGAGTCTGGAAGGCCGTTCGAAGGCTAGAAATACCGTTATAAAACCCCACCGCTTGCTCGCCGCTTCCACGTGTTCGATTGCCCGTTCAAAATTTGACGTTAAAATTTAGACGGTTAAAATTTTAGTAGTTTTTATTTTCGTATCTCGAGGCTTCATACGAAATATACGAAAATTAGCACCGTACGAAAATTTCCCGCTATACGGTATTAGGCAAATGGGGGGGGGGGGGGGGGGGGGGGGGGGTGAGGTCAATGTTCTCCATCCAAGGGGGTCAGCACTTGTAATGCCACTCCTACCGGATTTGCCTATTTACTGTAATTACTATACCTGTTAAATACCCAATACTAGCCCTTGTTTTGCACAGTGGTCTCTCCGCAGCACCTGGCAGGTGTTTACAGGTGAAGCCATCGGGCATCACACAGCCTGTAGTGTATGGACACAAGAGGTTCTGAATCAATGTTGCACCCACAGGAGTAACATTGTGCACCTTGGGTACCCTGCTTCCTCTTTGTAGTGCCTCTCCACCAGGAAGCCAAGGTGCTTCATGAAACACTCCTGCTCTGCCTAGTCTCATTCCCAGGCCCAATTAAAGGCAGGGTGTGGCCTGGAAACGAGGGGATGTGGCTGGGAACAAGACTGGGCCATGGACAAAGACAGGGGTGTGGCCTGGGAACAAGACAGGGGTGTGGCCTGGGAACAAGACAGGGGTGTGGCCTTGGATCAAGACAGGGGTGTGGCCTGGGAACAAAGACAGGGGTGTGGCCTGGAAGAAGACAGGGGTGTGGCCTGGGAACAAGACAGGGGTGTGGCCTTGGATCAAGACAGGGGTGTGGCCATGGACAAAGACAGGGGTGTGGCCTGGGAACAAGACAGGGGTGTGGCCTTGGATCAAGACAGGGGTGTGGCCTGGGAACAAAGACAGGGGTGTGGCCTGGGAAGAAGACAGGGGTGTGGCCTGGGAACAAGACAGGGGTGTGGCCTGGGAACAAGACAGGGGTGTGGCCTGGGAACAAAGACAGGGGTGTGGCCTTGGATCAAGACAGGGGTGTGGCCTTGGATCAAGACAGGGGTGTGGCCTGGGAACAAGACAGGGGTGTGGCCTGGGAACAAAGACAGGGGTGTGGCCTTGGATCAAGACAGGGGTGTGGCCTGGGAACATGACAAGGGCATGCATGGCCTGGGAACAAGGTAGAGGTGTGGCCTTTGAGCAAAATAGGGGTGTAGCCTTGGGTGTGTCTTGGAATGAGACAGGGTGGGCGTCTGAATGAGACAGGATGTGGCCTCGGACAGGGATATATCCTGGGAACAAGACTGGGATGTTCGTTGCTTGGGGATGAGGCTACGTCAAGGGCGGGAACATGAGCATGTCTGTAATAGACGTATTACAGGAAACATTTCTGTAACTCACCACATTACACTGGATCCTGTAGGAAGTAATGTCCCTAAATTATGTAATCTAATTACACGACATCACGTACATGTGCAATATGTATGTATCAGCTGGGAAAGGGTGTAGGTATGAGCTGGGACAAGGTGTAGGTATGGGCTGGTTGACGTAGTTGCACTACCACTTATTATACTGCCAACTCCCATTTCATGTAGGTGTGGGTGATGCACAACGTTCATCTGGAGAAACTGGCAGACAACAGAGTGAGACTGCAAGTGCCCTGTCTTCCATTTCCTTCAACCTGCGCCGGCCACAGTTGATACTAGAGGAAAGAAAGCGTGCAGCAGGCTTGCCTGCTTCCTCGGCGCACTCCCTACCCACTGCACGGCATACTGTGGAGGACTATCTAGCCCGAACTCTCCGTGCAGCTTCTAGATCAAGAATGGCTTTTCGGTTTCTCATCCAGGACAATCTCAAGCAGACCTACCTTTGTGTGAGTGAACAAGAGTGTCAGCCATGGTCTTGTGCCCAGATGCTCATAATGTGAAATGAGGATAGGCTGGGTCGGAAGTGTTCCTTAACCTGACATAATATCCTTGGTAATTATGCGTGTGTACACGTATTGGCAGAGTAGTTGCGTACCAGTCACTGCTGTGTTGCAGAAATATCCGCAGATTGTGTGACCACATCATACGAGCCCAAAACAGAGGCGAGTTCCTCTGACTTGGACTATGAGTCTCTTCTGTGGTTAGCGTCTCCCATGTATGCTTCCACTC